>OY856409.1:488845860-489205860 GCA_963693085.1 Alisma plantago-aquatica | reverse complement strand
CACACACACACACACACACATATATATATATATATATATATATATATATATATATGTATATGTATGTATGTGTATATATATACATATACATATACATATGTTATATATATATACATATACATATATATATAAAGGGGGGAGAGAGAGAGTCAGACCAGGCTAGAATCAATTCTATTAGAGCACAATTAGAACTCAATAGTTTACCATCTTGGATCAACTATATATAAAATCCAATTGTAGGATCTTATTCTTCACATCATGGTTTAGATATAAACTAATTTTCAACTCATTTGGATATTTTTAAGTCATCCATCTTAAGTGTTTAAAAATCAGTATTTAAATTAGTTTCAGGCCTTCAATTTTTACTATGTTAAGATGTAAGGGTTATACTTATCGAATTGAGCCCAAATTTTTTGGAGTGTCTAACTCATCAACATAGATTATTTACTTTTAACATTTAAATTTTATTTTAGTGATTGCAGCGACATTAAAAATCAATTCTACATTGAATCGATTATATTCTAGTTTTACTCATACATACATACACATATATAGGGGGGGAGAGAAGGATTTCACGCCGGTGTCAAGCAATTTCCTTAGACTTAGAGATTGTATTTGCTGGCCTTTAACTGGCTTTACAAAACTTTGATCACTGCCTTGATCCCAGGATGGGAAAGGGCCTGGACCCCAAAGAGATCACAGTCACGACCGACTACTAGATTACCTCTCTCTGTGTGTGTGCGTGCGTGCATATGTATACAATGTTAATTGAACCTCATAAGGTTGAATGAGGGATATAGAGACTAGTTCCTTTATGTACATCGTATACCACCCATAGTCAACTAACAGTATAGGATGATTCACCATAAACCCACCATGTTGTTTAATTAAATAACATGAATTGAATGGATATCTTGCATGATATGGCCATACTCATCTTTACCTCCAAACAATCCACCTCCACAATTTATCTTTTAAAACTTTAATAACTCTTTTCCTTACCTCGCGTTAACCTAGATAGTTTCCTTGTTCACATAAGTAGTTGCATTGCTCATGTTAGTTTTCTTTTGCTAGAATAGTAAGTCCATGTCTTTACCCCTTTGTGTTGGATTTTGTTGGTTTAGTTCACTCCTTGCCTTTATGTAACTAGTTGTTTTTTTAGTGTAATTGCTAAATTAACGTAACCAGTTGTTCTCTTTTTACCGTGCTTAGCTACTTATCTAATTTAATGTAAATTACAATTACTTTTATTGGTATAATGTTGATTGCTAGTTTAGTTGCCCTGCATGTCTAGTCAGACCAGCATTGTTTTATAGGACTGGTTTAGATTTTATTTTTGTATCTCCTTCTTGCCCGTTTACTTGGTAGAGTACAAACTTCAAAGCCAAAACCTAAAAATCTTACACTCTAAACTAGTAAAGCAAACCTAGCTCTAGTACTATCATCTCGTCATGTGGGTCAATCCCCAACTTACCTACTCTCTACTACACTCCAATCTCGTGCACTTGTGGGATAAAGGTATATCGTCTATATGAGCTTGTAAATTAGAACCTTACAAATCTTTGTTAGCCTCAGGTCATCTCTCAAAGGGGAACTACACCACTCAGCAACAATGGCAACCAACAATGTGACATGCTATTACAAGGGCGTGGAGGCAGCCATCACCATAGTGGATTGCTACCTAAAGCAAAGTCGAACCTCAAAAGAATTCCAAAAAAAAAAAAAAAATTTGCTAGCCTAAATTATATATATCATTTTTTTCACATAATGTTGTTAGCAAAAAGTGTCTTTATAATGTCTTACGTGTCATAATGGTTCTGCACCAGATCAAAGATTATAATACAAAAGCTTCAGAAGAATGCCCTAACATTATGATTAACTTGTCCAAACCATCCTCAATATGAACATTGACCAAATATTACTGTGAACATCATCTTACCTGTTATATTGGAAGGTCCTGCCAGAGAACAACACTAAAGCGAGTTGGGATGGCCAGGATGAAGCATGACAATGTCACGTGTGGACACAAACTTTTCTTGACCCAATACAAACGCGTGGCATCATTCAGGTATGCATATTGTGGTGTTTTGATTACAGGAAACCTGAAATACCAACATTTTTACAGAAGCCGAGCACATCCTTATGCTGGACTTGCGCACAGTGGCTGCACGTATTCTGGAATTTACCCATCCAGATTTGAGCTATCATAAATAAACGTTGCCTTGGTAAGCAAAACTGGTGTCATACTTGCTGCCCAGGCCGTAGAGTATAGCAGGGCTCCTGAAACTAAAACCGATTCTCAGGAACCCCTATGACTATGCTAGCGGTTTGTCATGTAAACTCCACGTAGCTGAGGGTTGTAACTACAGCCATCTAGAAGTCTTGGCCGATTCACCTGCAATCCAATGTCAGCCAAAGCCCAACACGAGCACCTGGAAGACAATTGACACTGGACGTTTCTTTTAAGCAAATGCATCCACTATCGTCCTGAATTTTGCTAAAAACAAGCAGCTCTGGCTAATAATACACATCTGTACATTCAAAAACCTGGCTTTTTCAAAATTCAACACCACTGTTGATTTGCAACGAGAAGGATGGCCTGCCAATAGTGCTAAGGGGCTTTTCCACTTTCAGAACAACACCAGAGGTGCCGACGTTTCCATTCCACTTTGACCTCCCAATCTAATCAATAGGAAAAGGAAATTAAACCAATACCTCAGTTACGATGACAGCCTTTCCCGAAATTATGGATAGCGAGTTCCCTCAAACATCAAAAACTTACAGATATTGATGCATAGGCAGACGGGTGAACTGCATACGAACAACCACATATCAAGGTGAGATCATCCTGAACAGCATGAACAACTTCAGCTCTCACGCCTGGATTGCTCCCACCAAATGTAGGACATAAACTGTGAAACCGGAAGTCAGAGAAACCAATTAGCAGACAAAATACAGTTCAACGACCGCAAAGAAAAAATTTAAGTTGCAGCTACTAACTCGGTTGCAACAGATATAGCCACTAGAATTAGAAGGGTTCATTAGAGCCTAAAAACACGCATCTTTGAGGCAAAACTGTAAACGCTTTCTAGTAATAAGCAATGGATTTGGATTTGGATCAAAAAAAATTCCGTACACATAATAATGTACATGTGAACTAGCACCAACGCGGATTTGATCATAAGCATGTCAGGGAATGCCTGCATGTCCCTCCATGTTCACATGCATCAAGATCAAGTGGACTACAAAACTTATATCAATTTGTATCTTGCAACATATCACATGACACTCTATCAGAAAAGCTGGCAGCAGGCTAGCATCCTCTGTCCAATTGTAGCTGCAGTTAGACTTTATCTCCCCTTAAATATCCCTAGATTCAGGCGAAACTCCTTGCACATAGATTTAGAGGTCAAGCCCCACCTTGCCTGATGTCCCTCCATGTTCACATGCATCAAGATCAAGTGGACTACAAAACTTATATCAATTTGTATCTTGCAAATTTGGTGCAACATATCATGACTCTATCAGGCAAGCTGGCAGCAGGCTAGTATCCTCTGTCCAATTGCAGCTGCAGTTAGACTTTATCTCCCCTTGAATATTCCTAGATTCAGGCGAAAACTCCTTGCACATAGATTTAGAGGTCAAGCCCCACCTTGACAACTATTTGACATCTTAGGTCGAACAATATGGATAAGATACAACTTATGCGAAGCCTCGAGTACACAGAACCCTTTCTAATTCCATTTTGTAAGAGTTTGATGTTTTGTAAACTATGATTTGATGTTCATCCTAAATTGCTCCTTTTATACTGTCAATATATCTCTTTATATTCTATTATTTGTAATTTCTATATATTGCTGGACCTCTATGTAATTTCTCTAGTTTTCTATTAATAAAAGGGTGAGTGGTCTTGAACCCTCACACATGTTGCATTGCACAGTGACCATAGCAGATGGTTCAGTGAGGAGAGTGTTAGCAAGTGGATCTGTTTCTCTGACTCTTAAAATTAATCTTAAATCTGTTCACTATGTGCCTGCATTTCCTTTTAATCTTCTCTTTGTTGCAAAATTAGTTGATACTGTGAACTGTACAGTGACGTTTGGGCCTTCTTGCTTTGTATTCCAGGATCTCAAGAGTATGAGGACGATTGGTGGGGGGCCTAGGGAAGGTGGTCTCTACCTCTTCCATGGTGACAGTCTGCCTCGCCAAGCATCTGCTCCTGCTCCAGCTATCCTTTTAAGCGGTTCTCCCTTACTGTGGCACTACAGATATGGACATCCGTCATTGGAGAGCTTGAGAAAGTTAGAACCTGAGTTACCCCAAGTGTCTTCATTAGAGTGTCAGTCCTATCAATTGGAAAGTTGTCTTATCCCAGTCGTGTCAATAAACAGGCATCTTGTCCCTTTGAGTTAGTCCACAGTGATGTTTGGGGTCCTGTAAAGACCAATAGTTATAATTATTTTCGCTATTTTATTTCCTTTGTGGATGATTTTTCTCGCATGACATGGATTTATTTATTAAAGAGTCGAGGGTCTGTGTTATCTATTGTCAAGCATTTTCATCAAGAAATAAAAGTTCAATTTGATTGCAATATTAAAATTCTTCAATCTGATAATGCATTGGAATATGTTCCAACTGCTATGGCTGATTTTTGTAGCTCTGTTGGGATGATTCGATGTACGTCTTGTCCTCACGCCTCAACAAAACGGGGTAACTAAGTGTAAAAATCGTCATCTTCTTGATATTACCAGGACTATTATGTTTCAATCCAATGTCCCTAAGAGGTTCTGGTATGATGCTTTACTTACTGCATGTTTCTTGATCAATACGCAACCCTCTTTTGTGCTTCAAAGACGTACTCCCTTTTCTGTCTTAGTCCAAAACTGTCTTAGTCCAAAAGATCAGCCTTTTCTTATTCCTCTCAAAAGTGTTTGGGTGTACTTTTTTTGTCCACAATTTTTATCCTAAGGCTGATAAATTATCTCCTAGGTCTATTAGGACTTTCTTTTTTGGATACTCCAACACTAGCAAAGGATACAAGTGTTATTGTCCCAGTCTCCGACGTATGTTTGTGTCTCGGGATGTAACTTTCCATGAATCCACACCATATTTCTCGAGTGTTCCCAGTAAGGGGGCGCAATTGTGTGAAAGTGAGAGTACCACCATCAGACATCGGTGAGAGAGTGCCACCTATCATTCCTGACTATAATGTCATTCAGGAAGAGCAGCAGCAGGTGATCCATTAATTCAACAATATCAACATGTTTATAGCAGACTAGGCAAACGGGATCCAGAGGAGGTAGTGACTCCAGTCTCTGAGCCTTCCCCATCTTCCTCTACTCAAGAGATTTCTACAGAACCATCTGACATTGATGTTCCCATTGTTGTTCATAAAGGTACGCGTTCCTGTACTATTTGACATCCTATTGCAAATGTGTGTTGTTTGTCGAAATTATCCAAGCAGGCCCGATCATTTCCTCTTGGGATTGATTTTGTGGTCATTCCAAGAACTCATCTTGATGCTATGAAAGATACTGGCTAGAAACAGGCGATGCATATGGAAATGTCTGCTCTTCTACAAAACAACACATGGGATCTTATTGACTTACCTCCAGGAAAAAATGTTGTGGGTTGCAGATGGGTATTCATAGTAAAACATAATACAGATGGTTCAGTTGAGAGGTTGAAGGCTAGACTGGTGGCAAAGGGTTATACTCAAACATATGGAGTTGATTTCTTTGAGACCTTTTCACCAGTGGCTCGTCTCAATTCAGTACGGATCCTTATCTCTCTGGCTACTACCTTTGACTGGCCTCTATTTCAGCTTGATGTCAAGAATGCCTTTCTCCATAGTGATCTACAAGAAGAGGTGTACATGGAGCAACCTTCTGGTTTTGTTGCTCACGGGGAGTGTCAGAAGGTGTGTAGATTGAAGAAAGTCATTTACATTGTGAAACAATCTCCTAGAGCTTGGTTTGACAAGTTCAATGATGTTGTCCTAAAGATGGGCTTCTCTCCTTCTGTGACTGATCACTCCTTATTTTATTCTAACTCTTCTGTTGGATCCATCATTATTGTTGTATATGTTGATGATATAGTTATCACTGGCAGCGATTCCACAGGCATATCACGTGTGAAGGAATGATTGCAGGGACACTTTCATACAAAGGATCTAGTCAAACTGAGATATTTTCTGGGCATTAAGTACTTAGATCTCATGCAGGTACTAATTCGTCTCAGAGGAAATATGTGTTGGATTTACTGCAGGAAGCTGGCATAAGTGAATCCAAGCCGGTATCTACTATGGACTATCATGTGAAGGAGATGATTGATGATACGGATTATCTAGATCCAAGTTACTACAGGAAATTTGTTGGGAAACTGATATACCTGACAGTTACTCGCCCTGACATTTCCTTTGGTGTAGGTGTGGTGAGTCAGCATATGAGCTCACCACAACAGTCACACTGGATGGCAGTCTGTCGTATTCTGAGATAACGAAAGGGTGCACTCGGTAAAGGGATCACCTACTATAGATCCAAGACTCCTATGACTACCATAGTTATCCAGGCTCCCGCATGGGCTCCGCCTAGGCGCGCCTAGGCCCCCTAGGCTCTAGGCTGGCCGCCTTAAACTGGGCGCCTAGGCTTTCAGATAACTGAAGTGGATGCCTAAGGCCTTTTAGGCCCAAATTAAGATACTTAAAGACCGAATTAGCATGTATTAGATCTAAATTTGGTCAAATTAGAAACAATTTAGTTATTTTATGGGAGAAATAGATATGATTGAGCCAAATCAGATCTAAACTAGGTCTGGTTTTGGGGGATAAGTCTAATTTGGGGAAACATGTCTTATTTTGAGGAATTCAGTCTAGTTTCGCCAAATTAGGGCTTATTTATGTCAATGTAGGATAAACTAGGGGAAGTTACGTCTGATTAGATCATATTATGCCAAAATAGGTCTGACTTAGGCCAAATTAGGGCGGACTAAGTTAAATTAGGTCCCATTTAGATGATGTTAGGTCAAATTAAGGTCAACTAGATTTAGCCTAAGTCATGACTCATGACAGATACATTTAGGTGAAGTTATGATTGATTAAGCTTAGGGATAACCAATACAAATGTACATAGTTGTATATATATTTGAATATAGCTAAATTTATACGTAATAATCATTTATATATATGTCAAATATAAACAAATATGAAGAACGCCTAGAAATGCCTAGTTGCCCCTAGGTGGGAAAGACCGCCTAGCCGCCTTGACAACTATGGTGACTACTCTTATTCTTACTGGTTATGATGCAGACTGGGCTGGCAATCTAAATGACAAGAGGTCTACTTCTGGGTATTGCACGTTTTTGGGAAATCATCTCATCACCTGGAAAAGTAAAAAGCAGAATGTTGTGGCTAGATCAAGAACGAAAGATGAGTATTGAGCAAAGGCTCATACCTGTTGCGAGTTGTAGTGGGTTCAATCTGTACTTTCTGAGTTAAAGATTTCCGTTTCGGCTCCCATAGAGCTCAAATGTGACAACCAGGCTGCTATCTACATTGCCAAGAATCTAGTTTTCCATGAGCGTACTAAACATATAGATGTTGACTGCCACTTCATTAGAGATTAGATCAAGAATGGCAAAATGTGGTGACTCCGCATGTCAAATCTGAAGATCAACTTGTAGATGTCCTCACAAAGCCATTGAGTCCAGCAACATTTCAGAGCTTTCGCAACAAGCTGGGCATACACGATGTATACGCTCCAGCTTGAGGGGGAGTGTTAATATATCTCTTTATATTCTATTATTTGTAATTTCTATATATTGTTGGACCTCTATGTGATTTCTCCAGGTTCTATTAATAAAAGGGTGAGTGGTCTTGAACCCTCACACTCGCTGCATTGCAAGCAGCTTTGCGGCATACATTCACATATACAAATCAATTTTCACCAAAATCACATAGTAGCTCTTTAACTTGATCAGTTGGTTACCTTGACTTCATAAACCTAAAGAGCACATTAAAATTACTAAAAGGGTTGCTTTATCTTAAAAGAATAACCTGGTCTGGATTTGGATCTATGATGATATTAGCAAGCCAGTTATAAGTTATATTCTGGCCAGTGGAAGTTACAGTTACAACTAATCAGGATCACACTATGTAACTATCAAGTCTGTTTGTCCAAAATCAGTGTTTTATACTGCCAACGAACCCTAAGGTCGCCATATCATCCAACGGGGAAGCACCAACCACTTCATCATTGTAGAGAAAGAGTTAGCAGACCCTCTATATCATTTTATAGGTAGTGTCGATGTCTCTCGCCTCCACGAGGTACAGCTTCTTTTGGCAACAACTCTACTGGGTCCGGGGGGCATCACCAGTAAAGTGTTATAAGGTCTGTGGAGCAATCCAGGGTTTCCGCAAGCCACATCTACAACAATGAATTAATATATTGAGAGCTCTCTAGCGGCCTCTACTTATCTTTGTAGACGAAGAGGTGACTATTAATTGTCCGGGGTCAATGCCAAGTTACTTCCAAGAGCGGTATCAGCTTCCTATTGTGGTTGTAAGCAGTTGCAATATCAATCCACAAGAATCGTCACATGAAATAGAAAGAGGATTTACATATCTGACACAAATAACTAAGAGAAATAGTTATGTTTTTCAATCAATAATTAATGACAATTGAGTATTGTTACATTATCATAAAATTACCTCTCACGACCTGTATTAGATATCCCACTGGGTCGGTCCCTTGTACATAAACACATGCATGGAGTTATCTAAGATGCCTAGCAATAATATTCAGGGACTCTAACCATGACCAATGACGGACACATGAGAGAAAAGTAACATCCTGTTGGTTGGCGGGTTGTCGACAGGATCTGGAAGCAAACCCCATGCCACCATATCTAACTACCTAAGAAAAGAAGGTAATGACCAATCAAAGGAGATGAATCCTGCTAGTCATCCCTCACACGAGATAAATCTAACTCGGCCGCACTCATGGGATTTCACATCCCATGCAACAACAGAAAGATTTGTGAGACATTCATCAACCGCATTGCCGTGAAGTCCTACTCTTTCACACATACCATGATGTCACGGCTTTCATAAAGAATAAAATACATTACACATTTCAACTTGCATCCCCATATAAGAGAAACAGTTTCACATGCGTGTATCAATACATTAGATATTGTGCAATTTTTATCCATTCATATATGAAGTTTTAAACAACTAGCTCAAGATACATGTAGGATAGTGAGACATCCCATGCACTCATGTGATTTCACATCCCATGCAACAACAGAAAGATTTGTGAGACATTCATCAACCGCATTGCCGTGAAGTCCTACTCTTTCACACATACCATGATGTCACGGCTTTCATAAAGAATAAAATACATTACACATTTCAACTTGCATCCCCATATAAGAGAAACAGTTTCACATGCGTGTATCAATACATTAGATATTGTGCAATTTTTATCCATTCATATATGAAGTTTTAAACAACTAGCTCAAGATACATGTAGGATAGTACCAACGCATGACCATATCTAAGTTCGAAATCATTTACTCTACTCTTTGCATTTACAAAAATGCAGTTACAGGAAGATGCAAGATCAACTTGACAGTTTTATTGCTTCCTGGAAGTTGATGCATCGCTGCCTCAAGCAGACAGCTCTGCACCTGAGACGCTTCAGGTTCCATCCAAACTTGTTTCCATAATACAACCACCGACACCTACACTACACACATGCCGGTTTCAACGCCATGTTACCACCCAGAGAAGTGAAAATTTTCAGAAGTTTGATGGATATTTTATGGAAGTTTGGTACATCAAGGGAGATTTTATAGAAAGTTTTGACAGTACAGAGACCATTGGAACTCAATGCAAGTTAACCAAGTTCAGAGGAGATTTAGAGTGAAACTATCACAAACCTTCTAGCAAAAAATGTAAGTAATGAAAAGTCAGCGTGAATTTCCAGGTTAGTGTTATTCAAATTTAAAAATATGTATCCAACCCATAAATTCATAAAATAACTGCTTAATGGGATCAATAACATTTAAACCCACTGAATCAAGTGACATTTAGTAGTTTGTGGGTTGTATTTGACTGTGGAATGTTGAAATACAGTATTAACTCAAATAAAAATTATCAAGGAAAACATAGCCCAAAATGTTATGCTTCGCCGATAAAAAATTTGGCAACTTTGACAAAGTTTGTATTGGTTTGTTGTTTTGTCGTCCGATATACCAACATTTACACAGAAATTCTGGATTTGTTGAGGGACCAAAAATTTTGCAACCTCTCTTGGAAATGAAGCTTCTTGTGAGAATTTTGACAAATTTCATCAAATTGAAATCTTGGTCTCTTTATTGCTCGCGCCTATGGTGATGTCAAACCAGAGCATCACAAAGCATCCAGTAAGGCAACGACTATCACCATTGATGCAACGGGTTTTTGAAGCCGGCGAGCTCAAGCATGACGATAACAAAGACACACAGCGTCACAGCCCTAACAACACATATATTGCTGGTTCCAACTTCAGGTTCCCATGAATTGCATCATCCTTCCATTGCAGCAACAAGGACCAGGTATTGGACGATTCACCTGACTAGCTGGAGGCTTGTCTGTTAGGGACAAAAGTTGTTGCAGGATAGAAGCTCCCAAGAGATTGTGATCACTTTACTTTAATTCTTTACTATTTTATATAATTCTAGTGACTTAATTGCAATTTTTGAGTTTACTTAGCATTTTTTAATTAGTTTGTTCACAGATTTGGCAATTATATGCAATTTCCCAAAGTCATCAGGGTTTTAAGTCGTTAATTATAATTACCAAACCTAGGGTGTTGTCCCAGCAAAGAGTTTGATATAATTTGAGTACTTGAGAATTGGTTCCCAATGGTAAAATGGGAGAGGCAAATATTGAGGGAAAATTATAAATGTGCCGTCTTAGTTTTAAGAGCTTCCATCATTCAGACATGAGCAACATTGATTGCCAAGTTTTAAGAGACATTAAGGATAACTGGTTGGGGTTGAGGCTTAGATGATGAAGTGATCATGGCAAATGTTATTAGTTTGTTACTCCAACACCACCTCATATCAATAACGAACATTAATACTACTACTTATTTTCTAAGCATGATTAAGTACCAGTAAAGTGAATCGACTGAACGTCGCAATAGCATTCAAAGAACTATAATTCATTGTTCCTTTTTGTTTAAATTAACTATATATATGTAACATATATATATAGTTGTTAACGTGACCAGGTGCTAGGCATCCCTGAGGGGGTCCAAGACATTTTTTTTCTTTTTTCAAATAATGTTGATATTCAGATATTTACATTCATAATTTAATATTTGTAAATGTATAGTTATGGCTTTATTATATAGTATTACATAGAATTTAGGGTAAATGTAACTAAATTTACATTCATAATTTAATATTTGTAAATGTATAGTTATGGCTTTATTATATAGTATTACATAGAATTTAGGGTAAATGTAGCTAACTTAAACTAACTTGATTAAAACTTGATCTAATTTGACCTAACTAGAGCTAACTGGATTGAAATTTGATCTAATTTGACCTACGCTTTAATTTGGCATAAATTAGACCTAATTATTATAAAGTGACCTAATCAGACCTAACTTTCCCAAATTTTTCCTATATTGGCTCAAATGAGATCTAATATGGCCAAATCAGACTAAACCTCCAAAATCAGAACCTTTTTTTTTAGAAGGGACGGGAAACCCTATGATGGGGGTTCCCCGCAAAAACTTTAACTTGCTAAAACGAGATTTACAAGGTTCGAACTACTAGAAGAAAAAGGTTGAAGTAAAAAAACCCTATCTACTTGTCCACGACGGACATGGTTGGCAACTTTATGAGCTGCCCTATTGTCTAAGCGACTAATGTAACAAACGCTACAAAAGGAAAAAAGAAGCTTCAACTCAAGAATGTCCTCCACTATAGAACCCAGGCAGTCCCTTCGTGATGCTGTGGAGTTGCACGCTTGGACGACCATCATGGAGTCAGATTCCACTTCCACCTGTGTAAAGCCTTCTTTGTTCGCCCATTCCAAAGCCGCCCGCACAGCCAAAGCCTCTGTCATAGCTATCTCCTTTCCCGTAGTGACCTTCTCCCCAAGCATCCCTTTAAGAGTCCCCGCTGCGTCTCTCATCACTACTCTAATGCTAGAGACACCGTCTTCTCCGCAAGACCCGTCCACATTCAATTTTATACGACCTGCACTAGGCGCGCGCCAGCCCCTTCTTCCTTTGATCTGCCCATCAGCTGCCCCATGCATGGACGTACGTGACTCCTCTTTTATTCCTCTAGCCGTCGTCAGCGCACAGCCATAGAGAAAGCTGATGTTTACGTTGTCGTCGTTGAAGACACGAGTGCATCGTTCGCGCCACACTGCCCACATGGCAGCGACAATAGTCGTAGCTTCACATCTCGTCGGCCTCGTCAGTGCTTCCTTCATAGTTGCAGCCACCTCCCCGTCTTTGACGTCATCCACCCAGTTCTGGACCTCCCTAGGCAGAAGTTCCCACACCTCTACGGCACACGGGCATCGGAAAAGCATATGCGCTATTGTCTCCTTCTCCGCCGAGCACAGCATGCATGTACCATCCGGTATGCAATCTCTGTCGTAAAGCCTTCCCCTAGTAGCTAGTCCTCCCGTACAGATCCTCCATAAGAAGTGGGTTGTCTTTGGGCTCCAACCATCCTGCCAAATCTTTTTCCACAGATCGTCACCGTGTGTTGCTTTGTACCGTCGGGCCTCCTCTTTCCCCATCAACCCCAACCAGTAAACTGAGCGGACTGTGAATTCCCCGTTGTTTGCTGGCCACCACATCAAAGAATCTGAAGGTCGACGTTTACTAAGTTGGATAGCACAAATCTTCCTAGCATAGTTCTCTGGGAAGCAATCCTGTACTCGTAAACGGTCTCATTCTGTCCCATCATCTATCATAAGATCACTGACTCGGCTGTACTCCGCGTTCCTTTCATTCTTGAGATGTGCAAGTGTCTCATCCTCCTCCGGTAGCCAGTGGTCCTCCCAAAGATTGATATCAGCCCCGCTGCCCACTCTCCACTGTGTTCCTTCTATCAGCAGTGCTTTGGCGCCCCACACGCTCCTCCACGTGTAACTTGGATCATGGCCCCGTCTAGCTTCCCATATTGATGTCCTTGGAAAGTATCTAGCTTTGAGAACTTTGGTCACCAACGCCTCTGGGTTGTTTGCTAACCGCCATAATTGTCTTGTTAGGAGTGCTTGATTGAAGACATGGAGATCTCTGAATCCCATTCCTCCTTGACGTTTGGGCCTGCACAGGTTGTTCTAGCTCATCCACGACATTTTCCTCTCTTTGTCCTTTGCGCCCCACCAAAATCTAGCTATGGTTCTTTGAATCTCTTCAATGGTTCCTGCTGGTAACTGGAAGATGCTCATTACGTATGTTGGTATAGCCTGTGCCACCGCTTTAATAAGCACCTCCCTCCCTGGTTTAGATAAAAGTTTTTCTGACCACCTTTGGAACTTCCTCCATATCCTGTCTTTTATAAAGCTGAAAACGTGATTTTTAGATCTCCCTATGGCTGTCGCCTGTCGGTAACCCAAGATACTTTGCATGACGATCCACCTCCCTCACTCCCAACGTGTTCTTCAGATGCTCTCGCTTTCCTCTTTGTACTCCCTTGCTGAAAACCACCTCTGTCTTTGAGAAATTTATTTTTTGTCCGGATGCCTGTTCATATTGGCTGATAATCTCAACTAACTTCAGGCATTCTACAGTGGTACCTCTAGCAAAAAGAATATTGTCGTCTGCGAAAAAGAGATGTGAGATTCGGGGGGCTCCCCTACACGGTTGAAATTCGTGTAAGAGATTATCTTGTGTAGCCACAGTAAGTGAGGTAGAAAAAGCTTCTGCGCATAAAAGAAAAAGATGAGGGAGAGGGTCACCCTGGCGAAGTCCTCGTGCTGGGGCTGTGCTTTGGGTTCGGTCTCCGTTGATGGCAAACGCGTGTTGGACAGTAGTAACGCAGTCTTTGATTTTATCTATCCACTTCCCACCAAAACCCATCCTTTCCATCACACAAAACAAGAACTCCCACTCCACTCGGTCATAAGCCTTTGACATATCTAACTTCAAAGCAAGACTGCCCTTCTTCTTTCCCTTGTCCCTCTTCATAGTATGGAACAACTCCAAAATCAGAACCTATTTCCCCCAATTCAGACTTATTTTTGCCAAATCAGACCTAATGTACCCAAATTTGACATGATTTGGTCCAAATTAAACCTAATATTGCATAAGACAGCCTAATCAGACCTAACTTCCCTAAATTTTCCTTATATTGATCTAAATGAGACCTAACTTGCTAAATTAGACCTAACATCCCCAAATTAGATCTAATTTGTCCAAATTTGGCATTATTTTGCCTAAATCAAACCTAGTTTTGCACAACATGAACTAATCAAACCTAACTACCCCTAATGTGTCCTATATTGATCAAAATGAGATCTAATATGGCAAATTATACCTACTTTTACCAAATCAGACCTAATTTATCCAAATTTGACTTGTTTGGTCTAAATCAGACCTATTTCAACCATTAAATGACTTAATTTGATCTAATATGACCAATCTAGACCTAACTTATGCTGAAATACCCTTCAAGTGGCTTAATTTGGGCCTATAAGGCCTTAAAAGCCACATAAGTCACATTAGGGGTTGGGCGCCCAGTTTGAGGCGGCATGTCTTAAGCTTAGGTGGGCGCCCTGACAACTATAAATAAATGTGTGTGTGTGTGTGTAGAGAGAGAGAGAGTCATGCCTCTTCGGAAACAACCGATAAAATTGGAATGATACATAGAAGATTAGTATGGCCCCTGCGCAAGGATGACACGCACAAAAAAAGAGTCATGCTAGAATACACTCGAGTGTAGCATAGACAATACACTCAAGACGTTTTGTACCATCCAATCATTATTTTGAAAATCTAAACCATTCATCTTCTCAAAACTTACATTAATAGCCTACATAAAAACTTTGAACTCATTTGGACATAAGTCATGCATCTAAAGACAGCAAAAATGATGCAGTTGAAAAACTTTTTGTTCGTCGGTTTTGTTATTCTTCGTTGAGTGCCTTACAAGAATCAAATGAGCTCAAATTTTGTGTAGTAGTGATGATATTTACATTAAAAAACAAGTTTTATAGAGCAGCTATACGGCCAGCCATGCTCTATGGAAGTGAATGTTGGGTGGTGAAGAAACAAGGTCTCAACAAGATGAACGTGCTGAAATGTATATGTTGAGATGGATGTGTGGGAGCATAAGAAAAGATCGCTTGAGAAATGACTATTAGGAATAAAGTGGGGGTGGCGAGCATTGAAGACAAGTTGTGCGAGGGCCGACTCAGATGGCATGGACATGTGCAACGCAGACAGACTAATGTGCCGATACGAAGCAATGCTATTGAGTCGAGTACGATTGATAAAAGAAGAGGAAGGCCTAAATAACATGGGAAGAGCTTATAAAGAGAGATTTTGAATCTCTACATCTCGACTACAATATGACCCATGATAGAGTTGAATGAAAACGAAGGATCCATGTAGCCGACCCCAACATAGTTGGGACTGCGGCTTAGATGATGATGATCATGGTGAGTGATGGCATTTACATTACAATGAAGACCACCAATTTGGATTTATTAAAAATGGATCTTTGATATGTAAACAGTACTTGAGTGGAGATCACGATCTGGACATTTGAGAGTATTATAGGCTGATTATCTATCTATATGTACATTCATACATATATATATATATATATATATATATATATATATATATATATTGCATGTAATCCGAAGTTTTTAAGACAATACTGTTTTCTCAACAACAGAGTTCAAAGAACTATCTAATTCAGTGTTTCCATCATTTGACTTTAACTGGGTTATTTTATTGATTATATAGCCCTCGGACAGACAAAGTTAGCAAATACAATGATGATTGAATCAATTCTAAGTCCATAATTTACTCTTTCTCAGTAACAGCATTCTAATATCAGATCCAATTCTCCTTTAAATTTGAATTTAACTGGTTTGCAAATATATCAATTTCCTACGTGGATAGAGTTTGTGTGTACTATAAACTATAAAGTAAGTGAATCAACTGCAAGTCCATATTTCACTCTTCACAACACCAACATTCAAAGAACTATTTAATGTGTGTGTGCGCGCATCTGTTTGTGTGCAAATAATGAGAGTTGGGAAGGGAGTACCAAATCAGGTGTGCACCTACATTATAAAGTATGCTTTTCACGATCTTTGGTGTTGACAGTTGTATTTTCAAAATGGCGTGCGTGAAAGAGGGGGGGACGGAGGGGGGAGGGGGTACAAAGTCAGGAACACCAATGTTAGAATTCTGGGTTTTGTGGTACATACGTTATACAAATTGGGTTTCACGATCTTTAATGTTGAGATTGGTGTTTTCGAATTCAGGTATCTTCATCCCTACCACATGAATTTGGTTTCAAAAAATTATGCATCAAGGCTCTATATATAATGGAGAGAGACAAAGAGAGGTAGAAGGATGCCAAATCAGGTACACCTAGATTAGAATTCAGGTTGTATGGTACATTTATGTTATATGATTTGGGCTTCCCAGTCTTCGATGCTGAAAATGGTGTTTACAAATTCGAATTTAAGTTTTATGGTACACTTACGTTAGATGATTTGGGCTTCACAGTCTTGGATGCTGAAAGTGGGGTTTACAAATTCATAGATCTTCACTGTATCACATGAACACGGTTTTGAAAAAACATGCCCCGGGGCTCTTGGTGCATAGACCTAAAGGTGAGGCAGCTAGAAACCCAAGGCTTAAGATTCGATATGTAAGCTTGAAACATCTGCCCTGAATTAAATTGCCGAGGCAGGCCTCAAGGTGTAAAGGGCACACTGAGGTGAAAGCCTCACTGTTGCTTTTTTAAAGTCTAATATCAAACACCCAGTTTCAGGCCTTTAGGCTGATTGCATACTCCTTTCTTGCAGCTTTTCAAGTTGGATTTATAATAGGTGATTGTCATTCTCTCACAAGTAATTTTTACCATATTTTTTACCCAACTCAAAGTTGCTATGGATATCAAATGTTGATTTTCAATCTGGTTTTTATATATTATGTTTCTTGGTTCCTAGTGATTCCAAGTTGCAGGTCACCTACAGTTCCTTGTGCACCTATCATACTCAGATTTAGCACCACAGAAGTATCAATGTCCAATTGCTTTGTTACAAATTTTAAGTATTATGTCAGTGGTCTTTTTTTATTTGCTTTGTCAACTCCTACTCAATTCCAGTGATAAATTTCACCACCATACCTATATATTTTATATAGTCATCTACCCATATGGGTGTGCACATTGTATTACACGTGTGCCCACTCATGCACCTAATTGAATCTGCACGTTAAAATTGTCAAGCTTTCACCATTGTGCCCGTCAGTCCATGCGCATTTACATTTTTAGGCTTATGAGTTGCCTCAATACAGCAAAACACTACATTACATCTCACACTTTAAAACTTAACAAAAATACAATCTAAGATCCAAACTTTGAAGTCATTCTAACACATTACAAGTTTGCTAGAGCAACTCGCAACCACATTAAAAATTAGCTTAAGGTTTGCAAATTAAAAGCAAGAAACACCAAGACATCAGCAATGTCTCCATAGGAGATGTTGGTTTGCAGGATTAAAGAGGAATCCCGCATTTAACTAATTTGCTGCTACTAAAAGTCCAGGTTTTTATATCCCACGAAACAAAATTCCATGCTTGATTTGGCATGTTCTATTAACTGGGTTTCAGTTTTCAAATTCCTCCAATTATATTTTGGCATCCAGAAAAACTAAGAGGATACACTCTTTACGTTTTTTATTATGTCTTGACAGTCCAAGGATTTGGTCTATTTCTCAACCCCAGTAAATCAATCATAAAATTTAATTGCAATTGATTGCAGCAGAACCCAGCAAACCAGAGACATAAATCCAAGTATCCAACACCCCCCCTTCCCTGCGCTCTTTATACACACATGCACATTCAAACTTTTCCCTATAGAGGACACTCCTCAACTCAATCCACATCCTTCATTACGTCACCCATTATTACATATGTACCAGTTAGCCTAAGAGGACACTTCTTGAGCTTATCCTATATGAATGTCGCTTCCATTATACCTAAAACTGTTTGCATCAATTATTAATTATGAATAACAACCTTGAACCACTTCATGATTTAATCCTTTCACGTGCTGACCTGGGTACATTAGAACACAATTGGACAATGCATCCCAAACAATACTCTAATGATTATCATTTTTTAATTAGCTGGCAACTACAAGAAAGAAATGTCTATTCGATGTTGACAAAATTCGAGCAATTGAATTTGTATATAGAAGTCGGCTTGTACCTCAGTTGCAACGTAGGTCGGAATAGCAGTCCAGATCTCTGCCATGCCAAAGACTGTGCAACATCAAGGGAAAATGATTTATCTGGCAACTGCACCATTGGGGTGATGTGAGTACCCCATTTATTCTGAAAAATGAAGATCAAGAATGGACTCAAGTAAGTTATGCGTATCAAGAATACTATCAAGCAACCAGTTTTCCTCAACAACAGAAAAACAGTGTCAAACAAGAAGTGTCATCGCCATAGCATATCACAATAAAAACAAACCGTATATATACCACTTGCTTTGAACAAATATCTCTTCATGGTTGGCCTGATCACTATTCACTAGCATATATCTTTCATATATTTACCATGTTAATTTGCTTACAAGGAATCATAAAACTTTGTATATCCTTCTTTTCGACAAGCCCCTCACAGTGTCTTACCCGGTTCTTCCCATTGCCATGATTGCATGGAATGCAATTCAACCTAACTAGCATCCACTGGCAGATAAAAGCCACCAGCTGAGGTGAAACACTCCAAAAGGATTCATATGAAAAGGGATGACCCCCATGCTGCCCCAATATACACAAACCCTGGGATGTTGGGTGGGGAGGTAATTAAAGAATATTTCTAGGGGACTTGAACCTGGGTTCATTCATTGGTGACCTTCAGCTGAACCAACCGGCCATCCTTGCCTGGTTGGCGATCAGCTTCAAAAGGATTCATAGTGAATATATAACATTATCCGGGGACTCAACGAGTCAATTTACCCAGCCTTGCCATTCATACTCACCTCAACCTGCTTTCTCTTTGTTTTTTTTACTTGGATCTAGGGGCCCAACCCCATATCCCTGCTCGAAGAGATGGTGTCATCTCCCTGCAAAGAGGAGGAACTGACCAACGATCTATGTCATCCAACCCAGCCTCAAAACTCTTTCTTATCCCTTTCTCAGTCACGGGGCCTTGTTATGCAGTTGCTTCTTCTTCCTATAGACCTGGGGAATTTCTCTATCTTCCTTGCCACTCTCCGCAAGCTGCTTTTAGGCAAGTCTTTCCTAAAGGTGAAGTAGATAAGATGAGATGTTGCTCACAGTGTTCTCTCGCCTGTCACCGGAGAAGTGGATATTTTGATAGATAACATGGGGATTTAGATAAATTTTTATGGCACTGAATTAAGTATTGTTTGCCAGTTGATTGGCCTTATCAATCAAAAGGTTGCCATAAATCTAGAAGAAAGACGCATGCAATTCACCAGCCATTCTAAAAATATATCCTTAGAAACCAGGGCACATTCGAGAACATCAGCTCCAGAGGGAATAGACATTTGTTATCAATGTTTCCTCATCTAAGTATATATGTATCACAGAGGAAAATAAGCTATTTCTTGATAAACTATTGATGTGGGCTTGATTTCCGTAACGTCTAGAGCTTACAAGACATTATATTAATAGAGGACCGATAAAGATAGCAGCATTTTACATGCCTCCAAAGTCCCTCTTACATGATTGGGTCTAGTCCATTATACTTTTTCTATTATATATAATACTAATTGAAACTTGAGATGCATCTCAAGAATTTCAGCGTGGTTAAAATCTGAAAAAGCAAGAACAGCTAATCTGCAATACTACACTAATCAACAGAATGTTAAAATTCATCTCAAGATACTTCGGCATGGTTAAAATCTGGAATAGCAAGAACACTAATAAACAAAGTGTAAACCATGGCTTGGAACGACGACATAAACTATGTATAAGCACACCTTGTATTATAATATGCCTAAATTATAATGTTTAGGCCGGCTAGGGCTGGCGTAACTGGGAAACGGTGTGTTCTGTTAAGCTCTTCGGTTCAATTCCCTTTTTTTTGTGTGTGGGTAGCGAGGGAGGGAGGGAGCATGCAATGGTGATAGTGGGGCATGGCAGAGGAGTTACCGACCAGCACACATCTAGCGTCAGGATCGACCATGTTGGAGTGTGTCTAAACTCCAAAGTGACCCTGCCTTTGGAGGGAGGGGCTCCCGTCATTTTTAAAATCATGCTGATAATCTTGATGATTATAAAAACTAGTCATAATAATAAAAATCGTACAGGTAGCGATACCATCGCATGTAGTTCAGGCACTTCAAAATTATCAAACAAATTCTTTCAGATCGAGCAGTAAAGATAAAATTCTCAAGACCTTGCATGTGCAAATAATTTCCATCCTTTTAGCAAGTGCTAATTTAAAAATATATATATTATAAGGATTTTATCATGAATATGAACATACCTTGCAAGAGAAACTCAATCTTGTATCGCCAGGATACTGACCCTGAGCTTGGAGCAAGCCACCGAAAACAGGAAGAAATGCACTCATGTTAAGACCCTCTCCAGCAACATAAGTGAGTTGTCCGTTTGGAAACTGTACATCGAGGAATGACTGAAACAAAACAAGCCAAAGAAACATCAGTAACTACCAAATACGCATTTGGAGGTTAATTCAAGTTTATGCAAAAGTTGATAAATAGCTTGTGTTGTTGCTAAGTTCTAACAAAAAGTTATTTTATGTATATCCAAATAATTTATCCATAAACATGGAGATTTTTTCTATCTTGTGTTGGGGAGATAATTACTTGCATCTTATCTCTAATTATTTATCCCCAAATTGTTGAGTTGTTTGGCCATCAAAACGAGTCTACTGTATGCCACCAGCCTCAGGAGTTTTGTTCAGAGTTCAGACAGTTGAAAATTACATGATGAATGGATTTTAGATTAGCATTCCAACTCGACATACATAACTTCATCCGCTCCTCCGACTTGGTATGAGAACAGTGGTTGGTGCTCTTGAAAACCCGTGTCATCCATATTCTTCTCCCACTGCCGATTTTCCTTATACCTTCATATCTGCCATCTTCTTCTCCTAAAAATTGATTGCTCCTTATATTCTTGATCAAACAGAAACAAGAAAACACAGCAGACCAAAACCAAATCTTGCCACTATCCAGTGCCTTCTTGTGACACCACCAAGCATCCCATCCATCAGCTGACCTCGTAGCTGCCAGCAACCCGGTGGCCAGTGCCTTCCCCACTGCGTACAGATAATTCTTCCACAGTCGAAAAAACTACCAAAACCCCCTGGTCATTTTAACACACCATATGCGACAAGTGGAAAAACATGTGGACAGCAAAAACCACTAGAACTGTTTTGACCACAACACCACAATATCATTCCCCAGACCACTGATATAACAAGCCTACAAAACATCGGTTTTGACAGCTCATAAATGCCAATCAAGTTGTGTCAGGTTTGCTTGCAACCACAGCTTGCAATCAGCCATTCACCAGCAGATCTCCCTTCTCACTCCAGCACCAATCAGAAGAGTATTTGCTGGCCCCATTTAGTTGTTATAGGTCAGATGTGATCTGACCAATGAAGAGCAATGCAAAGTCTACCTGATCTAGCAACTAACAAGCCAAGCGGCACTACAGCAGTTGTCTAGATGGTGAGACCTGATTTCACTAAACGAAGCGCCTAGCCACCTTTTTTCATACATAACTTGCTTAGATCGTATATTTTTAAAATTATATATCATCAACTAAGCCCCATGCCACAGTCTTGGGGTCAGCTACATGGATCCTCCTTTTCCGTTGCAGATCTATTGTCGGTCACGTTTACCAAGAAGTAAACAAAAAATATGGCCAATGATCCACACATCTAATGTTCTCATATGCAGCCCATGTGGCCGCATATGACCAGCTCTGAGGGACATATAGCTATATAGTCCCATATGCAGCCATATGTGGCACATAAGAAGCCGCTTTCTGTATACATACTATATGTGTGTGTTTAATCGATTAACCTGTTTAAATCTATATTAAACTGTTTATACACACAAACACACGCCCACACACATATACATATTATATATACGAATATAACATACTATAAGTGTATATTTACATATTAACATACATAATTGACTTTAAAATATGATTTTACGCTCATATATAATTATTTACTAAAAAATGCAAAACCACATATGCCCATTCCGCATTTACTCTTATTCGCTAACCTGGTTGAACTTTCAGCTATTTTAAAGTATTGCATACACCTTGTGCATACATAGCTAGTCCCAAGCTCAGATAAAGGAGGGGGTTGGCCATAGGTTGGTAGCCAGTCATGAAACCATCACTCTTTAAATGACATGCATCCTTGCAACTTTTTGCATATATATTACTAAGTTTATAAACATATTTTTTTAATTTTTATGTGTATTAAGACCTAAATTCATCTAACATGACCTAATACCCTAATTTGACCCAAAGCATGGTAAAACTGACAAAAGTTGTCCTAAGTGGACTAATTTTAACCTTATGCAGCCCCAAATCAATCCTAAACGACCTGAACTAGAGCTAAAAGTAGTAAACCATTAAGACATGTTGAGTCAGCAAGGTGTGTTACCTGCATCAGTAATTGCTTTCCTAATATTGGGGGGGGGGGGGGGGGGGGGACTTCAAAAAAAAAACTGTCACAGTTTCCTTGTGCCTTGTCACTGCATTACATGGATTTTTGACAAGTTGTGTACCAATTTAGAACAACTAATGCTCAGTGAATGTTAAAGAATCAGCCCTTGTTAAAATCATTGTTTGATTGGATAGGCAAAGTGACAAGCTTTCGGGGATTAGTGCCACTTTCATAAAACTTAGTGTCACAATAATCTTTGACAAATGACGGACATGAACGGCAAATGAAAACCCAAATCAATACAAAACTTTACAGATAGAGCAGCAATGATCGTGCCTAATGCAAGTCCAGAACCAAATCCCGGATTATAGTTCAGTTTGGAACGAGTTCCAATACCATGGGTATCCAAGTTTTGACCAACCACGGACCTGAAACCCTCATATCGTTCAGTTAGTAATATCCAAAAGTAGGAGACCTTCTGAACTCAATAGGAAATGTGGATTACTTTTGTTTGAATATTTAACTCAGTTGTGGCAGGCTTAGTTTGTCAACTTATTCTGAGTATTTAAACTTGTTTAGTTGCACTTTGTTAGCAGGATAATTAGCTAGGTTTTGGCTTTTACCGGTCTTAACATTCATCTATTTCCGAATTGTTGGTTACTCAGGCATAAAATCAAGTAAATGATATCTAAAGTCCAATTCAGGTCCCTATATAGCTAGTTGACCGATGTGCTGAATTAGTTCAGGACGAGTCAAAATGATTCCTAGGACATGCCTTCTCTCCCTTCTAAATCCGCATCACTTCTATAGCAAGAAAGCCCCTAAAACCAAAAATGTGAATAAAGTTTAGATAATGTGAGGTTAGTTGGCATGCCTTCTCTCCCTTCCAAGTCTGCATAACTTGTACAGCAGGGAAGCCCTAAAACCAAATTGTGAATAAATTTTAGATAGTATGATGTTAGTTAATGGGTCTATTTGTAATGTAGGTCCGAGTGTGTTTTGCTCCAATTGGGTTTTGCTCAAGTCTGTAGTGGTTTCCCCTTTTTCCTGTAGGGAAGGCGTCCGCCCGTTTGATATAACACCACAGAAGGGAATTTTCCCATTATCTCATTTTCTACAGTTGTATCAAAAGCAAGAAACTAGAGATCTAGATGATATCTTGTTGGAGATTGCTATCGTCGAATTTGAATTAGATGGTTGCATCATACTTGTATAGGTGGCTAGGTGGTCCCATGGTGCAAGACTTTGACTTTGTGTCGCCGCCAAGTGTGGAAGTGGAAGTTTGTGGAAACATTGGGGAAGTTTCGATGAAGTTTAGACACAAACTTCGACAAACATCAGTAAAACTTTGACGACATTTTTGAAAGAATATGAAGCAAATCCAAATAGAACATGGATGGGAAACTTCAATGACTGTTAGAACTTAGAACTCTAACCTTAAAAATGTCAATAATAACATAAAATCATGAGTTCACAACGCAATACAAGATTTACAAGTCAAAAAGTAGAGAATAGAACTATAGAGAGTAAATTAACTACATAATAGCAGCTTTCTTCTTCAAAAACAATCACAAGGGGTGCCTCCTCCAAGCTCCAACACTCAAACGAGTCCAAACACCAAGTTCCCAGCAAACACCACTCTTCAATTCACTAAGGAGTGAATTGGGAGGTCAATTCAAGGACTTTTCTTGCTTAAATAATACTCGAGCAGGACACTTGACTGGGCTGACTTCGGTTGTCTAAATGTCATCTTGATGTCGCCAACATCAGGGATTAATGGATAACATCGATGGTATTGTGACGGAAATGAACTGTGCCAAGCCAACATCGCAGATGTTGGGGAAAAATCGAGTCGACATTGTGACCAAGACGACTTATCTAGGCTTCGACTTCGCCACCCATCGACATCGACAACATCGGCAAAACATCACCCAACATCACCGATTTTTAGAACCATAGGCGGTCCTTCCCACCCAAGTGGAGCCTACCCACCTAGGTTGGAGCCTAAGCGTTTCTCTGTGTTCATCATATTTGTTTATTTTTTACATATGTATGATATGCATATACATTTAGCTATATTCAAGTATATACATTACTATGAAGATTGTATTGGTTATCCTTGAGCTTAATCAATCATAATTTCACCTACATCACACCAATCACGACCTAAGCTAGACCTATTCGGCCGTAATTTGGCCTAATATGATCTAATTGGACCTAGTTTGACTTAGTCTACCCTAATTTGGTAAGTCAAACCTATTCTGGCATAACATGATCTAATCAGGCCTAACTTCCCCTTTGTTGTCCTATGTTGACCTAAATGAGCCCTATTTTAGTGAAATCAAACCTACTTTCCACAAACAAGACATGCTTTCCCCAAATCAGACCGATTCCCCCCAAATCGGACCTAATCTGCCCAAATTAGATCCGATGTTGCCTAAATCAGACCTATTTCTTCCCTAAAATAACTAGCTTGATCTAGTTTGACCAAATTCAGACCTAATCCATGCTAATTGAGTTTTTAAGTGTCTTAATTTAGGCGCAATTGGCCTTAGGCATCCATTTTAGTCATCTAGAAACCTAAGTGCCCAGTTTGAGGCGGCCCACCTAGAGCCTAGGGGGACTAAGCGGGAGCATTGATAACCATGGGTTGCATGCATCGAAAATTGCAACTTAGGGATGTGAAAATGTTTTCGCATGATGTTGTTCTAGCAAGTAGTTGCATCGAAATTGCAGCTCAGGGATGTGAAAATGTTTTGCATGATGTCGTTCTAGCAAGTAGTAGGTTCTATAAGAATCGGTTATGACTTGACATCAAGGAAGAAAGTATCCGATTTCGACATCATTTCCTTGGCAATAGAAATAGAAATTCTGACACATTTTCACAGAGATCTCGACATGTGTTATGCGTGTTTCAATGGCCAAATGAATGAATTAATTGATGAAAAATTACTAGAACCTAAGTGCCCAGTTTGAGGCGGCCCACCTAGAGCCTAGGGGGACTAAGCGGGAGCATTGATAACCATGGGTTGCATGCATCGAAAATTGCAACTTAGGGATGTGAAAATGTTTTCGCATGATGTCGTTCTAGCAAGTAGTAGGTTCTATAAGAATCGGTTATGACTTGACATCAAGGAAGAAAGTATCCGATTTCGACATCATTTCCTTGGCAATAGAAATAGAAATTCTGACACATTTTCACAGAGATCTCGACATGTGTTATGCGTGTTTCAATGGCCAAATGAATGAATTAATTGATGAAAAATTACTAGAACGATCAGTTGTTGTGGATCCACTCAAATATGCAATTATATTTTATATTGGATATGTGGGGGTCTCCTCGTATGTGAGTTAAGGAAGCTGAAATATTTCAATTTTGATGTGAAATTCTAATGTCAATTTGCAAAGGTGAAACGAATGTATTAAGTCATTCTAGTTTGCAAGAAAAATATATAGACTTAAGAGACAAAATTGAGCAAAGGAATTATTCTCTAGATAGCTTTATAACAAAATTCTCCGATTTTTACGAAAAATCGGAGATTTTTTACAATTTTATAGGCTCTCGAATATTCGGCAAGATTAATATGTCATCGTCGATGTTTCCATGACTTTTCACGATATTCTCGCTTTTTCACTATTTATTCCATTTTCACAATTTTCCGTGACTTTTCATGATTTTTTCTTTTGAGTCGCTTGCTCTTTTTTACAAAACCACATACAAAGACCTTTTGATATAAACTAAACCCCCAACCCCACTCTCCCAACAGTCCATGTTGATGCATCCCCCTTTTGCCCCTTCCCTTCTCAGATGTTGTGTCTGCATAATATTTTTCTCTTCAATCAGCAAAGAAGCAATCCTCTTAATTTTCATATTTATTTCTTATTTGCATCTAATCATCTATTACAGTTACCATGACTGTTCAGTGTTTCACTGATCAATACAGGCGCATCACATGTTTATCTCATTTTTCTTTGTTTGTTTGTTTGTTTTTTTTTTTTTTTTTTTTTGGGGGGGGAGGGGTAATCTCAAATTCTTATATACATTGTTATTGTTCAACTTTTCTTTAAATTTGTTTGCCACTTTTCCACTCAATAAGATTGTATGTCTAGTAACCTTAATAGTTACATGTGTGTGATATATATAAGTATATGTGGGATTAAGAGAGATTTCTCCCCCCTCTCCCACAACCTGTAGCAAAGGTTAGACGCTCGGGGGGTACTAAATTGAGAAATGATTGTTCGGTGGTTCGAACCCGGGTCCATTCATTGGGGAACACCTGAAGTCGCCACTGCATTATCCCTCGCCAACACATTTCTACTTATTCTTGATCATTTCTGAATAGTAAACCGAACTTTGATCGAGAGTTGTCGCTTTTTTCCAAATTCCATTTTTTCTACCAGCCGAAAAATTGTTGAATCCCTAACTTGTCACAATGCTAGGTAGTACATAGTACATTAAATAGAATAAAAAATGGTGGTCAGAGTGTTTCGATAATGTGTTTAAATATCTGATTGCACCACAGAATGGAGATTCCGTCAAAACTTCTGTCTGTTTGAGGAAATCTTAAGCATTTCTTGACATGATCTAGTTGTTGAACCAACTTATCAATTCAAGATTCATCTTTAAATTTATTAGGTCTTGCTCTTGTTTGTGGATTTGTTTTCTCGTTGGAGATCATCAAAGGTTCAAAACAAGTTACTATACACAGTCCAACCACCTTGGATTGGAATATTGGGCTAAACTGATAATTTTCTACTTCTACAACTATGTATGATTTCCAATGATTTTGTTTCTTTGTATAATAAGACAAGAATAACATGCACAGTTAATGATGAGAAAACTACATCAATTACCAAGAATAGAAATGAAGTAGGAAAAGAGCTCCAGCTAGAGCCCAATCAGGGTCAATTAGTTGTTATCTAAGCTACTTCGGTGTTTAGTTAAGTGCATGTTATTCTTCATGTTTAGGTACTTAATTGTTATTCAGAACTTAATTGTATCTTCCAAGTTTTCATGTTTTAATTTGTGCTGTTATTACGTCAATGACTAGGAAAATGGTCAAAAATGTTGTATCGTTAAGGTTTCTAAAAAATTTACTGCCAATCTTGAGGTATTTGCTCAAGCAGACGTCTGATTATAAATTTGAATTTTCAGGAATTGGTTCCCACAAGTTACCTTAAGTTTAGGTTCACAACGCCTTCTATCCATCATTTGGTTCCTAAACCCTAGGTCTAGGAATCATCCCCACCATCCATCGACATTTAAACCTCAAGTTAGATGACCAAATTCTAAAAAGTTTATATAATATCTGTCACCCAATAATATGTTGTATGGTGTGTTCTCCTCCTCTAGACCCTTTCCTTCCCGATCCTCTCCACATACGATACCACAAATTGTTCCCCTTCTACCTTTCCTTTCTTCCCCTTCTTTGTCTTTTCTTTTCTAGAAAAGAAAAAAAAGTGAATGCTAAAATCTAATACTGTACTACCAAGACACAGGATATCTGCTACCGCAGGCATAGACCAAGGACAGAAACAATACCCCCTCTTCCCTCGAGGCTACAAAGGTGGTACTAAGGCGGATCCAAGGATCCCAAAGGAGTAGGTGGACACAGCGCTTCCCCCTCTCTATGAGTCATGGCAGATAGACAAGTTGATCAGCTTCCACGTCCCTGAGATCAGCACCACAAGGGGCGCTGAGGTTTCCTATCATCTCTAAGAGTTGTTCCAAGTTTGTGAGGCAAGAAGAGGGCTCAGTGACCTATCCCATGCGATGCCTATTGTTCTGTGGAGCTATGGCGATGGGTTTGCGACCCTAATTTTAATGTTTTTCCTGCTAATCATTCACTCCCTTTCTGATCTGAGCATTCTTGGCAAGAATTGGCGACATGAGCTCCATGCATCAGCTGCCCTGTAAATTGCATCACATGTGGACCTAGATTACATGGATTCCAACTTTCCGAATTTTGTTTTTACTTCACTTTATCGACATGTGCCATGGTGCTAATGAAGATTACAACGCCAAGAACAACGATAACAAAAATCCAGTTGTGATTGCCAATGACAATCTTGCTTTTTGATCCATAATGTGGGAGATACATAACAACCTCATTGACTAAATGGGATCTCATACATAGTTGTTTAGGCAGCTTGGCGATGACCTCCAAGACCATACGTAATAAAGCGTGACAAAACGAGGACTTGATTTGACATAATCTTGTCCCAAAATAACCTAAATTTAGGCCTAAAAGGCCCTAGAGACCCCACCCACTCCACTACGGACCTGGCCACCAAGACTTGGACACCTCCTCCAAAACCTAAACCGCCTAGAGGGGGCCTTGATAACTACGATTTCAGCGCATAGTGGGCGGCAATCAGGCATATTCACACCTATAGAGCTTCACGATCCACCATCCAAGATCATTTATAGACAAAATTAGCACCTCTAATATTCTACATCAATCAAAATGTGTTGCACCGAGTCTCCTCTCCAATTGCGTCTAAGAAGACATTCTCACGCTCGAGCATTGCCAAAACCCTAGTCAAGCATCAACAATCATCGTTGATGCAAACAATGATGATACAAATTATGAGTTGTTTCACCCAAACCGGATAAACTGAGCATGAGAGATTATGACGCCACATGGTGATTTTGGATCATTACCCTAATGATAAATCAACCACTTGATTTACCTCTAGGTTCTCCTGTCAATCCACTATAGTAACATGGACTCGACGCATGTTTGTCGAAGAACTTATCTATTGAACATGGGGGGTTGATATAGGACAGAGACCTCGAAAAGAGCCCAATCGGGGGAGATTAAATGCTATTAGTTACTTTGGTGTTTAGCTAAATGCAAGGACAAACTTATTATATTTAGGCACTTAATTTATATTCATGGGCTTATTTGTAAGTTCCAAGTTTTAATGTTTTATTTTGCTTTTGTTATTTGATTAGGTCATTATCTTAGGCAATTAGTCCCAAAAGTTGTCATTAGCGTTTCGAACGTTTTTTATGAATACCAATCTCAGAGTATATGTCCAAGCAGACGCTTCACTTCGTATCTAAGTTTTTGAGAATTGGTTCCCCAATGAAATTGCCACATGTTTATTCTTAGAGGATGAAGATACTAATACCATACAATCATGACAAGAATATGATAATTCATGTCCAAACATCAACAAAGTTGAAAATGATGTCAAAGATAACTTTGAAATGAGACAAAAATTAGATTTTGATAGCCATTGGTTATGTAATACAAAGTTAAATGAGAAGTAAAGAAACATGACTTTGGTACCTTATGAAGAACCTTAATTTATAGAGTGTCAATAAATTATATAAACCCATGATCTTGGCCAAAACACTCAGGTCTGTGGTACAATTTTTGGTACATTGGAATTAAAACAAAACTGAAAATCTGAAGGGGTCGTAATCCTATATGACTGGACAAATACTAACTCAAACTTCATGTTAGAGAGTCTATTTAGTTAAGTTGTGTCTATTTACTTAAGTTGTTTTGGTCTACTTGTAATATGGGCCCAAGTGTGTCTTGGCCCATTAGGGCTTTTCCTGTATTTGTATGCTTCCCCCTTATCCTATTTATAGGAAAGGGTGGTTGCCTCCTATCAATAAAAAAACCTACACGTTAGAGGATTTCCCCCACTCATGTCGTTTTCTACATGGTATCAGAGCAGGATTTCCTGTGCTGCCCCCAACCCTAAGAGAGAGAGAGCATAAAAAGAGTTGCCTCCCCTTGCGAGCGGCCACTGCCGCTAGGCATTGCCAGGTTGCCCGCAGGGATTTTTCATCCTTGCTTCTCCTTAGAGTCGTCTCCTTTGAGCCGTCTCCATTTTCAACAAAAATCATCCACCTTAAAGTAGTTAGTACCAGATCTACAAGGGTTGTCATGCCTCCGTCAACCTTGCTTGCTAATAAAGCCACCGCTATCATATTCACCGCCAACATCACATGTTTACTCTTACACCATGCCACCGCCATCGAGATCTAATCCAAAATCTTGGATAACGATCTCTCTTTTTTGCTGATATTGGGGATACATCGTCCCCATATTGCTATGGTGCAGATTCGGAAGGATATCCCCCTATTTTGATGTTGTCTCTGGGATTTTTTTTGTTCGCAGCCAACACAATGTGTTGCTTCTAGACACGACATGTAGGCGGTGTTTGTTCCAATCGCGACTTCGTTCGCAAAATCTGCCCGAACAACACGGTGTGTCGCTTCATGACACGGCGCATTGTCTGCACTATGACACGGCATGTCGCCTAAAGACACGGTGTGTCGCCTACCTTTTGCCCCGAGATTCTGTAAACAAACACATGATATTGCTCAACGACACGCTGTATCGCCTGCTTCTTGTCGACGCTGACTGCTGATACTATGATATCAGACACAGCGTGTCTCTTCACCGACACGGCGTGTCGTTTGCTACTGCTGCTTCTTGTGTCAACTGACATGGCATGTCACTCAACGACACAGCGTGTCCGTTGCTTCCTATTGCTACATCTTGGCGTGCTACATCATCTACTCATAGAGGAAGGTTCTATATATGACGTGCTTCTATCCTTTTCTAACCAACAATATTATCTTCCCTTTTCAGCAATTTGATATTTTTTACACACACACCCCCCGGTCTTTCAGCCCTACTTACCTTCTGCCCCCATATACATATTGAACCTATTGATCCTACAATTTTGTTGATCTTGTCCAAAAAAATTGAGGGGGCTCCGCACCCCCACTTTTCGGGTCGTAAAAAGATCCGTTTATTTTTCTATTCGAATCTATGTAACGAGTCATGTTGCATATTTGACTCGCATTATAGGTGACCTCCTTCACATATTTGCCTACACAACCCTACCTCTACCATTGTTTTTTGACTCTCCACTTCAACCACTCTCTTGACTCTTTTCATGGTTGACGTGAGGGGGGAATAGAGGATGAAGAGTAGAGGGAAGAGATGAGATGGAAAAGAGATGAAGGAGAAGAAAAAGAATTTAGTTATGATGTTATATGGATCTTCATGCCACTTTTACTTTTGATATATGGATCCTTTAGATACAATATGGTGCTCCTTTTGCTTCTATGTGGATCCTTCTATTGTTAAGTGGACTATTCATGCATGTTTATGTTATGTGTAGCTTTCTACTGCTATTATTGCTTATTCATCATCTACCTCGACTGCTGCTATGAAGTTACATATTGAGATGTCATTCTGATACTTGTGCTATGATTAGCACATTTTACTTGTTGCTTTGTGCTTTTGCACCATTTGTTGTCCGTGCTCTGTTTGCATGTTGACTTTCTACTATGAACCAGCACTCTCTGGACTTTGTGAACCAGCACTCTCTGGACTTTGACGTCTATTAGTCTAATGGATACTTTATGAAAAGGGAAGATGGTGGCGACTTTCATTTTTTTTTACTTTGCACATTGGTCTTCCATCTTCCTACGTCGTTGACTTTGGTTCCAGTGTGTCAACACTCTTTGGCTTGTTCGTGCTTTGTTTGCACGTTGACTATCGTTGCTTCTTGTGACCTAGCACTCTCTAGGACTTGTGATCCAACACTCTCTGGCTACTACAACGACGACTGTGATGAAGATCTTAGTGCATGTCCGCTATTCTTTCTTTCGCTCTAGATGCCATTATGATGATCAAGAAGACTCTATGCCTGCCTCGATATTTGCTGCTTTGGAGTATCTACTTGAGGGGGAGTCTTTAAGTGCTTGAGTGATTTATTGTAACATTGAGGGGGAGAAATTCTTGTATGGGCTTGGCTATCCTTATACTTTGTTTTGTCTGTCTGTTTAATTACAAGCTGACTTGGGATTCTCCCAAGCTCCAGCTTGAGGGGGAGTGTTAGAGAGTCTATTTACTTAAGTTGTATGTATTTACTTAACTTGTTTTGGTCTATTTGTAATATCAGCCCAAGAGTGTCTTGGCCCATTAGGTTTCCCTGTGTTTGTATGCTTCCCCTTTATCCTATTTACAGGAAAGGGCGGCTGCCTCCTATCAATAAAAAAGCCTACACGTTAGGGAGTTTCCCCCGCTCATATTGTTTTCTACACTTCATAATTGTAGAAGCTATATACAGACAACTTTGAGTTTGGTTACAGGTCCTCAGTTAAATTTCAGGTTTAGTTTGGCCCATGAAAGTTGAGGCTCAAGTTGGGTTACACATGCATTGTTGTGGTTCAAAGCCTAGTCCAGCCATATTGACCAAAATTTCAAAGCCTTAATAGTTTTATTGTACCACTTTTTACCAAAAGTTCGACCAATCTAACAAGTTATTCACTTATGACTATCATACCATCAGCAGTAGAATATTTTGGCTAAATGATAAATTCAGCAAGAAAATTAAGCTTCTCGAAATTACGACAATAATTTGCCAACAAAAACACTCTTATCGAAAGACTATAAGCTTACACAAGCCATTGGATTGAGACATATCATTGACATTAGCAACCATCTTCTATGTTTCGACCACACAGCTGGACAAAGCGAATGGATCCCATTCTGCAAAAGAAAAATCATATAATAATATAATGTATGGAAATAAACAACTTACTCATCAAGAACCCAATATGTAAAACAGCTTTTCATATTAACTAATATATGTCAGCTGAATACACAAAAATATTATGCCGGCGCATCATAAACATGAAACAGTTCCAAACTGAGGAGCTATGCTTATACTTGGGCATCTGATTTCAAATTAATAAAAATACTCCATAAAGATATGACAAGAACGTGACAAGCTATGCATACTGAAGAGTTTTAGCAATTGCCGTTTTCTTTGATATGCAAGTGAATGAAGGTGAAGGAAATTAAGCCCTTCAATCCAGATCATAATACAGCATAATCATCGCTAGTTAATATGGGTGATATGGCTTTCAGTTTTAGTGCTATCAGAGCTGAGATTTTTCATATTTTGTCCATAGTTTTAGCACATTTATATATTTTGTAACTCACTGCCGATGTCTGCGGTGAACGGGTTCGACCAGCTAACTGAGAACCTCAGCGGTTCAATGACCGGTCCAGTCCTGGTAACATCAATATCACTACATGGCTATTTTATACACTTACATGTAAACTAGGAGATTTGTTAACTTTACTGATTTCATGAAATCCAACATTGTTACCATTGAATAAATAGAGTCAATATGCATATAATACCAATTCCATATAACTCACCATCGATACGTGTAGTTCTAGGTTAACTACGGTAAAGTTCACTTTACTTACTCAGTGAAATGTGTTTCTGCTACTACTGGATCATTTGTTTGATGTGTTAACTTCATTTATCAGTTAACTTTACTGTATTAATGACTTTATAAGGTTAGCTTTATCATATTTCTGACTGTAACTTTTATTGAGGCAAATTTTATGCCAACAATATCAAAACTATAAAACTCCATAAGCTTTCACTTTTTCAAAGACAGTTGTGTAATTCTCAGGGCGTCGCCTACTCTCACATCCAGCTTTATGTTTTAAGTCCTTGATGATGATATGTATATGTTTCAATCCAAATCATTTCCCAAAGAGAGACTTAAAGGCAAAAAACCTAGCTCGGAGGTTAAGATTTTCAAGACTTAGAGCCTCCCACGTCAAATGACGCAACAGGTATCCCTCGCTCAACCACCTTGTCATGAATTAACCAATAAAATAGAGGTGGTAAAATTTAGTATGAAGTGTGAGACAAAGTACAAGATTAGGTTTTGAAACACGTAATTTTCAGTTCACGGGGACAAGGCACCATATCGATATAGGTTCACTATCTCAAGTGAGTGGCCTTATTGAACCAAAAATTGAAAGTAATGTTAAAAGTGCATAGAAATAAACATGTGGCAGGACAAGGTCATAAACAGCAGTGATTAGAGGGTTGTAACAATATCATTGTAGATGCCCGTTCTTTTTTTGTGGTATTTTATTGTTTTTGTAGTTTTTAGATGATCAAATCACGGGATAAAATTAGCATAACTGCATGAATGATTCAAAATACAATAAAACACACACTATACCTTGCGGTCGTATCCATACCAAAGCAAGTGTTGCTTGGATAAATGAACCGGCAAGAGAAGTGTTGTGTCTCGTACAAATAAGACTGGTCCAAGCTGGACAAGAAAAAGTGGAGAGCTCTCGTTTCTGGAAGTAGAACTTCCATGTGAAGCCTCTGCTCTCCATAGATCGCCCCTGGCAACAAAAGAACTTTCGAGGTCGCGTGTTCTACTGTCATATGTTGAAGTGATGTTTATGCTTCCCTGCAATTCAGTTGAAAGTATGTCATCCAGACCTGAAAAATACCTGGCTACTGTAAAGACATAGAACATAACAAACTACATAGTTTTTCTTCTGAAGGGGCACTTGTATTTAGAATTCAAAAACAATGTCGGGTAGTGAAGTGCAGAAGACAACTCAGACACACTTGACCGCACCAAGCAGGAAGACACTTAAGTCGATTGACTAGATTCAATGACCTAAGATTCATGGACATCAATCAAGTAAATTGCAGTGGGGCAATACTTTTTCGACTTAGAAAGGGGATGTATCAATGACAAACATAGCAATTTCAGACCTAAAAGACTTAACGTTTACATTTTATGCTATCAACCTATATCTCTAAGGCTGAAATTGCATCGCTTTTCCTAAGTACTGAGTGTTAGCAGTTGTTGGCAAGTAATTATGTCAGAAGATAAGAGAATAACCTCTATATTAGGAGTCTGGTCTTACCTGAGGTCGACCAAAGTGCCTGGATATCTCCTTGAGATCCACCGCAAATCCATCCTCCTCGTCCAACTCGTCGGACCCAGCTGCCCTCTCAAGCAAACCTCCTGCTCCGAATTCCCCTACTGGCAAATCGATGCCATCCTTATGCCTCTCTAGAACGGCCTCCTCTCCCCTGCTTCCAACTCCAAAATCGGATCTGATCACCGTGAGCCCTGGGCCGGGGGCGCCACCACTCTCCTCGTACCGGAATGGCAACGGAACTGGGGGCACAGGTATGTGGCGGAAGAACTGATGTACGAGGCCATTGATGCACGATCCGAGCTCGGCCCCGGCCTGGCCGAGTCGGTTCCCAACGTCGAAGATGGCGGAAAAGCCCGAGTGATCAGTGACACCGAAGGAGAGTAGGTCGGCGGCCTTCAGCGACGGAGTTGTGGGCATGGGGAACTGGGCATAGTTGGGCTTGTTGAAAGTAGGGGGCGATGACCAAGCAAAGGGGGGAGAGGAGTGGAGCAGGCCCGTGAAGCCCTGTGCGAGCCGGTCCGCTAGGTCGAGCCCTTGCCGCTGGACCTCCTCCCATGCCTCCAGGGACCTCTCCACCGACATCGGCAGGAGATCCGCCGTGTGTTCTTCCCGAATCGAGGGGTGGGGTTCCGGCGAGGCGAGCTTTAGACGGGTCAGGCCCTTCCGGTGGGCGGAAAGGAACGGGATAAGATCAGCGGGAGTGCAAGGTTCCGGGGGTATGCACTGAACGGGGGTTTTGGTCGGATTTGCGAGCCCTTCACGCGTCAATTTGGTGGAGATGGGCGCGATGTATCGAGCCAGAGAGGGAGGGAGGGAACAGCGAAAAGAACTGGGCAGTCTCCTCTTCCACAAACCCCCGACCACCAGGTGCCGCGCACCTCCGTGCCCACCACCCACGCCACCGGTTTCTGGTTGTTGAGAACCGATAAGGCTCGCTGGTGAAACCTGATATTATCGGGTTGCCCTCCGCGTGAGACAGACGTCAGACGTGGTTTTTTACAGGCGCAGGCAGCTGCGAGCAATCGCTCGAAGCGTCGCCGTGATTACTATTCGCAGGGCTTGGCTAAATTCTAAGCCCCTGTTTGGTTCGGGGCTGGCTTTATGCAAGTCTATCTGGTTTGGACGGATTTAGGCCTGTTGGAGTCTTATTCTTTTTGGCAAATCAATGTTGGCAAACCAGTCTCATTCTGGGGGGCTGGACTCGTTTCAGACTCGTTTCAAGCTGATTCTGTTTGGCTGTGCAGGCTGGGTTTAGTCTAATTCTGTTTGGCAACTGTAGGCAGCAGGATTAGCTGATTCCATCCTATTCTCGCAAAATTGTTGTTAAAAATGTGACTTTGTGACAACGTTTAAACAGAAGTTTTAAAAAAAAAGTAACACTAAAAATTAACTTAATTGTTATCTATATTACTTTGGTTTAAGAAGTGAGTGAGGCGAGTTACATAGAGATATTACTCATCATATTCCTATCAAGTCTATTTAATGTTTATCAAAAACAAGTAGACAATATCTAGGAATACATCCATTAGTTAATTGATACGTTCACCTTGTTATCCCCCAACCAAAAAGATTGCATTTATGCGAGTATTAATGAGAATATTGAAAATTGAGATATTTGTCTTTCTTTCACATATACTTTCTCCATTTACAAAGTACAGTTTCTCTAGGGAGATGAACAGAAGGGACCAACCTGGAGCACTCTTTTTGTTGTCTATCATCATTGTCTAGACATCTAACATGACCTATATTAGATTAACTTGCCAACTTGACCCAGATTTGGCCAGCTATATGAGACCTAAGTTGCCCCAAATTGACTTAAATCCGATGTAAGTAACTCAACCCTAAAATAGCCTCAGTTGGTCTAATTCAGACCTAAAGTAAGTTAATTTGCCCTTGTGATGTATGAAATTGAGCTTAGAATGTCCCTGGGCACCCATATTTTAGGGTGCTAAGCTTTGGGTTCCACCTTTAACGCCTACGTGCGCCTGGACAATCACGTTCTCCATCTGACAAAATGGTGTGAATTTTTCTCCCCACGATGAACACTCGCCAGACTTGCAGGAGATTGGCATCCCGTCATCCAGTGTTATTGTGCCCCTACTTATTCAAATTCATTGGTTATAGTCCATGTCCAAGATCATTACAGGCCATACTATATATATAGTTAGCCCTTCCATTTCTGTCGATCAACCTAATCTTTATCAGAATTCTATCAAAGGGACAAAAATCAGAATGCACAATGTGAGTAGGCTATAAAAGGGTATAGCATCTGCAACCCAGCACGGTGAAAATCACAAGGATGGAGAACCCTTAAATTGACACAAATTTGTTCTCCAAAAAAATGACGGGCAAAGATTACAAATATATGTAATCTTGTATACACAACCATATAGAAGCAATGGTCATTTTTGTTCTCAGGTAGTGCCATTCAGTCACCTGTTGTGAAGCCGTCGTCAATTGCTACTCCAATTCCTGTAGTTTCTGCTTCTTCTCCATGAACTCCTTGTCTTCTTCAACAGCCGAGGGCTTCACTCCACCCCAGTCATTAACAACGGACTGCTTCAGTTTCCTGAACATCCTGAATAAGTCCCTGCCACCTTTGGCGGGCTGCTGCGCGACTTCGTGCGGCGACCCGGCGTCCCCAGACAGCTGCCGAGGCGACCTGGCGACCCCATCGAACATGCTGGACGCCAAATCCGCCGAGGACGGAAGGCTCGGCGATCGCAAAAAGACGCGCAGCTCCTCGCTGCGTCCAAGGACGGGGTGCGCGGCGAGCCTGGAGAGGTACTTCTCGATCGCGGCGCGACGCTGCTCGACGAACTCCTGCTTGTGCATGACGGCGTCGGCGTACGATGGGGGGTCAAGGTAAGAGGAGGAGCCGGGGCTTTTGAGGAGAGGGTGGGCGGAGGAGAAGATAGTGTCCCCGCCGTCATCGTCTTCGGCGGTGGGCTCTTCGAGGGGGTCAAGGGTTGGGGCGAGTGGGTGGAATGCGGCGGCGTCGGAGAGGACCAGGCGCTCCATCTCCTCTCGTGGTGGTGGTAAAGGAGAGCCGCCTAGGCCTGTGCGGGTGCCGTCGGTGTCCCCGGAATCGGAGCCCATCATTGCGAGTATCGAGGAAGAGGGAACGAACGCGGCGCGGCGGAGAGAGGGTAGGATCTCAAACCGGGTTTGAGATTCCAAACCTGCCTCTACCTGTACTGAGTCAAGCTCGAAAATGGGACTGACTAAACCCAAAACGGGGTCCGAACCAGTCTCATTGTCAAACGGAAACCCAGCCCGAGCCGGACCGGATTGGGCCGCCGTGGAGAAAAACGACAGCGCCCAATCCCAGTCCAGCCCCGAACCAAACAGGGGCTAAGGGCCGAAACTGTGAACGTATGGGAAGGATATTTCAATAAATTGTTCATAATTTCACGCAAGAATTATATGATTGCTATATGGTGTTTTTTTTTCAGATCTTCAAAATTTTGCAACAACATCAGGTTTGTATATTTGCTATCAATTTAAACTCTGAAGATGACGTTCATGTTGTTACCGTGATTTTCCTTTTTTTTATGTGACGGTGTCAATCATATATGTTAGGAACATAAAAAAAATTCAATTTTGGTAGGTAAGTTATATGAAATGAAACTTTCGGATTTTGTGTCATGAAAATACGAAAAAAGTATAAGTGAAGATATGTTAGTTCTTTTGAATCCTTCATTTAACCTATTAGAATAACAAAATGTTAACTAGAAGTATATGTCGTTATGTTTTCCACTGCTTTCGTGTAATAGCACTTATCATTTTAGAGATGTTTACCTTCGTTATGTGAACATTTTAAGTCATTTTGATGTTGTAGATGATGGCTTTTCTGCATATTTTGAAGACACTATAGTCATATAAAAATAATACTACAGTGATATGTACGAAAATAATGTTTAACATAGCACTTATGGTAGGAAATGACATCTGTGAAAATGATTATGTATATCAAAGTTGAGTACTTTATATCTAGATTGTCCCTGTGGTGTGTAATATTTTGTATAAATGATGTTCCTTATTGTTGTAATGTCTATGTTCTCAATGGAAGACGGTTTGTGAGAAGTATAACATCTTCTGGTGATTTCACTCAGGATAAAGTCACATATAACTGACCATGAGATAATACAGATTGAGGTAAATAAATTCCAATTTTTTCTAATGTTTGTCCTTTTGATTTGTTGATTGTCATTGCAAAACATAATCGGATTGGGAATTGTAGCCTCTTGAAGGTAAATAAAAACTTCTCATGATCTTTTGGCATCAAAGGAATTCTTACAATGAATACTTTGTGCCCTTTTCAATGTCTGACTATTATTTTAGCATCAATAAAAAATAGATTTTTTTCCAAATAAGTTGTATACCATTACAATGTCCTGAAAAGAGATCAATATTTCTGAGTAGCATAATTGGACAATTCGTTTCAATGCAACTTTTGAAGTGGAAAACCTCTACGAGTCAAAGAATTTAAAAATTCTTCTTCTTCGAACTGATTGGTGTTATCAGTAGTAGAATCAAAGTTGAAGTACTCTTTCTTATCTCCAGGAAATATGTCAATAAATAGTTAACTGCTTTCATCTACAAATTCATTTTGTGTGGTCAAAATTGCATGGTTTGTAAGTGAATATATGTTGTCCACATCATCGGTCAGTCTAGGAAATATTGCTTGTATTAACTCATGATAATAAGATGTTTCATCTGTAAAGGGGATGACCATGCATTTTGAGATTTCAATTGGAACACCAAGTAACTTGTTGTGTTCTATGTCTGACTCCAAGTAAATATTTATTGAAATACGGACTGGATATCACTCTTGTATTATGTTTGATTTGTAACTTTTCCACTTTGTTTGACATCTTTGATTGTATAAAATATATTGCAATGGTTTGTTCTTTTCCTCCTCGTGGTATCACAAGTAGAATCTATCTAAAGTTACCACCAAATACAATATTTTTTTCTTCACAATTATATTTTGACTTGTCACGTCTTGTAGTAGGATATCAAGAGATTCAATTGCTTACTTCTTTACATGGTTACCTCATCCAAAACTATAAGCTTTGTGACACCCTTTGCCACACAAAGCACGAAATTAACACTAATAACCATATCATCACAAAACATGGTAAATTAAAATTGATTTCTCAACCACATATCAGAACTGAACACATCATGTGTGAAGCCATAAACTGGAGTTACTTGTGTTCTTTTCATATCAAAAGATGTTACTTACATAGATCATTGGCTAACTAGCCACAACCTATTACATGTGACAACATGTTCTCGTACACAGACCACCTCTGTACCATCATCAGATAGACTCAAAAACTCAAAGTGATGTACAACGTCTATAAAACACCCCCAAGGACCCCGAGTGTACAGGGACAACTCATAGGACTCTATTACTAGACACTAGTTGTATATCCATTATTCAGCAACTACACACCTTATAATATCTACCTCAGCAACACAAGCTCTATCCCAGCATGCACATACACCTAAAATATTGTGGAACCTACGGGGTGAGACTAAACGTCCCAGCGAGAGTTATAAATCTCCACCAACATCTATTAAAAGCAAGGATAACTAAATAGCAGATTATACTATTAACAGATAAGCATATTCAACTAAATAATATAAGCAGAGCAAATATCATTGTTTAAGCAGTTTAGGTATCTACAACTAAGCATTAGATCATTCTATGTATTTAGAAGGAATATGAAGAACATGTATCTCATCTATCAACTATGTTGTATAAAGCAAGCAAGGCCTCATCTAATATTTTCATATTTGATCCTATGCAAGTATGTTATACGGTTGATTATGTGTTTTATTATACTCGAGGATTTGAGTCGTACAACCCAAATCCAACCGACCACTACTAAGTCAAAATTGGTGTCATACAAGGTCCATGGAAGAGTCGAAATCCCACGACCTCACTGTTGGATCTAAGGGCTCTAGAGGGGGGTGAATAGAGCTACAAAAATTCTCACAAAATAGATTAGACCTTCAAATTATATCAATTTTAGAGCAATAGATAGATGTCAATTTGAAGTCCTATCTAACAAGCATAGTAAGGATGAGAGAGATTGATATCATGCACTTGACAAAGGGATGTAGAGTGATTCCACACTTCAAACTAGAAGTGAGTCAGTCCACTACCTAGAGAGGTCAACCTCTAGGACTTTGCAAGTGATTTTCTCTGAATTACCACCAATAAGAGTTACAGTGATAGACCACCAAAGGACTTACCCATCCAACCACAAGGAGATATCCACCTTACCAAGGAGCTTACCCACTTAGCTTGAGTCTTCAGCCTTCACCAAGGTCTTACCCACTCAAGCTCAAGTCTTCCGCCTTGAAGGACTTTGCTTCTCCTCTTGGATCTTCAGCCTTTGCCTTCTCCTTCACTTGGAGAAGATCACTACCTCTTCAACAACATTGAAGAGGACTACCTACAACTCCTTCTTCACTTGATGGAGCTTGCTTCACCTTTTCTTCATGTAGGAAGGGGATAGGGAAGTAGTGGAAGATTGAGAGCTTTACATGCACAAGGTTGGAGCTCTCTTACAATAAGCCTAACTCACTCACAAATCAAGAAATGAAGTGTAAACTAGAGAGAGAAAGGGGCTCAAGGGGTAGTAGTACACTCAACTATAGCAAGGACCTTGAAAGTAGTGAATGAGCAAACTTGTAATGAACTCCAAGGGGTCCTATTTATAGCTGGGGGTGCTCCCTTGAGTTGGGGAACACTTAGGGCTGAAATATAGTCGTTTCCGTTCAAGGCAACATATCTATTTTTGTCCAAATAAGTCGCCAACAATTATAATCACTTTTTCTGCATTTTTTGAACAGTGCATTCGGTCGAGTTTCAATAAAGGTAGCTCAACAGATCGACTAAAAGTCAAACCCAATTTTCAAACTATCGATCGAGTTTGTTCTGGGGAACTTGACCGATCAGCCAAAATTGCATTTGGTCAGAAGGTCATTCGGTCTAGTTTTGTGAATGCATAACTCGACTGATTGCCATCTTCTGAAAATCAACCATGGGATCGGTCGAGATTGTAACTCGACTGATCAAAAGCATGTGATCAATTTTCTAATTTGGCTAAAAAGTGATTAAAGCTTGGTATTAAGTGTACCATATATTTTTCTCATCTTTGTTACAAGTCATATCATCAATACAAGTGATTACAAAATTCTTCTAAGGTCGTTTGAAGTGATTTCCTTATTAGCACACTTGCATTACATTTGACTTGAACTTTGACAAGCTAAGGCTTGTGTAATTTGATCCTTTTCATGTACGTAAAGCCTAAAATCAATCTTGAATACACATATTAGATACATATGAATGGAATGATTAAGTCATTATCAAAATATGGACAATGTATAACCTCTAGGTCAACATTCTCCCCCTTTTTGACAATGACAAACCATTCCTCAAACATATTGAAAAAGATATTGAAATTATACCTCTGCCTTGTTAATTGTGGGGGATTCAAGATTTGAACAATGTGAATTGCTCCCCCTCAATCTATGCTTACTTTAACCTGCATAGTTAGTCTATCTACACAAAGCAATATAATCATACATGTACTATATGGTCCTCTAGCAAGTCACATAATAAAGCATATAATGATCAAGAAAAGGATCACATAGGCAATAAACACAATATGGTTGAGTTTCAAGACATTGAAATTCCCTCCCCATTTTAACATTATCAAAAAGGATGGGGGGTAGAAAAGCATAAAAAGTATGTCTTCTCTAAACACAACCAAGCAGATAGCCAAACATGCAATCTTAAAAACATACATCAAATAGAGATGAGAGAACCAAACATGCTAAGTCAGAATAAAAAATATGGTGAAACATGGCACCAACTCATAAGATATAACTGATCAAAGAGTAAGAGTGCACATAATATAGATTACAACTCAGAGTGCAAGTTCTCATAAAAACAACTACAAGTCAAAAGCGATGAAAGCTAAAGATAAAATAGTACAACTCAGATCATGTGCCCAGATGTTTCTAATACAAAATAGCCTAGAACGATATATATGATCATCAACTAGACTAAAAACTAACAACATCTAGACATCTAAGCTATCTATATCCACATCATCATCATCCTCGACATCAGGCTCGTAGTCATCGTCTCCGTCTGAAGGTGTAGTAGCATCAACTTCATCACCAGAGTCACTAGCAAAGCCATCAGAGCCATCATCATCGTCAGATGCAGTACCATCATCATCACCATCACTGGCATCCTCATCAACATCAGCAGTCTCATCATCATCATGGTCCGACATCTTCATCAATAGAAGGTCCGAAACGACGACCAAGCCAACGAGCATTCTGCTCATCCCAAGTCATACCAAGAGCATATAGCTCATTAGCCTGAGGGAAGGAAGGAGCAGAATTGTTGATACTGGCAAGTAGAGAAGCCAAAGGGCCAGCATGTAGAGGCAGGATGACTGGAGCAGGTCCACCAGTAGCAGAGGGTGTGGGAGCAACAACAAAAGGGTCAGGTGCAGGTGGAGGGGTAGGGTAGAAATGATTGTATGCATAGAATGCATAATCACTACCTGGGTATGCTGGTAGGTGGGATATGGGTGTGCACAAGATAATTTCACGTTAGACATGATTGAACATAAATCTCGGTGCATGTGCTCCTGGACTTGGAGGTTGTATGCCTGTTGGTGTATCATATAACCCATGTGGGCTTCATTGGACACATGGAATGAGGCACGACTAGGCTGGGTAGGCTGAGGAGGTGGAGGAGCTCAGGTTGAGTTAGAGGTAGGTGCAACTGAGGTAGAGACAGAGGGTGAGGCACAGGGTGTGGAGGAGGAAAGGATAGGCACGGATTTCTAGACAGTGGTCTCACTGATACTCACTCCCTTCTGGGCAGGTCTGTAGTTGAAGTCAGAGCAGAGTAATTTCTCAGTGGCAAACTAAAAAAGACCACATATCAAGGCAGGATATGGAGGATGGGTGCCACAGGTGTTCTTGCCAGAGTTGAAGCAAGTCATGTGATGGAGGATGTATCTAGACCACTTGACTCTGACATTCTCTAAGATGCAGTACATTATCACCACAGTGTTCTCTACAATATCCGTTTGGTTTTTCTTGGGGTGGATGTTGTAGTTGACCACTATGGTTAGTATACGCTTCTTGAGATCTAAGGAGGAGGAGGGTAGGGTACTCTTCTTCTTATAGGGAACCTCAGGTTTCTTTAAGTAATGATGGATGTCAGGAAGTGTGATATTGTATTGCTTGTAGAAACCTTCAGGGTCAAGCAGGTCAAAATACTCACCATAATCCTTACGCTAGGAGTCATTTTCATCAGCACCTGACAAAAAGATGTTCAGGATATCCTATGAGATTTGAAATTTCTTCCCAACTATCATAGAAGTAAGGATAACTTGAGTATTGGGAGGAGGTACAAGAGTGTCATAATTCCAACGCAAATTTGTGTAGAATTTGTGAACGACTTTTGTGCTAGATATGAAACTGTAAAAGCACTCACGCTCGACACCTAGGGCAGATAGGTGGTGAACATGGAGCAACCTCACCACTTGATCGATGATAGCTTGGCGTCTAGGGCTAGGCTAAAAAAAGGCTCTAAAAGGAAAAGGACTCTGTGGAAGAAGATCCTTATACCGATTAACAACCTCATTTGAGACAAAAAGGGTCTCATCGAAAGGAATCAAGTGGGAGGACGAGGAGGAAGATGGTGCATTGTTTGGGGCAGCTCTCTTCCTTCTATTTGAAGCCATGGAGGCGAAATGGAGAGGAAGAAGAGATCAAAAACACCAAACACACCACCAAAAACATTCACGCACCTAGGTTTAGCTAGGGGGGAGGTCTAAGAAGGCCTCCCTAGGTCGGATTAGGGCTAGGTAAGGGAAGGGAAGGTCGGGGGTTGAGAGCTTAGGGCTTAAAAGAGTGGAATCGATCGACTATTCTCTAGTTGAGAGGGAGAATAGTCGGCTGAACCCAATTTAAGTTAGCTTCAGCCCACCGATCAGTCGAGTTCTGTGAAGTGGAAACTTGACCGATTGGTCCATTTTTAAAAATCTCTTGGCCATGGATCGGTTGAGTTTGTCCTGGGGAAACTCGACCGATGATCAACCTGACCTAAAACCATCAAAATTAATTTCTAGCCATATGAATGCTAATTAAATTTATTTTTTCAAGTCCAATATGTATATTGAACATACTTAAGCACATATCACTCATCATTGGGTACTATTTTGCGATTAAACATGTGTTTGTAAAAAAATACCCAAGAACAAGAGAAAAACAAGGCAAAGTGAACATGAAAAACTGATTTTGAGCATATTAGCAAGCAAAGATGATCAAGGTAGATGCAAAACATATAGGATAGATGAAAACTAGCTACAAGGTATATAATATTTATTTAAAGCAGTTATAAGCAATTTTGATCTAATAAAGTTAAATTGCTCTCTAGCTAGAGGTTTAGTGAAAATGTCCACCAACTAATTTTCTGTGTCCACATGCATGATATAAATATCCTTCTTTGCAATGTGATCATGAAGAAAGTGATGGCGAACCTCTATATGTTTAGCTCTATTATGCAATATATGATTGTAAGACAAATTAATTGCACTAGTATTACCACAATAGATAAGAGAGGCATCAAAATGAATGTTAAAGTCTTAGAGCATTTGCTTCATCCATAGGACCTGGGCAAAACAACTTCCAGATGCAATGTACTCAGTCTTGATGGTTGATAGCCACCGTGCTCTATTTCTTGGAGAACCAAGACACCAAGCATGGTCCTAGGAGGAAGCAAGTGTAAGGCCCCTAAACTTGCTTAATGAGTTCAATAAGCTTAATTATCATAATTGAATTCATATAACCCTAATCTAAACTTTTGATATGATTTGAAATCATAAGATAAGCTTAAGTTTCAAATTTGGTCCAATTTGGACACTGTTTGAGCAAGTTATGCAATTTTATGCACATTTTGGAATTTTCTACAATTTATCCAATTGAGAGGTTTTCTTTGCAATTTATCACTTTCATTATATTCCTTGGATATTATATCATCATTCTTGAGCTTGTTGAGCCATGGGACACCTACTTAATCCTTGTTTTCAAGGTGTTTTCTCTAAGGGTATTTTAGGGTTTACCCCTTCATGGATGAGCTACCTTTAGTAGCTATCAACTAATGAATTATTTGTTTTTCTTGTAAATTCAAGAAATGAGGGATAAGCATGTCTCTATGGACAGTGGGGGAGATGCTTGTGTGTGTGCTTGTATATTCTTAATAGTTTATGTAATGACCCTAACCTGAGTTATGAGGTAACCCTATTTGTTTTGGCTAAGTAAGTTGCTTAGAACTTGAATATAATCCTCTAAAGTATTTTTCTATCAGGTAACAAACTTATGTTTCAAATTCGGTCATGTTTGAATAATGTTTGAGCAATGTTCTCGTGTTTTGGACCAAAATGCAATTTATCCAAGATGAGGGGCTATATTGCAAATTGTCACATGTTGAACATGCCTTAAGTGTTTTAGCATCATAAGAGAGAGAATTATGCTAAGTGGTGGCTTGTGGAAAGCCTAAATTCCAAGTTTGAACATGTTTGAATAATGCTAATACCTTGTGCACCAATTTTGGTACAAATTGTAATTTACCGAAAATGTGGGGTTGATATGCAAATTACCACCTCTAGAGTGTACCTACTTCCTCTGTGTATCATTTAGAAGATAAATAAATAAGGAGACACCATTTTTGAATCAATTATGAGTGATGGTACTCTTGGTGATGAAATGACCAAGAAAGGGGTTGAATATGAAACCCTAACTTGAGTTGTATCAAGTTGAAAAGCTTATATATGAGTGCCTATCAGCCAAGGAGCCATAGGAGGAGTCCCATATCATTTTGTGGACTCTTGGAAAATGCCATGTCGTGCAAATCACCTCAAGGAGGTGAGGTGTATCGGGTTACAACTTCCTTCGAAAAGTTGTATCAGGTTGTGAATAAAGTGGTGATTTAATTGATATATTTTATTCAAAGGGATAAGTAATGGACGAAAATTCATCCCTAGATTATCCTCAACTTTTTTGCATGTCAAGTTAAATGTTTATGCATGCATGTACACGTGTCATCCATGCATGGAGACGTGGCACCTACTAGCTCAAATTGATGACACCTCATTTTTACACTCCTTCATGAACAACAAGTATATATACCCCTAGTTTCACCCCTTAGTGGAATTTTTCGAATCTTACCACCCTCCTTCCCTAAGGTATCATGCATAGGGTACTTTTATCATGTAGGAGTGAAGTGTTATCATGCATAGGGCCTTGGATATCGTCCATAGCAAGATCATATCGGCCAAGTAAAGTGGTATCGGCCAAGAAGGGTGATATCGTCCATAGTGAAGTGTTTTGATCATAAGTGAGTGGCATATCGTGCTAGTGAGTGGCATATCGTGCATGGGTGGTGGCACATCATGCATGAGTGGTGGCATATCGTGCAATAGTAGTAGGGTATCGTGCAAATGTGCTAAGGAGCAAGAAGGAGCTCATACTTAACCCTAAGGTGAGGCAATGATCATCTTCAACCTTGGATTGAAGCATGATTTTAGGGTTATGGTCTTCCTTTCTCTTCTTATTCACCAATTGCTTATCCGTGGTGATTATTTGCATATAGAGGAGTTTTGAAGTTCATCTTAAACCTTGGGAACGTGAAGCTTTGGAGCTTGGAGCTTTGAAGTTGTTCTTAAGGCAGGTTATATAACTTGAACTTAACTATGTTATTATTCATCACCTAAATTGCTATACTTAATGATCTACTTTTAATTTCGAAATTTCCTGAAATAGTTGATGAAATTATGAGTTCTAGTAGTTTCTTAGACCTTTTCCCATGAACTGTAACAGTTAGAACAAAGTTCTAGAGCTTGAAGATGATGGTATCACCTTGTAAAAGTGATATCGGGTGCAAGCACACAAGCACACACCTCTTTGCCCAATATGGTGTGAAGCACACACACACCTCTCTTCCCGATATGGTGGTGTAGTATAAACCTCTTGCACAATATGAGGTCAAGCAAACACCTCAAAAATGATATTGGGTTAAGAACATACCTCTTTGCCCAATATGGTGTGAAGCACACACACACCTCCCTGTCCGATATGGTGTGAAGCACACATACACCTCTAAAGTGATATGGAAGAAAGCATACACCTCAAACCCAAGATGGTAAGAACACATACACCTCAAGGGTGATAGGGTAAGCACACATACACCTCATACCCGATATGAGTTGTATCAAGTTAAAAAGCTTATATATGAGTGCCTATCGGCCAAGGAGGCATAGGAGGAGTCCCATATCATTTTGTGGACTCTTGTAAAATGCCATGTCGTGCAAATCACCTCAAGGAGGTGAGGTGTATCGGGTTACAACTTCCTTAGAAAAGTTGTATCGGGTTGTGAATAAAGTGGCAATTTAATTGATATATTTTATTTAAAGGGATAAGTAATGGACGGAAATTCATCCCTAGATTATCCTCAATTGTTTTGCATGTCAAGATAAATGTTTATGCATGCATGTACATGTGTCATCCATGCATGGAAACATGGCACCTACTAGCTCAAATTGATGACACCTCATTTTTACACTCCTTCATGAACAACAAGTATATATACCCCTAGTTTCACCCCTTAGTGGAATTTTTCGAATCTTACCACCCTCCTTCCCTAAGGTATCGTGCATCGGGTCCTTGTATCGTGCAAGAGTGAAGTGATATCGTGCATAGGGCCTTGGATATCGTCCATAGCAAGATCATATCGACCAAGTAAAGTGGTATCGGCCAAGAAGGGTGATATCACCCATAGTGAAGTGTTTTGATCATAAGTGAGTGGCATATCATGCAAGTGAGTGGCATATAATGCAAGAGTAGTAGGGTATCATGCAAAGGTGCTAAGGAGCAAGAAGGAGCTCATACTTAACCCTAAGGTGAGGCAATGATAATCTTCAACCTTGGATTGAAGCATGATTTTACGATTATGATATTCCTTTCTTTTCTTCTTCACCAATTGCTTATCCATGGTGATTCTTTGCATATAGAGGAGTTTTGAAGTTCATCTTAAACCTTGGGAACGTGAACCTTTGGAGCTTGGAGATTTGAAGTTGTTCTTAAGGTGGGTTATATAACTTGAACTCAACCATGTTATTATTCATCACCTAAATTGCTATACTTAATGATCTACTTTTAATTCCGAAATTTCCTAAAATAGATGATGAAATTATGAGTTCTAGTAGTTTCTTAGACCTGTTTCCATGAACTATAATAGTTAGAACAAAGTTCTATAGCTTGAAGATGATGGTATCACCTTGTAAAAGTGATATCGGGTGCAAGCACACAAGCACACACCTCTTTGCCCGATATGGTGTGAAGCACACACACACCTCTATGCCCGATATGGTGGTATAGTATACACCTCTTGTACGATTTGAGGTCAAGAAAACACCTCAAAAATGATATTGGGTTAAGCACATACCTCTTTGCCCGATATGGTGTGAAGCACACACACACCTCTCTGCCCGATATGGTGTGAAGCACACATACACCTCTAAAGTGATATGGAAACAAGCATACACCTAAAACCTGAGATGGTAAGAACACATACACCTCAAGGGTGATATGGTAAGCACACATACACCTCATACCCGATATGGTAACCACACATACACCTCCTAAGTGATATGGGTAGCAAGCACACACCTCATACCCGATATGGTGGAAGCACCTCAAAACCCATATGAAGGAAAGCACCTTAGATGCAATGTACTTGATGAAGTAACACATGAAGTGTCTTATATCAAGTCATACATTAAGAGGTATGTAGTTTAATGAATATTGATTAAATAGGCTAATGTACCTTGAAGGAAAGGTTGAGCCAACTTAATAAAGTATGAAGAAATCAATATCCTAGTAAGGATAAGAGAGAAACTCATACTTTGTGTTGATAATCATTTAATGATAAATGATGGGAATAAATAAGTATGCTTGAATACTTATGATATTAATGTATTCTCCTAGATGTGTGGAGCAATGAATTAGGGTTTGGATTGATAATATGAACTTGAAACCCTATTCGGCTATAAAGGGAAACCCTAACCCTAATAGTTGTTGCTTAGTGAGAGGTGACAAGATGTTTAATGGCCTTGTGAGCCATGTGAAAAGTTGTTGCCTAGTGAGAGGTGAAAAGATGTTTAATGGGCCTTGTGAGCCATGTGGTTAGTTGTTGCCTAGTGAGAGGTGACAAGATGTTTAATGGGCCTTGTGAGCCATGTGAATAGTTGTTGCCTAGTGAGAGGTAACAAGATGTTTATAAAAGTGTCATGTAAGAAATGATAATGTTCAAATAAGCTAGGAAATAGAAACTTAGTAACATAATAATAATAAATGGATACAATAATAATAATGAAATCTTAATCATGCATGCTTTATGCTTATAGCCAAATAAGTGCTATAGTATTTTGAATATGCTTAAAGGAGATAAAAGGAATACTTATATTATATAAAGGATGTGAATAAGTATGATGGCTTGACCAAGGTATAATGCCTAGTAAAGATGGTGTGGTATTCAGTAATGAGAAGCACATGATTGATAATAACCCAATATCTGGAAGAGGCATGAAGCCTATAATTATCACAGGATTGGTAATAACTCAATACCTGGCAGAGGCATGAAGCCTATAATTAATCACATGATTGGTAATAACCCAATGCCTGGCTATTAATCACAGGATTGGTAGAGTCCAATACATGGCTGTTAATCACAAGATTGGTAATAACCCACTACATGGCTGTCACATGATTGGTAATAACCCAATGTCTGTCTATTAATCATAGGATTGGTAGAGTCCAATACATGACTGTTAATCATAGGATTGGTAATAACCCAATACCTGGTTGTCACAAGATTGGTAATAACCCAATGTCGGGCTGTTAATCATAGGATTGGTAATAACCCAATACATGGCTGTCACAGAATTGGTAATAACCCAATGCGTGGATGTTAATCACATGATTGGTAGAGTCCAATACCTGGCTGTTAATCAAATGATTGGTAATAACCCAATGCCTGGTTGTTAATCACATGATTGGTAATAACCCAATACCTGGTTATCACAGGATTGGTAATAACCCAATGCCTGGCTGTTAATCACAAGATTGTTGGAGTCCAATACCTGGCTGTTAATCACAGGATTGGTAATAACCCAATACCTAGCTGTCACAGGATTGGTAATAACCCAATGCATGGTTGTTAATCACATGATTGGTAGAGTCCAATACCTGGATGTTAATCACATGATTGGTAATAACCCAATGCCTGGCTGTTAATCACAGGATTGGTAGAGTCCAATACCTGGTTGTTAATCACAAGATTGGTAAAAACCCAATACCTGACTGTTAATCATAGGATTGGTAATAACCCAATGTATGGTTGTTATCACAGGGTTGGTAATAACCCAACACCTGGTTGTTATCAAAGGATTGGTATAGTCCAATACCTGGAATAGTTGTACAGGATTGGCAAAGCCATTACCTGGAACAGATTATGATGATGTACATTCACATGACTGGTACAATTCAATATTTGATTAGCATATTGGTTGAGGCCTACAGATAGAAATGAGAATGATTCATGGATGTCATACCATGATAATGAGTATCACAAGATAAGCTTGAGATGTTGATATAGTATGGTGGGTAAATGATATACATGTTTTTCCTATTCCTCATAAAGAAAATAGATGATCTACTACTCTATCATAGATAGTTGAAATGCTTTAAACTATGAGAATGTTCTAAACTACTTATCCTCTGCTCAGTTTAATACTATTTAACTGTGATAATAACATTGTTGGCGGAGAGTTATATCTCTCGCTGGGACAATTGTCTCACCCTGTGGGATCCACATTTTTTTAGGTGGACGTGCACGAGGGGGATTGAGACCGTACTGCAAAGAAAGAACAACAACAATAGGGATAGCAGTGACAACTCAGGTTGAGTGTACTGTCTGTCATGTCTTGTAGATAGAAGTCATATGTATCGTCTCTGTACTCTCAGGTCCTTGGAGTTGGTTCGTACTGGTTTCATGAATGATATGATATTTTGGCTTGAATGCCTTGAGGTTTTATGTTGCTAGAGTATGTGTTTTGATAGAGCAACTAATATATGTTGTCCTCGAGATGAGATGAAGCAATGTTGTATAATGTGAATCATGATATGTATGAGTTTTGGATCTTTTAGTAAAAGTTTTCTAGACAAGGATCTCCTTACAAAATGATTTTAAATTTTAGTGATTTTTGTTAATCTGTTGTTTATGTTTATTCTGCTTAATTAGTAATGATTTGTTTGTCGGTTTGGCGACGGTCGTTACAAGTTTGGTATCAGAGCTTAAGGTTCAATGAGTCTATAGAGACATAGGACTAAGGTGTTGAGTCTGTGTTAGTGTCCTCCAGTATGCCCTATAGTGGCTTCTTCTTATGCAGAAGAAAGGGTGAAGTTTAAAAATGACTGGAGAACACAAGGAACATGTTGCTAAGAGCAATGTTGTCGCACCAAGAGAGGGTGCAAGGGATCAGGAAAGAGAAGAATGAGTGTCTGAGAATTCCCATCTTGACCCAATTAGGATAGAGAATCCTACTTTTTATGCTCTTGTGAGGCAAGTTAGGACAATAGTGATGCATATAATAGACTGGATACCAGCATTACAACCGAGGTTACCAGTCCTCAATATAGAAACTTTGGGTTTTGAAAAGGTTCCTGAATGACATAGTCATGTTGGAACAGTGGAAAATGTGGGAAGGAATGACATATGGCAAGAAAGTAGACTCTTCCATAAGTATAGACAGATAGTACATCTGTGACGGCAATGCCAAGGAGAGGCAATAAGTTGAGAATTAAGGAAATATCACTATAATGCTGGAGACATTTGCCTAGTTGTTCTAAAAAGCCAACATTTTTTGTACCACTAGTGCAATAAACGCCTAGTGCACCAGGGTAGTAATCACTATGTAAAGGCAAAAGTCCTAACTTTCCCCTTGTAAGAACTCTTGACTTAGCTTCTATATCGGTAATTAGATCGATAAGAATATGGTACAAGGATAAGACATGTTATATATATAGACATGTTGAGCATACTAAACCCTTTTGTTCAAAAAGAAGGGAGGAAATGACCCAACAACCGAGGCAGACTCGGCAGGGCTTACGAAAGTTGCCTAAAAGTAAAAAGGCAAAACTAACAATATGAAACAACTTGACTCTATGTTTGAGTCAACCTAAAGTGGTAGATGAATGCGAGGGGTGATAGTCAAATAAAGCTTTCTCATTCTGATATATCTTCTCTAGATTTATCTGATAATTATAAGAAGGTAGTTGTTGTTGAGCTTCCTTTAATTAGTCCTATGAGGACATAAGGAAGAGATAAGAAGGATGAGAACTTATATTCAGTCCAATATTCTCTTATATGTTTTGAAATTTCTCTCTTCATGTAGAAAGGGAAGAGATGTAAAAGAAACACCCAGAGAAAATTTGAGATACTAAGTAGTAAAACTTAAAGAGATGAAGCATAATATAAAACAAATGCATACTACCTCATTTCAGTTCTTGAATACCCTGGCTAGGTATTCTATTGAAGGCAAGGTAAGTATGATACTCTTAGATTGCCATCTTTCTGATTACTCTGATCAAGTAGTCATTCTGAGACAATCTAAAGAGAATAATGAAGTAAAAGATGTGGCATGGATATTTCTACCACATCCTAATTGATATATGGAGAAATCTGAGTTAATCGTAGATCAACTTATAAACAAAAGAACATGTTTAGTATAATGTATACCTTGGTCTGAGGACCTAGAGGTAACAGTTACCCGATGAGAGGTAACAATGTTTAGTGATGAACTAAGGGTTGGAATACCCAGATCTAGTAATCATGATGGATGTGATGTGTTTTTGGCACAAACAATGGATACCAAGGCAAAGAATCCTAGTATCCAAGAACTTTCAATGATATGAGAAAATGGGAACATGACTCCTGATAAGAAGTAATGTTTAGTAACCTAGAAGGGCCAACTTTGAAATAAATATGGTTAGGGGTTTATGCCCCACATAAACATAACATAAGCAAATATGTATGAGTTGAAGGAACAATTATAGAATTGTTTTGGAAAAGTTGATCAAGCTAAAGATAACTTCCTAGAATATCCCTATCTAGATTTGTTGAGGCAACTTATACATAACATCTAGAGATACCTCTGATATAGTTCTTCTTTAATAAATATCCTCTCCTTATGAGAATAAAAATAAATAGCTAAAGGGATAGTTGATACAAGTCATAAGAGAGTTTAGTGTTGTGTCAGCAGATTTGAGTGGCATAGCAGATGCATGATAAGACTTGTAATCCCAAGTGGGTGACAAATCACTGAGGTTTGACACCTGAGTTAAATAAGGTATGTATCATGATTCTTCGCTAAAAAAAATGTCACCCGACACAGAGTTGACTCTACAGTCAATAATGAAAAGGACAGTGGAGTATGTGTCTTGTATGATAGATTTTGTGATAACCCTGCGTGAAAGGACTTTGTGTTGGTCAAATTTCTATGGAATCTCCATGACATTAATATGTTATGTGGAGGCTTGATGATATGATGAATGAATTATATCTGTCTCCCTTTACCTGGGATTTCAGGGACGAAATCCTTGTTAGGGGTTTATAATTTGTAATGACCCTGACCTGAGTTATGAGGTAACCCTATTTGTTTTGGCTAAGTAAGTTTCTTAGAACTTAAATATAATCATATAAAGTGTTTTTCTATTAGGTAACAAACTTATGTTTCAAATTTGGTCATGTTTGAATAATGTTTGAGCAATGTTCTCGTGTTTTGGACCAAAATGCAATTTACCCAAGATGAGGGGCTATATTGCAAATTTTCACATGTTGAACATGCCTTAAGTGTTTTAGCATCATAAGAGAGAGAATTATGCTAAGTGGTGGCTTGTGGAAAGCCTAAATTCCAAGTTTGAACATGTTTGAATAATGCTAGTACCTTGTGCACCAATTTTGGTATAAATTGTAATTTACCCAAAATGTGGGGTTAATATGCAAATTACCACCTCTAGAGTGTACCTACTTACTCTGTGTATCATTTAGAAGAGAAAGAAATAAGGAGACACCATTTTTGAATCAATTATGAGTGATGGTACTCTTGGTGATGAAATGACCAAGAAAGGGGTTGAATATGAAACCCTAACTTGAGTTGTATCAAGTTGAAAAGCTTATATATGAGTGCCTATCGGCCAAGGAGCCATAGTAGGAGTCCCATATCATTTTGTGGACTCTTGTAAAATTCCATGTCGTGCAAATCACCTCAAGGAGGTGAGGTGTATCGGGTTACAACTTCCTTAGAAAAGTTGTATCGGGTTGTGAATAAAGTGGTGATTTAATTGATATATTTTATTCAAAGGGATAAGTAATGGACGAAAATTCATCCCTATATTATCCTCAACTTTTTTGCATGTCAAGTTAAATGTTTATGAATGCATGTACATGTGTCATCCATGCATGGAGACATGGCACCTACTAGCTCAAATTGATGACACCTCATTTTTACACTCCTTCATGAACAACAAGTATATATACCCCTAATTTCACCCCTTAGTGGAATTTTTCGAATCTTACCACCCTCCTTCCCTAAGGTATCATGCATAGGGTCCTTTTATCATGTAGGAGTGAAGTGGTATCGTGCATAGGGCCTTGGATATCATCCATAGCAAGATCATATCGGCCAAGTAAAGTGGTATCAGCCAAGAAGGGTGATATCGTCCATAGTGAAGTGTTTTGATCATAAGTGAGTGGCATATCGTGCTAGTGAGTGGCATATAGTGCATGGGTGCTGGAATATCGTGCAATAGTAGTAGGGTATCGTGCAAATGTGCTAAGGAGCAAGAAGGAGATCATACGTAACCCTAAGGTGAGGCAATGATCATCTTCAACCTTAGATTGAAGCATGATTTTAGGGTTATGATCTTCCTTTCTCTTCGTCTTCACCAATTGCTTATCCGTGGTGATTCTTTGCATATATAGGAGTTTTGAAGTTCATCTTAAACCTTGGGAACGTGAAGCTTTGGAGCTTGGAGCTTTGAAGTTGTTCTTAAGGCGGGTTATATAACTTGAACTTAACTATGTTATTATTCATCACCTAAATTGCTATACTTAATGATCTACTTTTAATTTCGAAATTTCCTGAAATAGTTGATGAAATTATGAGTTATAGTAGTTTCTTAGACCTTTTTCCATGAACTATAACAGTTAGAACAAAGTTCTAGAGCTTGAATATGATGGTGTCACCTTGTAAAAGTGATATCGGGTGCAAGCACACACCTCTTTGCCCGATATGATGTGAAGCACACACACACCTCTCTACCCGATATGGTGGTGTAGTATAAACCTCTTGCACAATATGAGGTCAATAAAACACCTCAAAAATGATATTGGGTTAAGAACATACCTCTTTTCCCAATATGGTGTGAAGCACACACACACCTTCCTGCCCGATATGGTGTGAAGCACACATACACCTCTAAAGTGATATGGAAGCAAGCATACACCTCAAACCCAAGATGGTAAGAACACATACACCTCAAGGGTGATATGGTAAGCACACATACACCTCATACCTGATATGGTAAGCACACATACACCTCCTAAGTGATATGGGTAGCAAGCACACACCTCATACCCGATATGGTGGAAGCACCTCAAAACCCATATGAAGGAAAGCACCTTAGATGCAATGTACTTGATGAAGTAACACATTAAGTGTCTTATATCAAGTCATACATTAAGAGGTATGGAGTTTAATGAATATTGATTAAGTAGGATAATGTACCTCGAAGGAAAGGTTGAACCAACTTAATAAAGTATGAAGAAATCAATATCCTAGTAAGGATAAGAGAGAAACTCATACTTTGTGTTGATAATCATTTAATGATAAATGATGAGAATAAATAAGTATGATTGAATACTTATGATATTAATGTATGCTCCTAGATGTGTGGAGCAATGAATTAGGGTTTGGATTGATAATATGAACTTGAACCCCTATTCGGCTATAAAGGGAAACCCTAACCCTTATAGTTGTTGCCTAGTGAGAGGTGACAAGATGTTTAATGGTCTTGTGAGCCATGTGAATAGTTGTTTCCTAGTGATAGGTGACAAGATGTTTAATGGGCCTTGTGATCCATGTGGTTAGTTGTTGCCTAGTGAGAGGTGACAAGATGTTTAATGGGCCTTGTGAGCCATGTGAATAGTTGTTGCCTAGTGAGAGGTAACAAGATGTTTATAAAAGTGTCATGTAAGAAATGATAATGTTCAAATAAACTAGGAAATGGAAACTTAGTAACATAATAATAATAATAATAATAATAATAAATGGATACAATAATAATAATAATAATGAACTCTTAATCATACATGCTTTATGCTTATAGCCAAATAAGGGCTATATTATTTTGAATATGCTTAAAGGAGATAAAAGGAATACTTATATTATATAAAGGATGTGAATAAGTATGATGGCTTGGCCAAGGTATAATGCCTAGTAAAGGTGATATGGTTATCAATAATGACATGCACAAGATTGGTAATAACCCAATACCTGGAAGAGGCATGAAGCCTATAATTATCACAAGATTGGTAATAACCCAATACCTGGCAGAGGCATGAAGCCTATAATTAATCATAGGATTGGTAATAACCCAATGCCTGGCTGTTAATCACAGGATTGGTAGAGTCCAATACCTGGTTGTTAATCACAAGTTTGGCAATAACCCAATACCTAGCTGTCACAGGATTAGTAATAACCCAATGTCTGGCTGTTAATCACATGATTGGTAGAGTCCAATACCTGGCTATTAATCACAGAATTGGTAATAACCCAATACATGGCTATCACAGGATTGGTAATAACCCAATGCCTGGCTGTTAATCATAGGATTGGTAATAAGCCAATACCTGGTTGTCACAAGATTGGTAATAACCCAATGCCTAGTTGTTAATCACATGATTGGTAGAGTCCAATACCTGGATGTTAATCACATGATTGGAAATAACCCAATGCCTGGTTGTTAATCACATGATTGGTAGAGTCCAATACCTGGTTGTTAATCACAGGATTGGTAATAACCCAATACCTGGCTGTCACAGGATTGGTAATAACCCAATGCCTGGCTGTTAATCATAGGATTGGTAGAGTCCAACACCCGGCTGTTAATCACAGGATTGGTAATAACCCAATGCCTGGCTGTTAATCACTGGATTGGTAGAGTCCAATACTTGGTTGTTAATTACAGGATTAGTAATAACCCAATACCTGGTTGTTAATCACAGGATTGGTAATAACCCAATGCCTAGCTGTTATCATAGGGTTGGTAATAACCCAACACATGGCTATTATCAAAGGATTGGTATAGTCAAATACCTAGAATAGTTGTACAGGATTGGCAAAGCCAATACCTAGAACTGATTATGATGATGTACATTCACATGACTGGTACAATTCAATATTTGATTAGCAGATTGGCCGAGGCCAACAGATAGAAATGAGAATGATTCATGGATGTCATACCATTATAATGAGTATCACAAGATAAGCTTGAGATGTTGATATAGTATGATGGGTAAATGATATACATGTTTTTCCTATTCCTCATAAATAAAATAGATGATTTACTACTCTATCATAGATAGTTGAAATGCTTTAAAATATGAGAATGTTCTAAACTGCTTATCCTCTGCTCAGTTTAATACTATTTAACTGTGATAATAACATTGTTGGCGGAGAGTTATATCTCTCGTTGGGACAATTGTCTTACCCCGTGGGATCCACATTTTTTCTAGGTGGACGTGCACGAGGGGGATTGAGATCGTACTGCAAAGAAAGAACAATAGCAATAGGGACAACAATGACAGCTCATGTTGAGTGCACTGTCTGTCGTATCATGTAGATAGAAGTCCTATGTGTCGTCTGTGTACTCTCAGGTCCTTGGAGTTGGTTCGTACTGGTTTCATGAATGATATGAGATTTTGGCTTGAATGCCTCGAGGTTTTATGTTGCTCCAGTATGTGTTTTGATAGAGCAACTATTATATGTTGTCCTCGAGATAAGATGAAGCAATGTTGTATAATGTGAATCATGATATGTATGAGTTTTGGATCTTTCAGTAAAAGTTTTCTAGACAAGGATCCCCTTGCAAAATGGTTTTATATTTTAGTGATTTTTGTTAATCTGTTGTTTATGTTTATTCTGCTTAATTAGTAACAATTTGTTTTTCGGTTTGGCGACGGTCGTTACAATTTAAGGCCATGGACACTTGGAAAGATACTAGAACTTCAAATTTTTCTTTTTCTTTATCTTAAAGTTTCATATACTTATCCCTAAGCACTAAAATGAGCCATTTGCTCTCCATCGCTTCCCTCCTTCTATGAACCTCGTCCTCCCTCTATGCTTCTGTGAATTTCCTGTCCAAGGAAAAAGAAAGAGGGGATCTTCTTGGAAAAATAATCTAGGGTTGCAATTGACTTCCTTTTAGGGTTTGAAAAGCTTCCTTCTAGTGATCTTGACCTAAAAGGGTAAGAATCCCCTTCTTTCCTCCATTTATTTCTTTTTTATCCTTCCTCCTACCTTTCTCCAGGTCGGAACTTTGTTGTTCCATGGTAGAAATTGCTCTAAAGTTCTAAAACCCTACCTTCCTTGCTCCTTATGCTTAGGGTTTGCTCAAGTGATGAAGAAAGGTGCTAGATGGACGAGTTCACAACTTATGCTTGGATTTCCTACCCTACATGCTCATATTTTCTTCTTTTTGGGAGTTTATCTTCGAATTAGAGGCAAGTTTTATAACTTGCTCCACATTTATTGCTTACCATAATCTTGCTAGCTCATGTTCTTGCTTGAAAATGATGATCCATGCACTAAAAAGCTATGCTTGACTTGGATTTTGATTTTTATAATATTTCATGTTATGATTTCAGATCTAGATGAACCTGTGATCATGTGTACATTATTCCTAAGGTATAATATGACTTGTATCAGGTTGGTTTGACAACCTATGGTGCCAAGCACCTATCAACCAATGGTCAATTTTAGGGTTTTAAGCTGATTTCTTCTATAAACCCATGACCCGATGATGGTACCATTACAACAACCCCATGGTGTTGTCTTCATGACAACTGATGGTCAGGATCAAAGGTGTCAGATGATGGTGACAACCTATGGTCACCCCCTTAGGTCAGGTTTTGGATCAATTAGAAGTTTAATGATCAACCATTAAGTACCCTACTGATGTTATCAATCAATGATGACATTAGCTTAATATTTGATGATGATTAATGAATATAGTACTGATGTAAAAACCTATGGTGACTTAATGGTCACTAATGATGGTGGATCAGGTCTCCACAACCAATGGTGAGTTAATCATATAGTTGTAGCATCAATTAAGCCTTAGACTAATGATTTCTTGGGTCACTTGATGCAATGGTCATACTTATACTGTAATTGATGGTTTTAACATATGAACTTGACCTAATGGTCAAGATCTAATGTTTATTCCTCCAATAAAGTGGAATGATTGCTAATGTAATATGTTGGTCCTAATAATGTGATTTAGATGGTTTCCTTTATATGATCAACTTAAGGAGCTTACTTGTTGACAATGGATGGCTTATTTTAAATGAACAGTCGATTGTGGGTTTTACCCTACTTTGAACATAACCCTTATTGTTGTTAACCAAAGGATGTCTAGGGTTAAATGGTGAATTTTATAGATCACAACTCAATAACATCATAGATGATTCATTCAAGTTGTTTACTTATGTAAACAACCAATGGTGTTATGACCCACTCCGAGCTTAAATAGTAAGTATAGTGATTAGTGCATCATCTTGTTGATTAAGTTAAGATAAGTGTTCACAGATGTGATTAGTGATTTGACCATTTGAGACAAGATAATTATCATTCTTTCTTGCCTTGAGGTTGTAGTGGATTCCATACTTGAAATTTTGCAAAAGGAATCACTCGATTCGGACATCCGAGGTAAAAGATATGACATTTTCAAGTTCCTTGGTCCAAATCTGCAATTTTCCCATTTATTGGCTATTAATTCTTTTTCCCTTATCCCCTTTCTTCCCCAACCGACAGACACCTAGCATTCATTAAGCGGTGCCCAGTGCCCGATTGACCTGCAACAGAGGAGAAGTGACGATCGATTTTGGGACTCTTCACCTCCGACCAACAACGCCCACCCTTCTCCACCTTCTTCCCCTTCCTTCCTTCACCCTTACCTCACCCTAGCGGTGCACTAGAGCCACCCGACTAGCAGTAGCACCGGCCGACCAGCAGCAGGTGCTGCGTCGACCAAGCAGCAGCAACGACAGCTGATTAGGGCCTTGAGAGGGCCGTTTTAGTGGCACCCTACTTCCCATCTCCTTCCTCCTTCCTTTCTCTTTCTCCTTGCTCCATCCGGCGTCCAACTAGTAAGGGTAGTGCCCCTACCTAGTAGCAGTAGCTTCTACTGCACAAAGTAGCAGCCATGGGTTGCTAGGGCGTAAGCAGCAACATCATGCATCGTCGTTGAGTTCGTCCTTGATCCAAGACAAGGATTCATAGCCAATAGCCACAGCTAGTAGCTAGCCCAACCCCCTCTTCAACATGTATGTGAAGAAGGTCCGAACCAGGCTGAACCAGAGGTAGAAGACGACCCCACTGACGCCTGAAAATAGGACTTTGGACACCTTTCCAGTTGAATTGCGGTCACCTCACCCGGTGTGAGTAGAATTTCACTCTCTAACACAAGTATAACTCTAATAATCAGACGTTTTGGTTGAAATCAATATCATTCACAGATATCAACATTTACCCAGGTGTCGGACAGTGCCAACGCCACTCAATTTCTATTTTGCACGTTTTGTTTATTAACGTTTGCACGACACTAATTAGTTAATTGATATGTGTGATTTGGATTAGTGTAAATACACGATTGATTGAAACTTAAATTGCTTGATTAAATGTTGAACTCAGTAGCACATGACTAGTAACAACACAGTTTGGGTATAAACCCAGGCTATACATTTTTAGTAAGTTAATAGATGCTCAATTTCAAAGAAATGACAATGACATGAAAAGGGTTCAATAGAAACCTATTTGAACACCCCTGGTTATATTTAATGTGAGTGTATTAATAATTATACGAATCGACACGTTTATCAAAGAAATCATTTGAAGTTCTCAATTAATATTAATAATTCATGCCGTGACAAGTAATTGACTTTTAATTGAGTTATGTGATGCATAACTTAGAATTTGGGTTGATGTGCTCTAATTTTGAGGAATTATAGATAATTTAAAAGTGCTACTGACGATTTCTAATATATCAAGTAATTAACTCTTGTTAGTGTGTTACGATGATCAATTGTATAATTCTAGCATATATGAGCCAAGTTTATATGAGTTTAGTTTATTTAAGAAATTTCAATCTGCCTGCATGTATGGTATATAGATTACTCGATAAATTACAATGTTTTTGAGTATACTGCTCTATCAGGTCTAGAATGATATTCATGTTGTGATTTGAAATGTAATTAAATAGATGAGATGCCATAGAAATACCAGAGTCAAGTATAAGTAATAAAAAGGTTCAACATAGTAAGAGTTTTCTAGGAATATAATAAAATTATAGATTTAAGGGCCCTGACACCGTAGAACCCCTATGTGAGGTCTGCGCCTTAGAGGTAAAACGACCTAACCCTGGCAGCGTCTAGTATACGGGGGTTGGAACGTGCTATCAGGTGGCATGGGGGACGAAGCCCTTGTGGAAGTCTCCTTAAATTATAGTTTACAGTGTCCAACATCAACCAGAAGTCCTGGTGGCACTAGAGTATAGAAAAGTATGTCCAACATCAACCAGAAGTCCTGGTGGCACTAGAGTACAGAAAAGCCAATAGGTGGCTTGACTCTCCTCCTGTGTGCTCAAGTTATAGGAGGAGTCCAGTTTATGGCACAATAGGAGTGTCGAGGCCAGAGAGATAGTTTCCCTATTACAGACCAGGAGAGTAGTCAGACTTAGCTATCCTGGGGTATTGGCTAAGTCTTATACGATGGGATCATATTTCGCTACGAGTCTTCATATGTAGAGTACACTGCATATGATCAGGGTATAAGATAAAATATATTCATATAGGATTCATAGAGTTTCTTATAAGTTAAAGAGTTAAGAAAGATTTGAGTTAGTTTCACAAAAGTTGTCCTTTAATGAAATTTTAGTATTCTCTATTATTTAATCGTATCTACAGCTTTGCAACAGTTGTTATCTTAATGAAATGTTGACATCTCATGTCATTTAAATTATATTGTTTAGATCTGCTCAGTATAGTATTATCTTGTATTTTATTCCAATTAATAAACATAAAATGAGTTATCTGTGATGGTTGGGTGAAATTCTATTCACTGAGCCAGTAGCTCACCAACCTACTGAAACATTTTTCAGGTCAACATCAGCACGAGAAAGCTGAAGGATCGTACCACCCAAGTTCTTAGAAGGTAGTTCACAGTTAGATAGGGATCTCTTAGTCCTTTCCCCTCGGTCCTTGGGCATGTGGTGTGGTAGAGAGAGAATGTAATGTAACATGTAAACTAGTTTTAAGTTATCTGTTGTGCTTTATATTCCACATGAAAAATGTAATATGATGTGTAAATTTGCTTTATCTACCTAGAAATGTAAACAATAGTTGCTTCCACAGTTTAGTAAGATTTCAATTTATTCCAAGTCATAAGATTTTCCTTTAAATTAATTTTAAGTGATTAAGAAAAGAAAAGTTAAGGGTGATCTTTGTATTACGTTAAATCCTCAATTTATGCCCTAATCTCATGATTAGTGGAAATTGTGATATTGGGGTGTGACAAATGGTCTTACCTTTTAAACATCCTGGGTGACATTATGGTATGGTGATATGGGTTGAATGATGATGGAACAAATGGAGGGTTACCCTTAATAAGGTAGTCTTACCTATTCACTCATATGAATCGAGGGGATGATAACCATACTGTGTTGATATGTAACCCTAATGAGGTATAGCTTGTTATACCTAGCTTTAATATAACTAAATGATGGTAATTGGGTATGAATAGTCCTTGAATGATTAATACAATCATGGAGTACTATCTTATTATTGTTGAAACCGTAGTATGCTATAACCCGATGGTTACACCTTGATTTATGTGTGGGTTCATACTTGAGAATAGTATGGAATGTGATGGTGATGCTTCACCTTATGCATCCATGATCCAATGGGGATGCCATGAGTTAGGGTTTGGGTATGAGTGTTGATTAGTAACATTAATATAATTTATCTTGTTGAGCCTAACTCTAATGCAAATAGATAAATATGAGTATTCATGTTTAACCTTCTTATATAGTGGCATGATGGTGAAATAACCTCCTTAATATGATCATAACCTTAATGTATTAATTGGTGGTTATCATAGCCACATGGTTGATACTTTCTTATGCTAAACATGTGCATTATGAATATGATGAGGGTTAATCATATCTAGATTCCTTGCATGTTGATGTAATAAAGGAATGCTCTTAATGTTAATATAACCCTGCTATGATTGTTTATGAATATCTCGTAGCTCATTAATGCAATATTGTGCTGATCTGGTGTATTATATGTAAGTGATGTTGTTGAGCCTTGTTATAAGGCATGGAAAGATAATGATGATCTTATAGGGAATAATATGATGGTCTTAATTACCTTTGGGCATGGTTGAGCCCTGAATGAGGTGTAATCCTCTTTTGTTGATAAGGGTTGATACCCTGTGATATTATGAAAAGGATTTATATCTTATGATAGTATGATGGTCTTAATGACCTTTGGGCATGGTTGAGCCTTGAATGAGGTGTAATCCTCTTGTGTTGATAAGGGTTGATACCCTATGATATTGTGAAAAGGATTTATATCTTGTGATAGTATGATGACTAGTGTAGTCTCATGAATGAAAAGTGAATAGTACCATGTGATGATGAGATGAGAAATTGTGTTTTACACATTTTATAGCTTTTGAAGTTGTGATACGTATATGCTTGTTAGATGTGAATTAGGGTTTGTATGTCCATTTGTTTGATGTAGCCTTAATTCACCCAATTGGAGATAACTAATCAAGTGAAACTCTAATCATGTAGTGCCTTATGCCACAGAACCATATTCAGTGTCAGAACTTGCTGGATGGTGAAATTACTATTCCTAAGGGAAACTCAGAGTGCATACTATTGAGTATGTGGGGTGCTTGTCATCTTGAAACCAAGTGTTTCAGGAGGATGGTTGCGGTCATACCTAGCCCGCTTTTTGAGAACGACTTTAGTCGGGTCTCAGTGATTATAATATGATGTGATTAGAGGACAAATGCGGTTGTACCTCAATGATTGGGTTTGAATACCCTATATGCTAGCGTCGTGACTTGTACCAAGGTGGGCTACTTACAGGACTATATGTCGTTGTTTTGTAGTTTGACTATATGTCACTGCAGTGCAAACTTGTACTGACCGAGTATGGAGAAGATCTTGGAGTCCGACTCTTCCTAGATCCTATATGGAACTGATTGCGACCAAGCGGTGGTCAGTTGGACTTTGAGTGATACGACTCAAACTCCCCAGGGCATAATAAAAGATGTAATACATCCCTGTAGCATATTTGTTTAGGGTTATACATGACGTTTCACATTAGATGACAACCCTTGTTTGTTATCTTTACATAAAGATGATGCTTAGTTCAATTAAGAGATAGTAGATATACTTAGGTTGTGGATATGCTTAAGATTATAGATGCGTACATACAGTAGCTATGCTTGTGTTGATACTGCTACTGCTGATTATAATCATGATGTTAGCTATGTCATGTTGTTAGTTATGTTTATTATGCTAGCCATGCCTTTGTAACTAGATATGCATATACTTCTAATCATGCTCATCCAGATAGTTGTGCTTATGTTGTTAGCTCTTCTTATGATGTTGATATGTTCAACCTGTTAGACATGCTGATGTTGTTGGCTATGTATATGATACTAGATTTATTCATGATGTTAGAGATGCTCATGCTGCTAGACTCCTTATATTGTTAATAGGGATATGAGAATAGTCTGGCTAATGAAGATAGTTATTATCTGCTCCTTTATATATTTTGTTAATCATCAGTGTTGTTGAGCTTATTTGTTATATATGATTAAATTTCTTAAACTGTCTCATTACCTAAAAATGTTGGAATCAATAAACTTTGTTGGAGGTTATATCTCTTGTTGGGACATGGGTCTCACCCTTGTGGTTCGCCACATCTTTTTAGGTAATCGAAAGTGACGAAAATAAACTTGTGGAAGCAAATAAGAGCTATAGTAATGAATCTTCGAGAAAGATGATTAGATGTCTAGTGTGTCCTAGAGTCGTCCATGTACTCTCAGGTCTAGGCAGGAAAAGTTTGTACATGGTGTTTCAAACAAAGTAAAATTTTGTTAGCATGTTAATGTTTGTTGTGTGGCATATACAAATATTGTTCTCCTATGTATATATGTTGTAGCTAAGGTGATAGAACAATTTGTATCAAATTCTTAGCATTGTATGGATATAAGAAAGATGTTGGGCTCTTATGCAAATGTTTCTGAGCGGGTGCTTATGTTGAAATCAGTTTTAATTTATCAATATTTTTAGGTATGTGGTTACTTGGTGATTGATTGTGTTTTATGTTTTGAGTAATCTCGTTTGGAGTAACATGTTCTCACAAGTTAGTATCAGAGCTTTAAGTCCACTGAGTCTACAGGGACACTAGGACTTAGGACTAGGATGATATCAAAATTAGGAATATGACATAAAAATATGGTGCATACTGCCTAATCTCAGTATGTGGGTTCCCTGGCCAGGTATTCAATTATCGAAGAAAGGTAAGTATGGAACTCTTAGATTGTTATCTTTCTGATTACCCTGATCAAGTAGTCATTGTAATGACTGCCACCAAACTGAAAGCTAAATTGTCACTAATAATGCAGAATAACCATAAACAACAGATTAACAAAAATCATTAAAATTTAAAACCATTTTTGCAAAGAGATCCATTTCCTGGAAAACTCTTGATAAAAGAACCAAAACTTTATATACATCAAGGTTCACATTGTACATACACTGTACCATCTCATCTCGAGGTTAACATATAACAGTTGCTTTGTCAAAACATGTACTGAAGTAACATAAAACCTCGAGGTATACAAGCCAAAATCTCAATTTGTTCATAAAACCATCACACACTAAATCTGAGGACTTGAGAGTACAGAGACGACACATAGGACTTCTATCTACAAGACATGATAGACAGTACACTCAACCTGAGCTATTACTACTATCCCTGTTGTTATTGCCCTTCCTCTGTAGAATGATCTCTACCTCCTCGTGCACGTCCACCTAAAAATTGTGGATCCCACAGGGTGAGACAATTGTCCCAGCGAGAGATATAACTCTCCACCAGCAATGTTATTATCACAGGTAAATAATATAAAACTGAGCAGAGGTTCTTTTATATTAATAAGCAAGGTTAATCAATGTGGATAAGCAGATTAGAACATTCTCATCTTTTAAAGCATTACAACTGTCTATGATAGAGTAGTAAATCATTTATTCACTTTATAAGGAATATGAAGAACATGTGTATCATTTACCCATCATTTTATACCAACATCTCAAGTTTATCCTGTGATAATATCATCATGTTCTGGCTTTATACCAGTCTTGCAAGAGTACATCCAGGTATTGGACTCTACCAATCCTGTGATATTACAACTAGGTATTGGATTGTACCAATCCTGTGATATTACAGCCAGGTATTGGATTGTACCAATCTTGTGAGAGTTCAGCCAGGTATTGGGTTATCCCAATCCCGTGAGAGTTCAACCAGGTATTGGATTGTACCAATCATGTGAGATCACAACTAGGTATTGGACTAAGCCAATCTTGTGAGAGTTCAGCCAGGTATTGGGTTATCCCAATCCCGTGAGAGTTCAGCCAAGTTTTGGATTGTACCAATCATGTGAGATCACAGCCAGGTATTGGACTATGCCAATCCTATGAGAGTTCAACTAGGTATTGGGTTATCCCAATCCTGTGAGAGTTCAGCCAGGTATTGGATTGTACCAATCCTGTGAGATCATAGCCAAGTATTGGACTATGCCAATCCTATGAGATTACATCCATGTATTGGACTGCTCCAATCCTATGAGATCACTTTAAGAGTACAATCAGGTATTGGATTATACCAATCCTATGAGATCATGGCCATATTGCTAAGGATTCCATAGTAGTTGGAATACCTTTATGTTTCCCTTTTACTTTCATTATGGGACATCAATCTCTTCAACTCATCACTGAATACCACATCACTTTTACTAGGCATTATACCTTAGTCGAACCATCATACACATTCACATCCTTTATGTGATACAAGTATTCCTCATGTCTCATTTTAGCATATTAAAAAAACTATAGCCCTTATTTGGCTATGACCATAATGTATGTATGACCAAGGTTTCAATATTACCTTTGTAACCATTTATTATTATTATTATTATTATTATTATTATTATTATTATTATGTTACAAGGTTCCTATTTACCTGGTTTATTTTGAACATTACCATCTCTTACATCAATCTCTGGATCAACATCTTGTCACCTCTCACTAGGCAACAACTATTCACATGGCTCACAAGGCCATTAAACATATTGTCACCTCTTACTAGGCAACAACTATTCACATGGCTCTCATGGCAATTAAACATCTTGTCACCTCTCACTAGGCAACAACTATTCACATGGCTCACAAGGCCATTAAACATCTTGTCACCTCTCACTAGGCAACAACTATTCACATGGCTTATAAGGTCATTAAACATCGTGTCACCTCTCACTAGGCAACAACTATTCACATGGCTCACAAGGCCATTAAACATCTTGTCACCTCTCACTAGGCAACAACAATTCACATGGCTCTCATAGCCATTAAACATCTTGTCACCTCTCACTAGGAAACAACTATTCACATGGCTCACAAGGCCATTAAACATCTTGTCACCTCTCACTAGGCAACAATTATTCACATGGCTTACAAGGCCCATTATTAGGGTTAGGGTTTCCCTTTATAGCTGAATAGGGTTTCAAATTCATATTATCAATCCAAACCCTAATTCATTGCTCCAGACATCTAGGAGCAAACATTGATATCATAAGTATTCAATCATACTTATTTATTCTCATCATTTATCATTAAATGATTATCAACACAAAGTATGAGTTTCTCTCTCATCCTTACTAGGATATTGATTACATCATACTTTATTATCTTGGCTTAATCCTCTCTCAAGGTATGTTAGCCTAAACTTATCAAAGTGCATTAAACTCATTACACCTTAATGTAACAATTGACATGACACACTTCAAGTGTTACTCATCCAAGTATGTTGGATTTGAGGTGCATTAAGGTGTATCATCCTTGAGGTGTTGGATATAATATTTATCATGCCTTGATGTATCACTTCCCTCATCACTTTTATCTTACTTAAGTTCATCAACTTATCTTGTATTAGGGTATTTCCCATCCTAATACTTTATGCACTAACGTATCACATTTATCATGTAGTGTATTGGCCATAAGTCACACACTTGAATTACCCAACCATCATCAAGTGATATGGACTCATATCAGTTTAAGGCATTGTTGATATAGGGTTGACCATTATCAACCACTTTAGGTGTTTCACATATCAAGATATTAGATACACCATTACTTGGTGTTATAATCATCACTCCTAAGAGTGTTTTGCTCTCACCTTTGCAAGGTGTATTGGGTTGAATCATGTATGTCAAGTTGAACACATGTATTGGGCTATGTGTATATCGAACTAGGCATCATCATATCCCGCATACCCTTACTCATCAAGGTATCAACCTTACCAATAATATGGTGTATCACCTTCACCATACATGGGTGTAACATCCTAACCTCACTTGAAGATATTGGCCACATCCTACTTTAATGTATTGGCCATCACATGTTCTAGGATATTAACCACCTTACCACTTTTGTCATCTAGTGTATTGGGTTACCCACCATATCGTTTTAGAGATGTGTGCTCAACACCATATCGTCCAAGAGGTGTATACTTAACCCAATATCAGTTTAGAGGTGTATGCTTGCTTACCATATCACCTTAGAGGTGTATGTGTGCTTACCATATTGGGTAAGAGGTGTATGCTTGCTTACCATATTGGGTAAGAGGTGTGTGTGTGCTTCACACCATATCGGGAAAAGAGGTGTGTGTGTGCTTCACACCATACCGGGAAAAAAGGTGTATGCTTGACCTCATATCGTCCAAGAGGTATATACTAAATTACCATATCATGCAAGGAAGTATAAACTCATATCCATATCATTTTAGTGGTGTATGCACATCACCATATCGGGTTAGAGGTGCTTGCTTGTGTGCTTGAACCCAATATCACTTTGTAAGGTGATACCATCATATTCAAGCTCTAGATATTTGTTCTACTTGTTCTAGTACAAGGATAACAGGTATAAGAAACTACTAGAACTCATAGATATATCAAGTATTCAAGAAAATCTCAGAATTGAAAGTAGATCATCAAATATAGCAAGAAAGATGGTGAATAATAACATGTTTGGGTTCAAGTTATATAACCCACCTCAATAACAACTTCAAAGATCCAAGCTCCAAATATTCACGATTCTAAGGTTGAATATGACTTATAAAAAGTCCAAGGCTCGTTCACAACTCCTTCATATACAAGGAATCACCATAGTTAAGAACTTGGTGAAGAAGAAAAGAAAGGAAGATCATAACCCTAGATCCATGCTTCAATCCAAGGTTGAAGATGATCATAGCCTTACCTTAGGGTTAAGATTTGAGATCCTTCTTGCTCCTTAGAATCTTGCACGATACCTCAATACTCATGCACGATATGCCCTCACTTGTGGCCGATATCCCTTTCACTTATGGTCAATTTCACTCCACTATGGCCGATATCAACTTGATATGGCCGATATCACTTGCTATGGCCAATACCAAAGCCCTATGCATGATACCACTTCACCTATGCACGATAAAAAGACTCTATGCACGATATATAATAGAAAGGAGGTGGTATAATTCGAAAAATTTCACTAAGGGGTGAAAGGAAGGGTATATACTTGAGGTTTATGGGAGAGAGTGTAAGAGGTGTCATCACCTTACTACTAGTAGGTGCCACATGGCCATGCATGGAGTGACACATGTACTTGAATGCATTCCATCTTTATCTTGCCATGAAAAATAAAAACTTGAGGATAATGCAAGGGATAAGGGTCGGCCCCCTTTGGTTATCTTGTAGGACAAGCCACTTCCAGTCACATTATTATATTTACAATTCAATGCAACCTTTCCCAAGGAAAGTTGCAAGCCAATATCCATTGCTTTATTGAGGTGCTTAGATAATTTTTGCAAAGGCAAAGAGTTAACAACAAAATATGGGGGTCTCCTATTTGGCTCCTTGGCCGATAGGGACTCCCATTTAACACTACAACCCGATACACTCAATACAATCTCAAATTAGGGTTTCCATTCAACCCCTTTCTTGGTCTTTTCATCACCAAGAATACTACCACTCATAAATGATTCAAACATGGTGTATCATTCATTATATATCCTATAAATGATACATAGAAGAAGTAGGAACACTCTAGAGGTGGTAATTTTCATATCAACCCTACATTTTGGGTAAATTACAATTTGTACCCAAATTGGTGCACAAGGTACTAGCATTATTCAAACAAGTTCAAACTTGGTATTTAGGATTTCCACAAGCCACCACTTAGCATCATTATCTTTATTATAATGCTAAAACACTTAGGGCACGTTCAACATGTGACATATTGCAATATAACCCCTCATCTTGGATAAATTACACTTTGGTACAAAATAAAGGAACATTGCTCAAACGACATTCAATCAGGACCAAACTTGAAACATAAGTGTGTCACATGATAAAAAAAACACCTTAGAGGATTATATTAAATTTCTAAGAAACTTACTTAGCCAAAACTAATAGGGTTACCTCATAACCCAGGTCAGGGTCATTACAATCATTTTCAGACAATCTAAAGAGCATAATGAATAAGAAATCATGGTATGAATATCTCAATCCTACCTCAAAGAAGATGAGAATTGCATCATAATCTATCAAAACTTGAATGTTTGGTAACTATAAGAGAAAGATATTACACCATGATATCTAAATCCGAATACAAATTAGAAAAAGAGGAGTTCTTGAAGATGTGATTCAAGAAGATAATAAAATAAAAGACAGATAAGTCTATGCTTATAAAGTGAATCAAGGTATGAAATCCACATAAGATGGAAAGAAATCCTATAACAAGTACAAAATGAGAAGATAAATGGGAACAATGACAAAGGAATAAGGTGAAACCTGAGTTAATATCAGACCAACCTATGTGTATAAGAAAGTGTTAATGTAAAATCAGCATAGCATGTGAAAGAAATTAAGGCAGATGATTCATGTTTAGTGAAGAAAATGTGGAATATGATGATTTACCTGTTGATAAGTGGTTGAAAAACATAATAAAATAAGATAAAATACCCAAATGTGATAAATAGTCATCAAGGAAGGAGTAATGAGATATGTTAATCATGATGATTCCTATGCTAATGGCAAGGAACCCAAAATGAAAGGGTAAAATGATACATAAGAAGTTGTAACTCACATAATGAAAATAGAATTGGTTACCTTTTTGCTAGTGACCCTTGAACAATGTTGCTATGGTATGGGAAGTGTGTTTCCCTTTGTGTCTTTCCTTTCTAGGTCACAACTTTCAAGTGGATCATTGCCACTTGGTACGTGTAGATTCACTGTAAACATGAGGGTGGATAGCTTATTATAGCATAAGGTTGCTTGGACTATGATTCCAAGATCATAAAGTTTGTGATGAGTTTGCTTTTGAGCCTTGCAATAATTAGGAAGACTCCTCTTATATTTCTTGATATTTGTTATGCTGGTAAAAGTAGATAAGAAAATGATGTGAGTTCCTTATAGCACATGAGGTGGATACCAAGGTAATGAATCCTAGTATCCAAGATGTATCAACAATATGAGAAATATGTGAATGTTGTAGATGTTTATTAAATGAACATTCCAAGTATTCCTCTCCCGTATAGAGAGAGAGAGTTGATGATGATCCTATAAATGCTGTTTGGAAGGAAAAACAAAAGTGACTCTATAATGTTGTGTATGGTCTAGTGATAGCTGGGCAAGACCACTATCATGTATAGATGGTTTGTTGATATAATAGATATAATTTTAGGATGATAGCTATAATTTAAAGTTGAAAGTTACTATTATATTTGTATAGGTGGCACAACAAGTTTCTATGTTCCATATTTGCAAATGTCTTCTTATGTGGGGGGTTTTTGTGCTGACCCAAGATGAGATATGTATGAATGATGTGACATCACCATGATATGAAAGTAACCATGTGAAGGTAATAGGATGAGGTGCAAAGGAAGTACCCATATTTGTTTACCTTGGATTTTGGGGGCAAAATCCCTATTAGGGGTTTATAGTTGTAAGGCCCCTAAACTTGCTTAATGAGTTGAATAAGTTAATTATCATAATTAAATTCTTATAACCATAATATAATATTTTTATATGCTTTAAAATCATAATATAAGATTAATTTTAAAATTTGGTCCAATTTGGACATTGTTTGAGCAAGTTATGCAATTTTATGCACATTTTGGACTTTTATGCAATTTACCCAACTGAGAGGTTTATTTGCAATTTATCACTTGAATTATGTTCCTTGTATATTATCTCATCATTATTGAGCTTTTTGATCCATGGGTCACCTACTTAATCCTTGGTTTGAAGGTGTTTTCTCTAAGGGTATTTTAGGGTTTACCCCTTCATGGATGAGCTACCTTTAGTAGCTATCAACTAATGAATTATTTGTTTTGCTTGGAAATTCAAGAAACAAGGGATAACCATGTATCTATTGATGGTGTGGGAGCTTCTTGTGTGTGTGCTTGTATATTCTTAATAGTTTAAGGCCATGGACACTTGGAAAGATACTAGAACTTCAAAGTTTTCTTTTTCTTTATCTTAAAGTTTCATATACTTAACCCTAAGGACCAAAACGAGCCATTTTATCTCCACCACTTCCCTCCTTCTATTAAACTCATCCTCCCTAATGTGCTTCTACAAATTTCCTGTCCAAGGAAGAAGAAAGAGGGGATCTTCTTGGAAAAAGTATCTAGGGTTGCAATTGACTTCCTTTTAGGGTTTGAAAAGCTTCCTCCTAGTGATCTTGACCTAAGAGAGTAATAATCCCCTTATTTCCTATATTTATTTCTTTTTTATCCTCCCTTCTACCTTTCTCCAGGTCAAAACCTTGCTTTTCCATGGTAGAAATTGCTCTAAAGCTCTAAAACCCTACCTTTCTTGCTCCTTATGCTTAGGGTTTGCTCATTTGATGAAGAAATGTGCTAGATGGAAGAGTTCACAGCTTATGCTTGGATTTCCTACCCTATCTACTCATATTTTCTTCTGTTTGGGAGTTTATCTTCTAATTATAGACAAGCTTTATAATATTCTCCACATTTATTGCTTACCATAAGCTTGCTAGCTCATGTTCTTGCTTGAAAATGATGATCCATGCACTAAAAAGCTATGCTTGACTTGGATTTCAATTTTTATAATATTCCATGTTCTAATTTCAGTTCTAGATGAACCTGTGATCATGTGTAATTATTCCTAAGGTATAATATGACTTGGATCAGGTTGGTTTGACAACCTATGGTGCTAAGTACCTATCAACCAATGGTCAATTTTAGGGTTTTAAGCTGATTTCTTCTATAAACCCATGACCCGATGATGGTACCATTGCAAAAACCCTATGGTGTTGTCTTCATGACAATTGATGGTCGGGATCAAAGGTGTCAAATGATGGTGACAACCTATGGTCACCCCCTTAGTTCAGGTTTTGGATCAATTAGAAGTTTAATGATCAACCATTAAGTACCCTACTGATGTTATCAATCAATGATGACATTAGCTTAATATTTGATGCTGATTAATGAATATAGTGTTGATCTAACAGCATATGGTTACTTAATGGTCACTAATGATGGTGGATCAGGTCTCTACAACCAATTTTGATTTAATCATATAGTTGTAGCATCAATTAAGCCTTAGACCAATGGTTTCTTGGGTCACTTGATGCAATGGTCGGAACTATACTGTAATTGATGGTTTTAACATATGAACTTGACCCAATGGTCAAGATATAATGTTTATTCCTCCAATAAAGTGGAGTGATGGATAATGTAATATGTTGGTCATAATAATGTGATTTATATGGCTTCCTTTATATGATCAACTTAAGGAGCTTACTTGTTGACAATGGATGGCTTGTTTTAAATGAACAGTTGATTATGGGTTTTACCCTACTCTAAAAAGAACCCTTATTGTTGTTAACCAAAGGATGTATAGGGTTAAATGGTGAATTGTATAGATCACAACTCAATAACATCATAGATTATTCACTCAAGGTGTTTACTTATGTAAACAACCAATGGTCTTACCTTTTAAACATCCAATGGTTCTGGGTGACATTGTGGTATGGTGATATGTGTTGAATGATGATGGAACAAATGGAGGGTTACCCTTAATAAGGTATTCTTACCTATTCACTCATATGAATAGAAGGGATGATAACCATATTGTGTTGATATGTATCCCTAATGAGGTATAGCTTGTTATACATAGCTTTAATATAACTAAATTATGGTAATTGGGTATGAATAGTCCTTGAATGATTAATACAATCATGGAGTACTCTCTTATTGTTGTTGAAACCCTAGTATGCTATAACCTGATGGTTACACCTTGATTTATGCGTGGGTTCATACTTGAGAATAGTATGGAATGTGATGGTGATGCTTCACCTTATGCATCCATGATCCAATGGGGATGTCGTGAGATAGGGTTTGGGTATGAGTGTTGATTAGTAACATTAATATAATTTATCTTGTTGAGCCTAACTCTAATAAAAATAGATAAAGATGAGTATTCATGTAAAGAGGCGAGATCACCTCCTTACTCAAATTTAAAGGAAGTACAAAACATCCATCTTTTTAGAAGGACAAAAGATATTGAGGGATGCATGTATAATATTCCAAGTAAATAAGCATGCACCAGATACATTACAAAATGTCAATAGCAGCGGAAATAAAAGAACTAAGCCTATTACATGGCTTTCATTGTTCATTGCATGATTGTTTTCAAAAGAAAAAGATAAGAGAAAAGGATATAGCTATATCAACCTAGACATCCTTTCAGATAGCTTGAGATCTACTCCTGAGATGGATTCCTTCAAACTTGTCCTTCTCCTTGCTCAGCACCAGCACCTGGGTGGTTGGGAAAGCACCCAACAAAAGGGGAAAGAAAACAAGGTATGTGTCACAAAACTAATCTAGGATATCAAGATAAGTACCAAAAAAAAAACAGGCTAGGGTTCATCATATAATGAAGATAATAAGAGTATGAGGCTATATTCAAAAGAAACTTGCCATTAACAATTATATCAAAAAGGATTTGCATGTAAGATAATTATGTCTACCTAACTAAGTAGGGTTGAGGCACCTACCGGACCTCTAACCTTAGGTGAGGGGAGAATAAGACATTCCCAGTCACCTACAATATTATGGGGAAAATAAGACATTCCCCAGGGCGATTATTTACATGCCCTCTATGGGTGGTTGTACATAAGTACCGCTACTTCAAATTAAATAGAACATAAATCCACATGCTAGAAAATTAGTCATGGCAAGAGTAGTCATAATATTCAATAAGCATGGCAGTGGGGTTTAAGACCCAAACAAGAAGAAATTATAATCTAATTTGAGGTATGAACAACATTAGGATTCAAGAATAGAATATTTAGGGTTCATTTAAGCCTCATTAGGGAAATATAGGATTTAACTGCAATTATCCCAACATAGGGTGTAAGGAATGCACATACCTCTCTTACGGATATGAATAAATTACTAACTTTCACCACTTTAATTGAGTCCAAGTTCCACTTTGCCTATTTTCAATGTATTAACATGTATTAGAGTACATAGTGCATATTAATATATAGAAACCCTATTTTTAGAGATTTTTAGAAAAATTCGTATTTAGACTCTTAAAACATCACCAATAAACTTATTAGGTTTTCCGGATCAATAAAACATATATTTATGTTAATTTTGGAGTTATGATGATTAAGATGTAATTTTTATGGATTTTATGCCTTAAATTCGTTTTACAAAAATCACCCTTCGTCAAACCATGAAATCAGACCTTGAAAATATTTTTATTATATAGAGATTAATTTTACAATTCCAAAACATATTTATTTGTCAAATTTGGATAAGCGGTTTAGAAGATATGAATTTTGCAATATTGACCAATCGGAAATTGCCACATCATCAAACCGATTGAGATATTTGAAGAGAGAGGGAGAGGGAGAAAACACCATTCGACCAAGATCAGGTTTGAATTTTCACAGGTAACCAAACTAGAGCTTCTAGAGAAGGTAAAACAGCAAGAAATCAAACCTTTAGAAGAGCATGGTAAAAAGAGATGGAAATTGTCGATTTTTAACATAAAAGCATGAGTTTTAAGCATGTACTAAGAAATATATGAGAAGGGTGTTAACCAAACTTGCCTCTAAGAAGGTAATAAGGTTCAAACAGAAAGGATTCCGAGATTAGAAGGTCTGGTTGCTCCAATACAAGTCCCTTTCTTGAGCAAAGATCACCTTCTCCACTTTAGAGGTGCAAACCCTAGCAAAAGAGCAAGGAGATGGTATGTTTTAGGGTTTTAGGTGGAGTTTTACCATGTATAGTCATGGTTCCTATCTATAAGAAGGTGTAAGAAAGACTAACAGTATGAAAATAGGAAAGGAATGGAGGAAACTTACTAGTTTTGGTCGAATTTACCAAGGAGGAACTTTAGAAACCCTAATAGGGCAATTTGGAAGCCCTAGGAGCCTTCTTCACCAAGGTAGGCTCCCTCTATTGCCTTGGGGCAGCAACTTTGTGGAAAAATACAGAAGAAACTATTATCTAATCTAGAGGAAATAAAAGGAGAGCAAGAGTTTTCGAATTATGAGTTGGGAAGGGGTATACATGGCTATATATAGAAAGAGGTGAAGAATGAGGAGTCTTAAGGGACTTTCCATGTGTCTTTAGCCTAGGGATTGATGGCCATGCAAGAGGATAGCTCCTAGAGGATTCATGCATATCCAAAGTTGGTTCTAAGGGCCCATATATTAATCTAGGAAATCCCCACCGTTTTGCAAGAAAGAAATAACCTCATTGGTTGATAGCTTTTAAGGATAAGTATCTTTATAAAGAGGGTAATCCCTATAATGCCCTTGGAAAGAAATACCATCAAACCAAGATGAAACTAGGTTCTACAATGGTTTCAAATCTCTTTAATGGTAAGGGAATATCTAAAGATTAAAATTCACTTGATAATTTGCAAAGAAAACCTCCCAACTGGGTAAATTGCATAAAAGTCCAGAATGTACCTAAAATTGCATAACTTGCACAAACAACATCCAAATCAAACCAAATTTGAAACTTAGCCTCATTTTATGTTTTAAAATCATATCAAAAAGTTAGATTAAGGTTTATAGCACTTAATTATGGTAATTAAGCTTTTACTGAGGTATTTGTGCATAAACCCTTATATTGGTACAATTAGTGAATAAATTTTCACTCAACCACTATAAATTCCACTAATTAAACATAAATGACATGAAGGATATAAATGAGAGGGAAAAATGGGAAAAATGTTTATATGGAGATTACATCTAAGATTCATTATGTTACAACACTCCACCCTTTTAAAAGGATTTTGTCCTCGAAATCTCAAGCAAAAAGAGAAGGGTGAGTACGTAACATTTCATCTCTCAACTCCCAAGTGGTTTCTTCCAGACCATGATATTTCCACAAAACTTTTACCAACTCAATCTCTTTGTTCTTCAGCTGCTTTACTCGAGAGTCAAGAACCTTCACAGGTAGCTCTTCATAGGTCAGATTCTCATGTATCTCCAAAGGCTCAATAGTAAGCACATGAGAAGAGTCCTTCACATACTTATTTAGCACAGAGACATGGAACACATTATGAATCTTATCATAGGAAGGAGGTAAGGCTAAGCAGTATGCACAGTCTCCAACCTTATCTAAGATTTCAAATGGTCCAACATAGTGGGGACTCAACTTGCCTTTAAGTTTAGATCTAGCAATAGAACAGATAGGCTTGATCTTCAGAAATGCATAGTCACCCACTAGGAAGTTAACATCGGACCTCTTCTTATCAGCATACATCTTCTGTCGGTCTTGAGCAGCTTTCATGCGTTTCTTTATCAATTGCACCTTTTCTATCATCATTTGCATGTTATCGGTCTTCACTAGAGAACGTTCACCGACATCATCCCAATGTAAAGGTGAACGACATGGTCTACCATAGAGAGCTTAAAAAGGTGGCATACCAATACTAGCTTGGTAGCTATTATTGTAAGAAAACTCAGCTAATGGCAGATACCGATCCCATGCACCACCCCAATCCATCACACAAGCACGAAGCAAGTCCTATAGAATCTGAACTGTTCTCTCAGATTGACCATCAGTCTGTGGGTGGTAAGCAGTACTGAAACACAAGTCAGTACCCATCTCCTCCTGAATCTGACCCCATAAGCTAGAAGTAAACTTTGGGTCACGATCAGAAACTATTACCTCAGGTACTCCATGCAGGCGTACGATCCACTCAACGTACAAATGAGCCATATCTGCAACTTTATAATTGGTTTTGAAGGGCAAGAAATGAGAAGATTTTGTAAGCCGATCAATAACTACCCAAATAGCATCATAACCTTTCTTGGACTTGGGGAAACCAGTAAAAAAGTCCATTGTGATTTTCTCCCACTTCCATTCTGGAATTTCAAGAGGGTGAAGAAGACCACCAGGTCGTTGATGTTCGATCTTGACTTGCTGACATGTCAAGCACTTCACGATGAATAGAGCTATATCATTCTTCATGTTCTTCCACCAGAAGCTTCGTTGTAAGTCCGTATACATCTTTGTTGTACCACGATGAATAGTGTACTTATACCCATGAGCTTCACTCAGAACCTTCTGTCTCAGATCACCAACATTAGGAATCCACAACCTTTGTTTGAAGCAGACAACACCATCCACTCCAATAGAGAAGTCAGATTGTGGTTTCTTAGTTAAAGCTTTCATCTCCTCAAGCTCAGAACTCTCCAACTGTGCAGCCACGACTTCTGAGATCCAGGTTGGTGTAATGGTCAAGCTGGCCATATGAACACACAACTTGTCTTCATCCACTGATTGAACAGGCTGAGGTCTCCATATAGCCACATGTTCAAGGTTTTCCCATACTGAACATCTCAAAGCAACACAAACATCATCCTTCTTGTGACTTAAAGCATCAGCTACGACATTCGCTTTACCAGAATGATAGGTAATGGTGAATTCGTAATCTTTAAGATATTCCATCCACCTACGTTGTCGCAAGTTCATATCCTTCTGAGACAACAGATATCTCAGACTCTTGTGATCAGAAAAGACTTCAAACTTTTCACCATAGAGGTAGTGTCGCCAGATCTTCAAAGCATGAACTATGGCAGCAAGCTCCAAATCATGTATAGGCCAATTAGCTTCATTAGGTTTCAACTGTCGAGAAGCATAGGTGATCAACTTTTTGTCTTGCATCAATACACACCCTAAGCCTTGTCTGGATGCATCGGTGTAGATGACATAGGGTTTTCCCTCAATAGGCAAAGCAAGCACGGCAGCAGAAGTCAGGCTCTTCTTCAGCTTCTGAAAACTATTCTCACATTCTGGTGTCCAAGAGAACTTGACCTCCTTTCGCGTCAGCTTGGTTAAAGGCAAGGCCAACTCAGAGAAGTTCTTGATAAACTTTCGATAGTAACATGCTAAGCCAAGGAAACTACAGATCTCTGAGGGATTCTTTGGAGCTTTCCACTTGGTCACAACTTCTACCTTTGCAGGATCAACAACTATATGTCCGACAGAAATCACATGACCCAGAAACATCACTTCCTTTATCCAGAACTCGCACTTTGAGAATTTTGCATAAAGTTGATTTTCTCGTAGTGTGTTGAGTACAATCCGTAGATGCTCACAATGTTGTTCTAATGTCTCAGAATAAACCAAAATGTCATCAATAAACACCACCACGAACTTGTCAAGGTATGGGCGGAACACTCGGTTCATCAAGTCCATGAAGGCAGCAGGGGCATTTGTCAATCCAAAAGGCATGACCATGAATTCGTAATGCCCATAGCGAGTTCTGAATGCCGTCTTCGGTACATCATTATCCTTCATACACATCTGGTGGTAGCCACTTTGTAGATCCGTTTTGGAGAACACAGTGGCTGACTTTAGTTGGTCGAACAAGTCGTCGATGCGAGGCAAAGGATAACGATTCTTTACTATCATTTGGTTAAGCATGTGGTAGTCCATACACATCCGCATCGAACCATCCTTCTTCTTTACGAACAAGACAGGGGCTCCCCAGGGTGAAACACTGGGGCAGATGAAGCCCATGTTGAGAAGCTCTTCTAGTTGCTTCTTCAGTTCGGCAAGCTCGGCAGGGGCCAAGCGGTAAGGCGGCTTCGATATTGGTGAAGTTCCGGTTACAAGCTCGATGGAGAACTCCACCTCCCGAGTTGGTGGCAAACCAGGTAACTCCTTGGGAAAGACGTCTGGGAAGTCCTTCACCACATCTATGTGGTCGAGAGAAGGAGGTGTAGCCTCGAGGACTATAGAGGCTAAGAAAGCTCTACACCCTTGCGAGACTAGCTTTTCAGCTTTGATGGCGGAAATAACAAATTGCCGATCTTCTCGCTTCCTACCCTTGACACACAATCTTCCCTCAATAGGATGTGACAAACTAACCTTTGATTCTTCACAAAACAAAATAGCTTTGTACCTATTCAACCAATCCATTCCCAAGATGACATCAAAGGCGGTCATGTCGAGCAAGATGAAATCTGAGGGAAACATTATACCAGATATACAGAGGTCCATGGTTGGAGTTTGGAGATATGAAGAGCAGATCTTACCACTAGGGGTTTTTACATCTAATATATGATCCATATACTCAGACTCTATTTCTAACATAGAAGCAAGCTGACATGATATGAAGGTATTGGATGATCCAGAATCAAATAGTGCTTTTATAGGATGCATATTAAGATGCAAGGTACCTTCAATAACTTCATTATCTTTGCATGCTTCCTCAGCATTGAGAGCAAACACTCTCCCATTCCTCCTCTCCGCTGGTGGTCACCTCGGGTTCTGGTTGTTGTTGTTGTTATTATTCTGCAAAGGCGGATTCTGCCTTGGTTGTTGCAGCTGTTGGGAATTATTCTGTCCTTGCTGGAAACGGGGGTAGAGCGGTCGGAATTGCCCAACTTGGCCACACTCATGGCAGGTCAGAGGATGCCGGTTGTCTCTACGAGCAGGTGCATTGTTGGCAGGACATCTCCCTGGTGGATGGTGACGAGAGCACCTATTGCACCGATCACGTCCGCGATTCTCATTCTGGGTAGGGTTCTTCCTCTTGTTGTTTCTATATCCATTACTGTGTCCATAGGATTGGAATCCTGGGTAGGACTCGATGGCCAGGGCCTTATCCACCATATGCTGGAAGGTGAGTGGAAGTTGTGGAATAAGACTTCGACCCACTTGGTAGTTTAGGCCCTCCAAGAACAATGTTGCCCTTCTCTCAGCTCCAAGGTTGGTGGCATAACGTTCCAGAAGTAGGAACCGTTGGATGTAGTCAGCCACACTCATGCTTCCCTGCCTGAGGCTGTAGAACTCAGCTTCCTTCTTCCTCAAGAAGGCAGGACAGATGTACTTCTCCCTGAAGAGCTTCAGGAACTGGTCCCACTCCATGGTAGAGGTGTCTCGAGTGCGGGCGACACCATTCCACCAGATACGTGCCGGTCCATCCATCACATATGTCGCGAACCGAACTTTCTGGTGAGGAGGGCATGCCATACCCTCGAAGGTTCGATCCAAAGCCAACACCCTGTCATCAGCTTTATCCACCATGTTGTGTTCACTTTCACCTTTGAAGTAGGGTGGCTGCATCTTTATGAAGTCTGTGAGGGTGAACTCCCTCAGCTTGTTGGCATTGGCATCCACTGTGTGGAGTTGCCCCATCAAGGTGGAGAGCACCTGGCGCAGCATTGCCAGCTCTTGCTCTGGTGTGAAGGAGGCAGTGCCTGGAGTAGCAGGGTTGACCACACTATGGTCGGTCGGAGTCACAGGAGTGTTTTCCACATTGGAGTCATTAGGGTTTGACTCCTTTCCCTTGATCCTACTGTCGAACAAGTCACCTATCCTGAAAGGTAGGGTTAATATGTTAAGTTCCCAGGAGTATTTGAATCATAGATGAAAAAGAATAGAAGCATAGACGAGAAAAGAATATCTAGAATGCTATTGCCTAAAAGCATACTATTTTGGGCAATTCGTATCAGCTCAGGCCAGGCCGGTATCATATGGGCACGGGAGTCCTCATAAACCAAGCTAGTGGTGCGGAGGAAAATATTGCCAGCCCCCGAAACCTTGATCTATTCTAGACACCTTTGCTTCAACTTCATGTCCTAATAGTTGCCTAAAGGCTCTGATACCATGCTGTAAAGAGGCGAGATCACCTCCTTACTAAAATTTAAAGGAAGTACAAAACATCCATCTTTTTAGAAGGACAAAAGATATTGAGGGATGCATGTATAATATTCCAAGTAAATAAGCATGCACCAGATACATTACAAAATGTCAATAACAGCGGAAATAAAAGAACTAAGCCTATTACATGGCTTTCATTGTTCATTACATGATTGTTTTCAAAAGAAAAAAGATAAGAGAAAAGGATCTAGCTATAGCAACCTAGACATCCTTTCAGATAGCTTGAGATCTACTCCTGAGATGGATTCCTTCAAACTTGTCCTTCTCCTTGCTCAGCACCAGCACCTGTGTGGTTGGGAAAGCACCCAACAAAAGGGGAAATAAAACATGGTATGTGTCACAAAACTAATCTAGGATATCAAGATAAGTACAACAAAAACAAACAGGCTAGGGTTCATCATATAATGAAGATAATAAGAGTATGAGGCTATATTCAAAAGAAAAGTGCCATTAACAATTATATCAAAAAGGATTTGCATGTAAGATAATTATGTCTACCTAACTAAGTAGGGTTGAGGCACCTACCGGACCTCTAACCTTAGGTGAGGGGAGAATAAGACATTCCCAGTCACCTACAATATTATGGGGAGAATAAGACATTCCCCAGGGCGATTATTTACATGCCCTCTATGGGTGGTTGTACATAAGTACCGCTACTTCAAATTAAATAGAACATAAATCCACATGCTAGAAAAGTAGTCATGGCAAGAGTAGTCATAATATTCAATAAGCATGGCAGTGGGGTTTAAGACCCAAACAAGAAGAAATTATAATCTAATTTGAGGTATGAACAACATTAGGATTCAAGAATAGAATATTTAGGGTTCATTTAAGCCTCATTAGGGAAATATAGGATTTAACTGCAATTATCCCAACATAGGGTGTAAGGAATGCACATACCTCTCTTACTGATATGAATTAATTACTAACTTTCACCACTTTAATTGAGTCCAAGTTCCACTTTGCCTATTTTCAATGTATTAACATGTATTAGAGTACATAGTGCATATTAATATATAGAAACCCTATTTTTAGAGATTTTTAGCAAAATTCGTATTTAGACTCTTAAAACATCACCAATAAACTTATTAGGTTTTCCGGATCAAGAAAACATATATTTATGTTAATTTTGGAGTTATGATGATTAAGATGTAATTTTTATGGATTTTATGCCTTAAATTCGTTTTACAAAAATCACCCTTCGTCAAACCATGAAATCAGACCTTGAAAATATTTTTATTAGATAGAGATTAATTTTCCAATTCCAAAACATATTTATTTGTCAAATTTGGATAAGCGGTTTAGAAGATATGAATTTTGCAATATTGACCAATCGGAAATTGCCACATCATCAAACCGATTGAGATATTTGAAGAGAGAGGGAGAGGGAGAAAACACCATTCGGCCAAGATCAGGTTTGAATTTTCATAGGTAACCAAACTAGAGCTTCTAGAGAAGGTAAAACAGCAAGAAATCAAACCTTTAGAAGAGCATGGTAAAAAGAGATGGAAATCGTCGATTTTCAACATAAAAGCATGAGTTTTAAGCATGTACTAAGCAATATATGAGAAGGGTGTTAACCAAACTTGCCTCTAATAAGGTAATGAGGTTCAAACAGAAAGGATTCCGAGATTAGAAGGTCTGGTTGCTCCAATACAAGTCCCTTTCTTGAGCAAAGATCACCTTCTCCACTTTAGAGGTGCAAACCCTAGCAAAAGAGCAAGGAGATGGTATGTTTTAGGGTTTTAGGTGGAGTTTTACCATGTATGGTCATGGTTCCTACCTAGAAGAAGGTGTAAGAAAGACTAACAGTATGAAAATAGGAAAGGAATGGAGGAAACATACTAGTTTTGGTCGAATTTACCAAGGAGGAACTTTAGAAACCCTAATAGGGCAATTTGGAAGCCCTAGGAGCCTTCTTCACCAAGGTAGGCTCCCTCTATTGCCTTGGGGCAGCAACTTCGTGGCAAAATACATAAGAAACTATTATCTAAGCTATAGGAAATAAAAGGAGAGCAAGAGTTTTCGAATTATGAGTTGGGAAGGGGTATACATGGCTATATATAGAAAGAGGTGAAGCATGAGGAGTCTTAAGGGACTTTCCATGTGTCTTTAGCCTAGGGATTGATGGCCATGCAAGAGGATAGATCCTAGAGGCTTCATGCATATCCAAAGTCGGTTCTAAGGGCCCATAGATTAATCTAGGAAATCCCCACCGTTTTGCAAGAAAGAAATAACCTCATTGGTTGATAGCTTTTAAGGATAAGTATCTTTATAAAGAGGGTAATCCCTATAATGCCCTTGGAAAGAAATACCATCAAACCAAGATGAAACTAGGTTCTCCAATGGTTTCAAATCTCGTTAATGGTAAGAGAATATCTAAGGATTAAAATTCACTTGATAATTTGCAAAGAAAACCTCCCAACTGAGTAAATTGCATAAAAGTCCAGAATGTACCTAAAATTGCATAACTTGCACAAACAACATCCAAATCAAACCAAATTTGAAACTTAGCCTCATTTTATGTTTTAAAATCATATCAAAAGTTAGATTAAGGTTTATATCACTTAATTATGGTAATTAAGCTTTTACTGAGGTATTTGTGCATAAACCCTTATATTGATACAATTAGTGAATAAATTTTCACTAAACCACTATAAATTCCACTAATTAAACATAAATGACATAAAGGATAGAAATGAGAGGGAAACATGGGAAAAAGGTTTATATGGAGATTACATCTAAGATTCATTATGTTACAATTCATGTTTAACCTTCTTATATAATGGCATGATGGTGAAATAACCTCCTTAATATGATCATAACCTTAATGTGTTAATTGGTGGTTATCATATCCACATGGTTGATACTTTCTTATGCTAAACATGTGCATTATGAATATGATGAGGGTTAATCATATCTAGATTCCTTTCATGTTGATGTAATAAAGGAATGTTCTTAATGTTAATATAACCCTACTATGATTGTTTATGAATATCTCCTAGCTCATTAATGAAATATTGTGTTGATCTAGTGTATTATATGTAAGTGATGTTGTTGAGCCTTGTTATAAGACATGGAAAGATAATGATGATCTTATAGGGAATAGTATGATGGTCTTAATGACCTTTGGGCATGGTTGAGTCCTGAATAAGGTGTAATTCTCTCGTATTGAAAAGGGTTGATACCATGTGATATTGTGAAAAGGATTTATATCATGTGATATGATGGTAGTCTTAATGACCTTTGGGCATGGTTGAGCCCTGAATGAGGTGTAATCCTCTTGTGTTGATAAGGGTTAATACCCTGTGATATTGTGAAAAGGATTTTTATCTTGTGATAGTATGATGACTAGTGTAGTCTCATGAATGAAAAGTGAATAGTACCATGTGACGATGAGATGAGAAATTGTATTTTACACATTTTATAACTTTTTAAGTTGTGATACTTATATGCTTGTTAGATGTGAATTAGGGTTTGTATGTCAATTTGTTTGATGCAACCTTAATTCACCCAATTGGAGATAACTAATCAAGTGAAACTCTAATCATGTAGTACCATGTGTCATAGAACTATCTTCAGTGTTAGAACTTACTGGATGGTGAAACGAGTGTTCCTAAGGGAAACTCAGAGTGCATACTATTGAGTATGTGGGGTGCTTGTCATCTTGACACCAAGTGTTTTGGGAGGATGGCTGGGGTCATACCTAGCCCACTTTTTGAGAACGACTTTGGTCGGGTCTCAGTGACTATAATATGATGTGATTAGAGGACAACTGCGGTTGTACTCCGTGATTGGGTTTGAATACCCTAGATTCTAGCACTGTGACCTATACCAAGGTGAGCTAGTTACATGACTATATATCATTGTTTTGTAGTTTGACTATATGTCACTGCGGTGCAGACTTGTACTGACCGAGTGTGGAGAAAATCTTAGAGTCCGGCTCTTCCTAGATCCTATATGGAACTGATTACGACCAAGCAGTGGTCAGTTGGACTTTGAGTGGTATGACTCAAACTCCATAGGGCATAATAAAATATGTAATAAATCTGTGTAGCATATTTTTTAGGGTTATACACGATGTTTCACTTTGAATGATAACCCTTGTTTGTTATCTTTACTTAAAGATGATGCTTAATGCAATTAAGAGGTAGTAGATATACTTAGCTTGTGGATAAGCTTAAGATTGTAGATGCGTACATATAGTAGTTATGCTTGTGTTGATAACTATACTGCTACTGCTGATTATAATCATGATGCTAGCTATCTCAAGTTGTTAGTTATGTTTATCATGCTAGCCATGCCTTTGTAACTAAGGATGCATATACTGCTAATTATGCTTATCGAGAGAGTTGTGCTTAAGTTGTTAGCTCTTCTTATGATGTTTATATGTTCAACCTGTTAAACATGTTGATGTTGTTACCTATGTATATGATATTAGATTTATTCATGATGTTAGAGATGCTCATGCTGCTAGACTCCTTATATTGTTAATAGGGATATGAGAATAGTCTGGCTAATGAAGATAGTTATCATCTGCTCCTTTATGTATTTTGTTAATCATTTATGTTGTTGAGCTTATTTGTTATATATGATTAAACTTCTTAAACTGTCTCATTACCTAAAAATGTTGGAATCAATAAACATTTTTGGAGGTTATATCTCTTGCTGGGACATGGGTCTCACCCTTGTGGTTTGTCACATCTTTTTAGGTAATCGGAAGTGACAAAAACAAACTTGTAGCAGCAAAGAAGAGCTATAGTAATGAATCTTTGAGAAAGTTGATTAGATGTCTAGTGTGTCCTAGAGTCATTCCTGTACTCTCAGGTCTAGGAAGGAAAAGTTTGTATATGGTGTTTCAAACGAATTGGAATTTTGTTAGCATGTAAATGTTTGTTGTGTGGCATATAGAAATATTACTCTCATACGTATACATGTTGTAGCTAAGGTGATAGAACAATTTGTATCAAATTCTTGGCATAGTATGGATATAAGAAAGAATTTGGGCTCTTCTACAAATATTTCTGAGTGGGTGATGACGTTGAAATCGGTTTTAATTTACCCATATTTTTGGGTATGTGGTTAATTGGTGATTGATTATGTTTTATGTTTTGAGTAATCTTGTTTAGAGTAATGGGTTCTCACAGTAAGTACCACTTGTGCACTTTCTATCAATCAAGCAGCATGCATAATCGGTATCACTATAGGCAGTAAGAGTAAAGTCCCTTGACTTGGGATACCATAGACTAAAATTTTGAGTTTTGGCTAAGTACCTTAGAATCCTCTTAACATCTATAAGATGTGATTTCTTAGGATTTGATTGAAATCTAGTACACAAGCCAACACTAAACATTATGTCAGGTCTAGAGGCAGTTAAGTAAAGTAAACTTCCAATCATACCTCTATAGAGCTTCTCATCTACCTTCTCACCTTCTTCATCTTTATCAAGTTTGGAGGCGTTTGACATCAGTGTGTCCATCGACTTGGTATTATCCATCCCAAAGCACTTAAGTAATTTACTTGTGTACTTGCCTTGGTTGATGAAGTTCCCATAATTTGTTTGCTTGATTTGAAAGCCGAGGAAGAATGTGAGTTCACCCATCATACTCATCTCGAATTCACTCTGCATAGATCACTAAATTCTTTGCAAAGAAAGCTTCATTCTCAACTCGTTTGCAAAAACTAGAGAAAACATCAAGCGTATCACTCTTGGAAATGAGAAAGAATGTCCAAGTATATCTAGAGAAATCATTGACAGTAACAAGGCAATACTTGGAATCACGAAGCAATTGCATTCTCATTGGTCCAAATAGATCAATATGAAGAAGCTCAAGAGCTCTCTTAGTGCTAAGGACTCCTTTGGATTTGAATGAGGGTTTGGTTTGCTTTCCTTGTGTACAAGGTTGTCATTCCTCATCCGTTTCAAAATCCAATTTTGGAAGTCCTTTGACTAAGTCCTTTTTGCTCAACTTCTTTAATTGATGCATATTTACATGACAAATCCGGCAGTGCCAAAGATAAATATCATTCGAGTTGACTACTAGGCATCTACTAACCATAAGCTTAATAGAGTTAAGGACAATAACATAAAGATTACCACTACTAGTTCCCTTATATATAACTTGGTAGGTGTGTGAATCTAGAATCAAGCATTCAAAAGAAGTAAATAGCACAAAGTAACCATTACCACAAAGTTGACTAACACTTATTAAATTGTGATGTAGTCCATCCACAAAGAGAACATTCTTGATGCATAAGGATTCACCTACATCACCCTCACCTTTGACTTTACCTTTCTTGTTGTCCCCAAAGGTGACAGATCCTCCTTTCTTCTTTGTGAAATTGTTGAAGTGCTTATGTCACCAGTCATGTGCTTTGTGCAACCACTATCAACAATCCATCTATCTTTTTCTTACAAGAAAGGAGAATGTCAGTTCCCAACTCAAACTTTGGGATCCAGAGTTAGCTTGGGGACCCATTTCATCTTTGGGTTGGTTCCCTTAGGCTTGTAAGGACAATAAGTAGAATCATGGTAATCACATTTGCAATGAGAATAAATCATAGGATTCTTAGTGTCCGAAGATTCTCCTACAAAGAAGTAGGTCTCCTTGCTCTTTTTCTTACCTTTGGCCTTACTCTTGCCCTTTAAGGCTCCCCCCTACAAATCCCAAACCACTATTACCACTTTGTTTGGTAGAATGGTCAAGGCTTTCATTTAGGGAGTTCTTCCCTTTGAGGAATTTCTACAGGGAAGCTCTCAATCTATGGTTATCATCATTCAAAGAAACAACAATAGAAGATAAACTAGATTTGTCATCCCTAGCATGCACAAGATCAGCCTCAAGACATAAAGCTTTAGTAAGATATGAATCCTTTTCAAGAGAAATAGAAGCAACATTAACACTAGGTAACAAAGGTCTAGAAGATAGATCATTTACTTGACTAAGCAACCTAGCATTTTTAGATTTTAACATTTGAATCTCTTTGAGATAGACATCTCTCTCTTCTGTACGAGCATCAATCCCATCAAGTTCTTTAAGGCAATTTTGGTTTTCTTCCTTAAGACTCTCAGTATTCTTAAGGTAGACACCATTCTCAACTTTAACCCCATTATATTAGAGTTCAATATCAAGGTATCACCCTTGGAAATTATCAATACTTTCAAGGTTGGTTTTCTCATTCAATTCCAAAATCTCAATCTTAGCATAAAGATCATCAATAATTTTTCCTAACCGTTTTCTTTTAGATTTACATTTAGCAAAAGAAGAATGGGTAGTAATAAGCATGTCAATAATAGCTTCTTTAGGCAATTCATGTAAGCTTACCTCACTTACCTCACCAATGTCTTCACTTGTAGAGGCCATGAGATCAAGGTGGCACTCTCCATCTTCTTCGGAGCTTGAGCTGCTTGAAGATGAAGCTTCCCAAGCCGCATGAGATGCATTCTTGTGTATCTTCTCCTTCTTGTACTTCCTCTTGTGCTTTCTCTCCTTCTTATAATCCTCTTCTTTCCTTGAGCTACTCTTATGGTGTGCCTTTCTTGACTTTGGGCATCCACTCTTGTATTGCCCCTTTTAACCACACTTGTAGCATCTCGGAGTAGAGGAGGAGGAGGCTTGCTTTCCCTTGAAGTGCTTGCCCTTGATGTAGTTGGCTTCATGCTCACTAGAGCCTTCATCTTCACTAGAGGAGGAGGGAGAAGTCTGACAAGCAAGTTGTTGTCGAAGGATGACAACCTCCACTTGTGCTTTGAAAGCACTATCTTTGATCTTCTTGGCTTCCTTCTCTTCTTGCTTTTCTTCTTCTTATTGCTTGTAAAGTCTAGGCTCATGGGCTTGAAGATTACCAATGAGTTCTTCAGTTGGGATGTCACCAAGTCTCCTCACTTCTTCAATGGAGATGACCTTTGACTCCCATCTCTTTGGAAAAGTTCTCAATATCTTTGAGTTGATGACGTCTCTATCCAAAGTGTTGCCCAATGCATCCAACCCATTGATGATGACATTGAGTCTTGAATACATCTCCACAATGCCTTCTTTCTTTACCATCTTGAATTTCTCTAGGAGGTTGTTCAAAATGTAGATCTTTGCCTCCTTGACTTGCTTTGTGCCTTCATATGTGATGCATAGTTTGTCCCAAATCTCATTGGCAGTGTCCCATGATGAGATCCCATTGAGCTCCATGGGGGTGAGGGCTGCGTAGAGGATGCTAATGGCCTTAACATTGAGTTGAGCCTCCTTGAGAGCAGATTCACTCCATGTTGCAAAAGCTCTGGTTGGCTCCTTGTAAGGTGTGACCATCACCTTGCACATAACAAAGTTCATCCCTTGAATGTAGAACTACATCCCCTCTTCTAATAGAAGAAGTTGGTGCCGTCAAAGATCGGAGGACACATGGAGAAGCCTCCCTCCAGGTTGAGTGAACCAAGTAGGTTTTCGTCCATCTTCTCATATTGTAGGAGATTGTTGGAGAAGATCCTAGGCTTTGATACCACTTGTTGGATCTAAGGGCTCTAGAGGGGGGGGGGTGAATAGAGCTATAAAATTTCTCACAAAATAGATTAAACCTTCAAATTATATCAATTTTAGAGAAATAGCTAGATGTCAATTTGAAGTCCTATCTAACAAGCATAACAAGGATGAGAGACATTAATAGCAATCACTTGACAAAGGGATGTAGAGTGGTTCCACACTTCAAACTAGAAGTGAGTCAGTCCACTACCTAGAGAGGTCAACCTCTAGGACTTTGCAAGTGCTTTTCTCTATATTATCACCAATAAGAGTTATAGCAATAGACCACCAAAAGACTTACCCATTTAACCACAAGGAGATATCTACCTTACCAATGAGCTTACCCACTTAGCTTGAGTCTTCAGCCTTCACCAAGGTCTTGCCCACTCAAGCTCAAGTCTTCCGCCTTGAAGGACTTTGCTTCTCCTCTTGGATATTCAACCTTTGCCTTCTCCTTCACTTGGAGAAGATCACCACCTCTTCAACAACCTTGAAGAGGACCAACTATAGCTCCTTCTTCACTCGATGGATCTTGCTTCACCTTTTCTTCATGTAGGAAGGGGATAGGGATGTAGTGGAAGATTGAGAGCTTTACATGCACAAGGTTGGAGCTCTTTTACAATAAGCCTAACTCACTCACAAATCATGAAATGAAGTGTAAACTAGAGAGAGAAAGGGGATCAAGGAGTAGTAGCACACTCAACTATAGTAAGGACCTTGAAAGTAGTGAATGAGCAAACTTGTAATGAACTCCAAGGGGTCCTATTTATAGCTGGGGGTGATCCCTTGAGTTGGGAAACACTTAGGGCTGAAATATAGCCATTTCTGCTCAAGGCAACAGATATATTTTTGTCCAAATAAGTCACCAACGGTTATAATCACTTTTACTGCATTTTACGTATAGTGTATTTGGTCGAGCTTCAATAAAAGTAACTCAACTGATCGACTAAAAAACAAACCCAATTTTCAAACTATCAGTCGAGTTTGTTCTGGGGAACTTGACTGATAAGCCAAAATTGCATTTGGTCAGAAGGTCGTTCGGTCAAGTTCTGTGAATGCACATGTAAGGAGTGGGACCCACTAGGGGACCACTCCCTAACTCTAATATTTTGAGATCACTATAGCAATTCCCATACATTAAGACATAACATATAGTTTGAATGGAAGCTATCTCACTCTCAAAATAATATGGTAAAATAGAGCATAAAGTAAAAGCAACGGAATGTAAAGTGTAAATTTATTACATGATACAATTATTTCTAAGAACTTGTCCATGTGGACATAAAAGAAACATAAATGAAACTAAGTCTAATGAATTGGTTGCAGAGGGCAACCTAGGCATCTCAGAAACTTCACGAACTACTGTTGATCAGGTTCCTCAAACCCTCAGTCCTCAAGTGCAGGTTCCTCCTCTAAGGTCACCAAAGGCTCATCTTCACCTAGGTGGAAGGGAACATCACCCAGAAACATAGGAAACAACAAAGAGGTCACCAAAGGCTGAGTATGTACATATATAAAACACTTTGGGCATTATATAGGGTTATAAGTGCAAAAAGAGATGTTCCCACAAGGAGGGGGCTATTTGCAATTAGGTACGTTCAAAAGGAATATAATAAAAGAAACGAGGCATATTATATTTGGATTACAATCATGATAATAAAGAGTGTCTTGCCATAACAATCATCCACAAATTCATATTAAAACAACAAATATTTGCATGCATAACAATGTAGACTAAATATACCTAAAACAGGGCCATAACACCATAGGATCATGGCCTAAAAAGAAATAAGGTTGGAAACGCACACTCCGGGCGGAAACACACACCCTATATAAGTATGGTTGTACATAAGTACTACTATTCTAGATATTCTAGTCAAACATGTAGCATGCATAAAATAGAGAGGTAAGACTAGTATTTCAGTCAATTTTCATAAAAAGACATTCATAACAAGTGGGGTACAAGTACCCTTATAAACAAGGTAGTCTAAAAACCAGAATGATATAATGAGTCAACATCAGGAAATGTAAATGTTCAAGAGTTTAGATTTCATAAGGAATAACAGTTCAAAAGATGCCTCATTAAAAGAAAGTAGCATTTAGTCAAATAATGTCCAAAATAAAATAGAGGATGTACATATCTTATGATCAGACCTAAATACTCAGTAATACCTCCTAAGCACAGGGTCAGGGTTGTCTCAACCTAGTCACAATATGTGTGCATTCAATTAATATAATTTACATTGAAACTCTTACTTAGAGAATGACCCCACTGTAACTTCAAAATCAGGCCGTGAAACCTATCCCATTAAATCAGTCAAATTTTTCTAATTCCAAAAATATATATTTGTATTTTTCTACTGAACCAATAATTATATATGATTTTTACAAGTTAAAATCAATTACTAATTAAAAGGAAAAAGAATTACAAAATGACCGAACTGCCCCTGAATCAAATGTGAATACATGTGACATGGTGTCACGCAAACCTTAGAGAAATATATGGAACCTAAGTTCAGATCGACAGAGTCAGACGGAAATCAAAATCTCCAATATGCCTGCATGGGCGCGACGAGAATATTTTGGCCACCATGGGTGAGACTGGCTTCTTTCCCCAGGGATTCATCCCCTGTCTCTCATGCCATTAGGTGCCTACAAAAGCTCGGATCAAGAAGGGGTGCTCGAATCTGATGCTTTCATTGCCGGGAAGCCAGTCCTCTAGCTTCGAGTGGCCACTGCGAACTCAACAGTCCCCAACAGAGAATCGGAGGTCACCAAGGTCAAGGCAACCTCGGGGCGGAGGCGGTAACGGGTGAAGCAGCACATCCTAGCCACGGGGAGGAGAAAATAGTGTATACTACTATGACTCTCAAGCCAACACCTTGCGGAGATGGCGGCGAGGGATTCTATAGTTGAAGAACCAGAAAACAAACGAGGATCTGAGAGGAACTGTTGCAGATCTAAAGAAATAGACGAGGTAAAGGTCGGACAAGTAGGAGGTCTTAGAGGCTCTCACGAGGCCCCCAACATGCTAATTACATCTGAGGTGTGCTCGCGATGAGTCCCATAGCCCAAAAAAGATCAGGGATCCTTGAGACCCCTTCTAGTAATGGCCCAAAATAGAGGAGAACAACAACATTTGTCGACCCAACAAACCACATGACGCCGGGGCAAAATGAGTGCATGAAAAGGAAGAAAAGGTGCCCAATATGGTTACCTCAACGCTGATTGAACCGAGGTGAAAGACACAACAACTGCCCCTCATTCTCGCCAGAGAAGGAGACCAACGTCGACAGTAGCTTCTAAGTGCCCACACGAATAATTGATCGAATAAAATCGAGGAGGGTGCATTGAGGACTGATTCTGAAGTGAAAGAGAAGGAATGGTGGCTCCAAAATGGGAAGTCAATGGACTCAGGGAGGAGCAGCGGTGGATGTAGATGGCCTAAATGAGGCGTCTTGCCAATGCTTAACCCCAAGGCCCGTATTCGGGCTCATTGGAAAGGGAAGAGAATGGGGAAGTTGTTGGCGAAGGAATCAATCGATTCGGTTTATGATAGGGGGAGATATCTATGACATACTCAATCGCCAACCGAAGCCTGAGCTGCACGTTGACGTCGAGGGTTAGGGATGACTAGGTCCCGACCCATACCGCTCGCCTGAGCAAAAAAAAAACGAACCTGGAACCTTGGTCCGGGTGTGACCAAATAAATCAATTAATCGACCCTTAACTTTAGGTAAAAACATACATAGTCTATTAGGGTTTAGTTAAGGGTGCATTTGATGTCCATATGACCCCAAAATTTGAGGGTTAGACAAATAGGATGTGAGGAACCCCATTATATGCTTAGATTTGGGTTTTGAGGTTAACCAAGCTGAAATTTTACTATTGTGCTTAATCATTCATTTAATGTAATGGACTTAGCCTAAAGGTCAATTATGATGAAACATTTCCACCTAGACTCAATCTCTGTCCTAACTTAGGTCCATGGCTAACCTAGTTAACAAAATCTAGGGTTAGGTAATATATATTATCATAATTTCTATTAGGTGTCCCAATTGAGGTATTAAGCTAGAAAAATCATATGACTTCATATCTATGGATCTCTAAATGAGTCAATATAGGGTTTGGAGGTCAAAATGTTACTCTAGTTTAGTGTAAAGCATGAAATATGATCTCTAGGATGTATCTATTAAGATAAGGACAAAGAAAGAGAAAAAGAATAGTTTGTACCTAGAATTGGGGATGTTACAACACACCACCCCTTAAAAAGATTTTGTCCCCAAAATCTCAAGCAAAGAGGGAGGGGTAGGTCCACAACATCTGTTCTTTCAACTCCCAAGTAGTTTCCTCAAGGCCATGGTACTTCCAGAGAATCTTCACAAGATCAATCTCCTTGTTTTTCAATTACTTTGTTCTGGAATCTAAGACCTTCACTGGAATCTCTTCATTGGATAGATCTTATTGTAACTCAATAGGCTCAATAGTCAGCACATGAGTAGGGTCTTTCACATACTTCTTCAGAACAGACACATGAAACACATTGTGGATCTTATCATAAGTGGGAGGTAGAGCTAGGAGGTAGGCACACTCCCCAACTCTATCCAAGATTTCAAATGGTCCCACATATCGAGGACTCAACTTGCCCTTGACTTTGGACCTTGCAATGGAATGAATTGGCTTTATCTTGAGGAATACATAATCACCAACCAAGAAACTCACATCCAATCTCTTCTTATCATCATACACTTTCTGTCGATCTTGGGCAGCCTTCATCCTCTTCTTGATCAAACAGATCTTATCAATCATCATTTGCATGTCATCACTCTTCATCAATGCTCATTCACCCACATCATCCCAGTGTAATGGTGAACGAAAAGGTCGGCCATAAAGTGCTTCAAATGGCGGCATACCAATGCTGGCTTGGTAACTGTTATTGTAACAAATTTGGCCAACGGAAGGTATTTGTCCCAAACACCTCCCCAATCCATCACACAAGCACGCAATAAGTCCTCCAAAATCTGTACTATCTGCTCAGACTGGCCATCCGTATGAGGGTGGTAAGCTGTGCTGAAACGTAGGTCAGAACCCATCTCCTCTTGTATCTGCTTCCACAAATGAGAAGTGAACTTTGGGTCTCGATCAAAACTATCGCCTTGGGAACTCCATGCAGGAAAACAACCCAATCCACATACAATTGTGCCATATCAGGAACCCTGTAGGTGCTCTTAAACAGAAGAAAGTGAGCCGACTTGGTCAGGTGATCAATAACAACCCAAACCCATTGTACCCACGCTTTGACTTTGGAAACCCAGGAACAAAATCCATAGTGATTTTCTCCCATTTCCACTATGGTATATCATTTGGATGGAGGAGACCACTGGTACGCTAATGTTCGATCTTCACCTGTTGGCACGTCAAGCACTTTGTAACATAAGTAGCAATATCCTTCTTCATGTTTTTCCACCAGAAACCGTGTTGTAAGTCCTTGTACATCTTTGTGGTACCATGATGAATTGTGTAGTTGGACCCATGGGATTCACCCAGAACTCGTCGTCTCAGACCAGCAACATCAGGTATCCACAATCTATGGCGGAAGCAGATAGCACCATCCACTCCAACAGAAAACTTAGATTGTGGTTTCTTTGTCAACATCTTCATCTCATCAAGCTCAGGACTATCCAGCTGTGCAACAATAACATCAGAAATCCAGGTGGGAGTGACATACAAACTAACCATCTGCACTCTCACCTTCTCCACATAAGAGTCATGACCAACATTAGGTAGCTCTGGTCTCCAACTCAAAACCTATTCTAAGCGTCTCCATAAGAAGCAACTGATAGAATCACAAGCTGCATCCTTTTACCTACTCAGGGCATCAACAACAACATTGGCTTTACCGGGATGATAAGTGATGGTAAAGTTATAGTCCTTGAGGTATTTCATCCATCATCTCTGGCACAGATTCAAGTCCTTCTGAGTCATCAGGTAGCATAGGCTCTTGTGGTTGCAGAAGACTTCAAACTGTACCCCATACAAGTAATGTCGCCATATCTTTAGTGCACGAACTATGGCAGCCAACTCCAGATCATGAGTAGGCCAATTACCCTCATTAGGCTTCAATTGGCATGAGGCATATGCAATCACTCATCCTTCTTGCATAAGGATGCATCCCAACCCAAGTTTAGATGCATTAGTGAAGATAACATAATGTTTACCCTCTATAGGTAAAGAAAGAACATGGGCATATGTCAAACACTTCTTCAGCTCTAAGAAACTCTTTTCACACTCAGGAGTCTAGATAAACTGTTACACCCCGATCTCACAATTACCATTAATCATGAGAGTAGGACATTAATTGAGGATTTAACATAATACAAAGATCACCCTTAACTTTGTTTTTTTCAAACTCTTTGTTTTCTCGCATTGAACCACATAAACTAACTTTACAAGGGAATCTAAACATTGATTTCTCTAATCTGATTTCAACAGTAAAAATGCATGTATGAACATTCATTATGTTTCTCATACTTTTAAGCTCATAAGACTTGCTGATTCACATATATTGCTAAAAGAGGAATAATGTTATACATCATCATTTACAACTTTCTCTTATTTCCTTACAAGGACCTAGAGTGACAAGGACCGACTGAACTTAACTATACTCATACTTAACTCTTGTGGCAGATCTACTCTGATGCAATGATATCTTCAATCCCCAAGGTTTCCCTAATATTTTTGAGTAGAGGGGTGAGCCTACTCCCTCAGTGAATGAGTAAAAAAATAATGCAGTCTAAAGTACTGAATCAAAAATTTATCATTCTTGGATAATTGAAATAAAACAAGATAGTAATTTCAAATTAAAAGACTAGATATTCAAAAACTTACTAATAACATTGAAGCCTACATCATTAGAAATAAACAAGTATGGAAATATAATCCTCACTATATTCAATATTACATTTAAAGAACAATTGTACTCAAATCTTTCTTGGCCTTTCTTCCTTATAAGAAACTCTTTAAAACTTATATTATCATATTTTAGCTTATGCCCTGATCATATGGAGTGTACTCTACATATGAAGACTCGTAGTGAACTACGATCTCACTGTGCAAGACTTAGCTGACACACCTGGGAATGCTAAGCCTGACTACATCATTGGTATGCAATAGGAAAATGTCTCTCTGGCCTAGGCACACCTATTATGCCGTAAAAACTGGACTCCTCTAACCTGAGCACACAGGCAGAGATTCAAGCCACCTATTGGCTTTACTGTACTCTAGTGCCACCAAGATCTCTGGTTGATGTTGGACACTGCATACTGTATTTTAAGGAGACTTCCACTAGGGCTTCGTCCCCCGTACCACCTGTTAGTACATCCCAACCCCTGTATACTGGACACTGCCAGGGTTAGGTCATTTCATCCCTACGGTGCAGACCTCTCATAGAGAATGTACGGTGTTCAGGGCTCTTAAGTCTATTATTTTATTATTCTTGGAAAGATCTTACTATATTGTATCTTTTCCTTACTTATACTTGACTCTGGTAACTCTATGGTACCATGCCTATTTATTTGAAATTTATAATACAACATGTATATCATTCTAAACTTGGAAAGCAGTATATTCAAAATACTGTGATATTTTGAGAAATCTTCATACTATACATATAGGCAGACTAAAATTCTTAAATAAACAGAATACATGTCAATTTGGCACTTCTCAAACATGTTGTGATTAGAAAAGAAATAAAGGACTGAACATTGAAAACTACATTCAAGTATAAAATACAAGAATGTAATGACATGTAAGATTTCATAAGCTTAAAATAAACTTTGAATATACTTTGTTTGCATATTTATGTTTCAGGGATAGACCTTTTTAAGGGGGTGAGAATTGTAATGACCACATTTGTGCTTGATTGGTAAACTAGGGTTTCAATTGACCCAGGCAGCTCAATTTCTCTATATGGTCAACCTAACACACAAGGAGCTCTCATAATTCATGATTCAATCCAGAGAAACGAAATCCTAGAGAGAGAGAGAGAGAGGGAGAGTTAGGGTTTGAGAGGAGAAAGTGATGGAGATGCTGACCTAGGGTTTTGCGGTCTGAGGAATGATGAAATCATGTAAGTTTAGCTTCTTTGGATATAGTTTCATGGTGAATCTTCTCTCACATGTCAAGATTCCGTCCCTCCTCTGATTTGATCCGAAATGGTGTCAAAATTTCCCCTTTTCTCACTCTTTCTTCATAAACCCTCATTTTTAGGGTTTCTGAGTTGAAAGGAAGAAGAATCGGGTGAATTGCTAGGGATTTGATATGAGATCAAGATTTTCAGGGATGAGCTGCATTTTTAAACTATTTTATAGCTTAGGGTGAGTGGGTAAAAGAATATTTCAGTCAATTGTACTCAATTATATGGTTTTAATTTATATTTTCAATTTCTCCCTAGATGACAATAAATGAAAAGAACTGTTCTTGAATTCAGTTTATAGAATACTTCAATTCATGTTCCAACTATGATCTGAAAACATTTATATGATGACATGGATATAGATATCCATGTATCTTGAATACTATAGAATTAAGAAGTTTATTGAGAATCTTTTGAAGATCTGAATTTGCAAGTTATTCAGGTGCTTGAATAACATTATAGATGAAATTCAGATTTATGCTTATATGATCTTACTTATGTTCCTAGTGCATATAATTCTACATGTTTGATCTCTTGATTTAATATATGGACAAATAGAGTTTTTGATTTTCACAATACATATCCTGTGAATAGTAAGTAATCAAGGATGGAAACCCAATCTAGTATGCTTTTACAAGTATACATATCTAATTTAGTAGTAAATGGCTGATTGAAATGATTCATGTGATATTGTGGGATTTTATCTGAATATTATCTTATACGCATACATGCTTTGTTTATGAGATTCAAAATTTCTAACTCAAATACTTGTCATGAAATGCATATGTTGTTTTGCTATTGCAAGTGGAGATGTGACATACCCTAGATAGGTATGTTATCGATGCCATGCATAAATGTGAGAAATGTTGAATGAGAATATTTATATTAGTAGACATGATATATGTTTGAATACATGAGAAGTGCTATATGTGCATGAGTAAGGAGAAACCCTAAGAAAGGGGTAAACAATGTGTTAAGCATTCAGTTCAGTATTATCAGTGTATTAAGAAGTTCAATTGCATGATTCTAGACAACAAACAAATTCTCTATGCCACAATCAATCATAGTAGAGAGAGAAAAACAACCATTTCAATATTTTTTTATACTCTTGAGGTGTTACCTCAACATTGATAATCTGATCCAACTATCTCAATTCATACGACTCAGTATGTACTATTGTTATGTATTACCTCTAAGTCACAAAAGAGAGTTCACCATGTTGTTTTGAATTTTTCTATTGTGCTACTCAAATAGAAAAATAGTCTTGAGTTGGAAAACTAGATTCAACAACAATTGTACAATACTACTCACGACATCCCCATTGCATCATGGATGCATAAGGTGAAGCATTACCATCACATTCCATATTATTCTCAAGTATGAACCCACACACAATTCAAGGTGTAACCATCGAGTTATAGCATACTAGGGTTTCAACTATAGTAACAGAGTACTCCATGATTGTATTAGTCATTCAAGGACTATTCATACCCAATTACCATCACTTAGTTATATTAAAGCTAGGTATAACAAGCTATACCTCATTAGAGTTACATATCAATACAATATGGTTATCATCCCTTCTATTTATATAAGTGAATAGGTAAGACTACCTTATTCAAGGTAACCCTTCATTTGTTCCATTATTATTCAACCCATATCACCATACCACAATTGTACAATACTAAGATGGATTACTAGTATGAATGACTACAACTATCAGACACCTTTAATTAACATATTGCTTGCACATGCACACTGAAATCTTACGTAGAACCAATTTACATCCCTTAATATACCTTCAACAAATTATACTTCTAAAAACAAATTCACATATTACTAAAAGCCATTGTTTTCTCTTATCTCTCTCCTCATTTACTACTACTTACTTTATGCTACTTATCCTTCTCATTTTAATCATGTAGATTAAACATTCCTAAAATTGAAACATACAAGGTACAAATAGATTATTCATCATTCTTGCTATCACTGTAAGAATTTATCTCATATCGCACTTCACTCATATTGTATTTCTCCTTTTGTTCAAAACACACTTGTTACATTTCAAATTTATATCTTACTCTTTACTCCGAATCATTTCCATATTGTTTATCTACCTTTTAGATTAGCTATCTTTAAACCTTGGATTACTATTAGTGCTAGTTTACTTCTCATAGTGCAAATCTCATGATCTTGTTTTATAGAGATACTAGTATTCAAGGTCAAATCGCTAGTGACATCCCTTGAACTACTACAACTCTAAACATTCTAGGGTTTGGTCCTTATCAGAAGCATGACGTTATTGTGATGTGACTTTTCTCTCTTAATTTGAAATTCAAACTTTGGATCTCACAAGTTTTACTAAGGTCTTTCTTATCTTATCAATTGAATTTTCTTTCTCTTACTTGACCATTCAGATAGATTACATTCTCAATTACCCTATTAGGGTTTCATCATCATATTGTGTGTCATTATTACATTCACTAGATGTCTCTACCATGGTGGTTATGCATCATATATGATTCATTTTCTTATCACTTCATTCCCACATTGCTCTCATTAAGGAAGATATGAAAGAGAAGCTGATTTTGAGACTTAGAATTCTTATCTTAAAACATTCAATAATACATTTCTCATATGTAGGTTTAATTAATTATCAACAAGGATACTTGACTAATTAGCACTTTCTTGAATCTCACCACCTCTTTCTTTTATAATCTATATTACTCCATTTTTTTTCAAACCCTTCTTTACTTTCCATAATCCCCTTACCATATACTACTATTCCACATGTCATCTTTAACTTCTAATTTTCTCTTATGATCATGTTGCTTATTTAATGTGTATGATCGTGTATACCATGTTGCATATATTTCTTTTTATCCTTCTACTAATGTGAAGTTGAAATTCAAAATCAATAATCTCTCTACTAGTTTCAACTCATGTTTAATGCATTACATATCCTTCATTTTAAATCAAACGGCTCATGCATGGGTCAAACTTAGTTTCTCTTTTAATCAAGTTTTTCCTTTCTGAATATAGTCTACCTTTGTATAACTTATTCATTTATTTAGCTACACTTTTGTTCTTCTTTTAGAAACTAGTTTGTTGTTCTATAGAGACTTAGAATCCAAAGGCAGTAAGAATGAATGTATTAAACTTATTAATAAAGGTATACATTCTATGCTCTCAATTATATCATAACCCTCATTCCTTAATCAAGCTCATTATTTCCAACATTTCTCTTTGTTTCAACTAAGTTTCTTATCCTAGTTTTATGATTTACATGCTCATCTAGTTCTCTTCACTTTAACTCTTCTGAAGACTCTTCACTTCTATGTACTTATTGTATACTTAGCTCTTTTCTTCTATTTTCCCTTTGCTTTGAAGTACATAAAAAACATTGTACTCAATTATATAATCCATTCCTCATGATTGATTTTTACTATCTTGGCCCCTTACATACTTTTCTCATATCTTTTCCTTATTTCATATTTAGACTTCATATAATACTAATAATTAAACTTAATCTGAACCTTATGTCGTGTTCCTTTATTCCCAATTAAGGGTTTCTCATATGAGGCCCCAAAGTTGGATCTCAGATATCAGTTCCAACTAATTCTTAGTTATCCCAGTCTTTCCCTTATACTTCAAAATCTTAGAGTATATACATTCATACTAGAATTTGGATCTAATCTATCCAGAATTTACTCTTGCTATGTTACTAATAGGAGTCATTAGATCCCAGTAATGCATCCTGCCAGCTGGACCAGGCCGAACCTGCAGTCCTGAAGCCAAGAGCTACTCAGGATTACTCAACTCCTATTCATCTCAAATGTGTGGAAGAAAACTTATCCACTTAGGAAAGCTCATTCAAAGATAATTTCTAGTCTACTTGATACAAAGAACGTAGATTTCTAGTCTACTTGATACAAAGAATGTAATCAATAAATGCTACAACTACATAGTGTACAACAAATCTTAAAGACCCATATATATTTCAAAATACTGAATATCTAAATTCAAACATATAAGAGCTTTTCTATTCATATCCAATAAAACAACAATATGAAATGAAAGTTCTATCTCATTTTATATTTATGCTCTTAATTCATGTTACTTATCTTGTTTCTAACCCTAATATTTATAAGGTTCCTCTCTAGATCATCCTTCCACTGTATAGCTAAGGTATACATGAAAGAATAGACAGAGTAGCTTGATACTGGTTGATCCAAGTACTCAGATACCGGGCCAGGATATCCAAATACTCAAATCCCCAGAGCTAACATCATAACATCTCCTATCTGCTACACTTATGACTCTAACTTACTAACTTAATGGTCCCTGGCAACTCATCCTAAGATCTGATACCAAGTTGTTACACCCCGATCTCACAATTACCATTAATCATGAGATTAGGGAATAAAATGAGGATTTAACGTAATACAAAGATCACCCTTAACTTTTTTTTTTCAAACTCTTTGTTTTCTCACATTGAACCACATAAACTAACTTTACAAAAGAATCTAAACATTGATTTCTCTAATCTGATTTCAATAGTAAAAATGCATGTATGAACATTCATTATGTTTCTCATACTTTTAAGCACATAAGACTTGCTGATTCACATATATTGCTAAAAGAGGATCAATGTTATACATCATCATTTACAACTCTCTCTTATTTCTTTACAAGGACCTAGAGTGACAAGGACTGAATGAACTTAACTATACTTAGACTTAACTCTTGTGGCAGATCTAATGTGATGCAATGATATCTTCAATCCCCATAGTTTCCCTAAAAATTTTGAGTTGAGGGGTGAGCCTACTCGCTCAGTGAATGAGTAAAACAATAATGCAGTCTAAAGTACTGAATCAAACATTTATCATTCTTGGATAATTGAAATAAAATAAGATAGTAATTTCAAATTAAAAGACTAGATATTCAAAAACTTACTAATAACATTGAAGCCTACATCATTAGAAATAAACAAGTATGGAAATATAATACTCACTATATTCAATATTACATTTAAAGAACAACTTCTGCAAAATTGTACTCGAATCTTTCTTGGCCTTTCTTCCTTATAAGAAACTCTTTAAAACTTATATTATCATATTTTAGCTTATGCCCTGATCATATGCAGTGTAGTCTACATATGAAGACTCATAGCGAACTACGATCTCACCGCACAAGACTTAGCTGACTCACTCGTGAATGCTAAGCCTGACTACGTCATTAGTCTGTAATAGGAAAATGGCTATCTGGCCTCGGCACACCTATTATGCTATAAAAACTGGACTCCTCCTCTAACCTGAGCACACAGGCGGAGAGTCAAGCCACCTATTGGCTTTTCTATACTCTAGTGCCACCAGGATCTCTGGTTGATGTTGGACACCACATACTATATTTTAAGGAGACTTCCACTAGGGCTTCATCCCCCGTACCACCTGTTAGTACATTCCGACCCTCGTATACTGGACACTGCCAGGGTTAGATCGTTTCATCCCTACAATGCAGACCTCTCATAGGGAATCTATAGTGTTCAGGGCTCTTAAGTCTATTATTTTATTATTCTTGGAAAGCTCTTACTATATTGTATCTTTTCCTTATACTTGACTCTGGTAACTCTATGGTACCACGTCTATTTTTTTGAAATTTATAATACAACATGTATATCATTCTAAACTTGGCAAGCAATATATTCAAAATACTATGATATTATGAGAAATCTTCATACTATACATATAAGCAGACTAAAATTCTTAAATAAACAGAATACATGTCAACTTGGCACTTTATGCACTAGAATCATGCAATTGAACTTCTTAATACACTGATAATACTGAACTGAATGGTTAACATATTGTTTACCCCTTTCTTAGGGTTTCTCCTTACTCATGCACATAAAGCATTTCTCATGTATTCAAACATATATCATGTCTACTAATATAAATATTCTCATTCAACATTTCTCACATTTATGCCTGACATCGATAACATACCTATCTAGGGTATGTCATATCTCCACTTGCAATAGCATAACAACACATGCATTTCATGACAAGTATTTGAGTTAGAAAATCTGAATCTCATAAACAAAGCATGTATGCATATAAGATAATATTCAGATAAAATCCCACAATATCACATGAATCATTTCAATCAACGATTTAGTACTAAATTAGATATGTATACTTGTAAAAGCATACTCGATTGGGTTTCCATCCTTGATTACTTTCTATTCACAGGATATGTATTATGAAAATCAAAAACTCTATTTATCCATATATCAAATCAAGAGATCAAACATGTAGAATTATATGCACTAGGAACATAAGTAAGATCATATAAGCATAAATCCAAATTTCAGCTATAACGTTGTTCAAGCACCCGAATAACTTGAAAATTCAGATCTTTAGAAGATTCTCAATAAACTTCTTAATTCTATAGTATTCAAGATACATGGATATCTATATCCATGTCATCATATAAACGTTTTCATATCATAGTTGGAACATGAATTGAAGTATTCTAGAAATTGAATTTAAGAATAGTTCTTTTCATTTATTGTCATCTAGGGAGAAATCAAAAATATAAATTAAAACCATCAAATTGAGTACAATTGATTGAAATATTCTTTTACCCACTCACCCTAAGCTATAAAATAGCTTAAAAACCCAGCTCATCCCTGAAAATCTCAATCTCATATCAAATCCCTAGAAATTCACCAGATTCTTCTTCCTTTCAACTCAGAAACCCTAAAAATGAGGGATTATGAATAAAGAGTGAGAAAAGGGGAAGTTTTGACACCTTTTTGGATCAAATCAGAGGAGGGACGGAATCTTGATATGTGAGAGAAGATTCACCATGAAACTATATCCAAAGAAGCCAAACTTACATGATTTCATCATTCCTCGGACTGCAAAACCCTTGGTCAACATCTCCATCACTTTCTCCTCTCAAACCCTAACTACCCCTCTATCTCTAGGATTTTGTTTATATAGATTGAATAAAGAATTATGAGAGCTCCTTGTGTGTTAGGTTGACCATATAGAGCAATTGAGCTGCTTGGGTCAATTGCACAATGACCCTCACTATACTTTCTCTTATTTTAGCTGAATTTTCTGTCATAAAAATATTACTGTAATTCATCTACTGGTAAGGTATAAACACATCCAAAAATTATCAAAAATTTACATGTTGTTTATGATTGAGTTTAAGATCTCCATTTAAAATTTCAAATCATTTAGATTACCAATAAATAATTAAAAATAAAACACTACACTGCTAAAAAGCACTCTATTAGCATTTTGGTCGAAGTATAGTTCGACCGATAATCACATTCAAAGAACACTAAAATATTCTGATTTTTTTCTCCAATATGCATTATTGAGTTATCCATATCATATCCAAAATTAAATTAAATACAAAATCTTTAGAAAATATGAAAAATCATTTACCACACTACTATCCTGATCAAATTCCATATTCATGTACTATCAAAACCCTAATTTTTGCCAATTAGGGTTTATATTTCTCAAACCCTAATTCTTTAAACTAAAATCATAGTTAGAGTTTCTTCTTAGGTTTGAAACATCATAGTTGATCTACTATCATTAATCAAGTCTAAATGATGTTCAATCTAATCAAGCATGTAATCATTTAGGTAAACCCTAGTTTACCAATCAAGCACAAATGTGGTCATTACATAAACTTTGCATCCTTGCGTGTCAGCTTTGTCATAGGAAGAGCCAACTCAGAGAAATTATGCACAAATATCTGATTGTAGCCTACCAAGCCCAGAAAACTACGTATCTCTGAGGGGTTCTTCAGTGATTTCCACTTTATCACAACTTCAATCTTTACTGGATCTACCGCAATATGTCCCGCAGAAATAACATGGCCAAGGAACATCACCTCACTGAGCCTGAACTCACACTTGGAGAACTTTGCATAGAGCTGATGTTCTCATAAGGCCTGAAGAATGATCCGCAAATGTTCACAATGCTGGTCCATGGGCTTGGAGTAGATAAGAACGTCGTCGATGAACACCACCGCGAAGCTGTCGAGGTAGGGGTGGAAGACCCGATTCATCAGGTCCATGAAGGAGAAAGGGGCATTTTTCAAGCCGAATGGTATGACTAGGAACTCATAATGCCTTTAACAAGTGTGGAAATCCATCTTTTGTACATCATCATCCTTCACTCGCATCTGGTAGTAGACACTACGCAAGTCCATCTTTGAGAACACAATAGCAGACTTTAGCTGGTCGAACAAGTCGTCGATGCACGGTTGGGGATAACGATTCTTGATCGTCACTTGATTCAACATATGGTAATCCATGCACATTTGCAAGGACCCATCTTTCTCCTTCATGAATAGAACATGTGCTCCCCAGGGAGAGACACTAGGGCGTACAAACCCCATGTCTAGGAGCTCTTGCATCTTCTTCTTGAGCTCGACCAACTCAACATGTGCCATGCGATAGGGTGTCTTGGAGATAGGTGCCATGCTTGGTATGAGGTTGATAGAAAACTCGACTTCACGTGTGGAGGGTAGTCCAGGCAGCTCGTCAGGGAAGACATCAGGAAAGTCTCGAACCACATCAATGTCATCTAATGCTGGTGGTGTAGGATTAAGAACAATTGATGCCAAGTAGGCTCGAGAGCCATTGGCAATGAGCTCCTCTGCCTTGAGTGTAGAAATGATGAACTGTCAATGCCCTTGCTTTCTTCCCTTGATAAAGAAACGCTCGCTGTCAGGGTGCAATAGACTAACCTTTTTATCTTCACAGAAGAGGGCAACTTTGAACTTCTTGAGCCAATCCATTCCCAAGATAACGTCGAAGGCCGTCATATTGAGGATGATGAAGTCTGTCTTGAACATCTTGCCAGAAACACACAGGTCTACAGTAGGGATTTTTAGGAAAGTGGAAGACATTTTACCCGTAGGAGTTTCAACCTCTAGGATATAGTCCATGTACATATTTTCTAACTCTAACATGGTTACAAGCTTAGAAGATATGAAGGTGTTGGGGGTTCTAGAATCAAATAATGCTTTTATTAGTTGTTGAAATAAGTGCACAATACCTTCAACATGGTGCAAAGGAAAATATTGCCAACCCCCGATCGGAGTCCTTTTCTAGACACCTCCGTCTTTCGGATAATCCTCTAATAATTCCCTTGGGTTCTATGAAGTTTGTAAATTTAATAATTATTAATGGTTAACTGAGGAACCTACACTCTGATACCAAATGTTATGACCCCACCTTCCAGTAACCCCCAATTAAGGGAGACCGAGAGGTAGAAGCTACACCCATAATTTCCGGATCAAAGGTTCGACAATTAACCAAGAACAATTATTAAAATTTTAACATACTAAACTGGGAAGCTGTAAGAAAATAAACTTTTGCATACCTTTAAAAAAAAACTTGGATCTCTAAACTTCTATCCACTTATGAATTCTACTCTAACTGATCCTCCTTGTATTTTACTTCATGTATTTCATAATATGACGATTTACTGTTTGTCCATTTGGCTTGTACCTAAAACACCGACAAACAAAACGTCGGTCAACCAAAGCTGGTATGTGGGGGAAACAATAATCATGTAAATATGTTAACAATGTAATCATTCAATTAATCATTTAACAACCAAGATTACATTTTTGATATAACTCCATGATCCATGAGTACCCTATTCTCTGGGCTATCCCTGCAGTGGACCTGGATACTACCTTCCGTATGGTAGATCCCCATTAAACCCCTCATGGTCCCACCTATAGGTGAACCAGTTTCTAGGGTTGAGTCACATGGTACTACTCGTAAGTAGCCCACTCCTTAACTCATGGCAGGCTAATGGGTCTCATGGCACTACACTTGGTAGCCCAATTTCTAACCCACGATAACCTAGACCTTACTCTAGGTTACCCCTTTTTAGCCTTTACAAGCCACAGAGGTGGTCCCGGATCTAGCCAGTTATACATGTATATTCATAGTGATAGTCATAGTCACTCTATAGTTGCATGAAATAAAAGCATCCAACAGTTATTTCAAGCCATGAGGGAAACGTCGATAAAATCCTCAAAAAACTAGTCGGGATAATCATAAGCGTAACCACACACCTGATTTGATGATTTCACAAGCATTAAGCAAATCCAACCAAGAATGCAATCCAAGCAAGTAATTCAACAATCACATAATTCCTGAAAAGAATATGTACTCTATTTATTACACACTTTATCAAGAATCTACTTTATTGACTTGGATTCACTTTCTAGGGTTTCTAATCCGCATTAAGGTTTCATTAATATTCATTAGGGTTTCTTAGATCAATTTCTCAAACTTTATCCCTTTTAGGTCAACAAACCCTAAAATACTCTTTTCTACTTATATGAACCTTAATTGCTCAACTATCCATTTTAATAATCTTTTATACCCAAATTGACTTAGGATCATCATATCCCTATTTATTCATGGATTTGAACAATTAAAACAATTAAAATACATATTCACCTAAATTAGGGTTTTCAAGCTCATTAATGCATATTCATGCACGAAACCCTAAATTAATCCAATTATATAAAAAGATCATCTTTTTAGATTCTATCTTCACATTTATCAACAACAGGTTAATATTGGCTTGAATTATCCATTGAACAACATTAAATCCATCTATCATCAAATCTAAGGGTTTTTCATTAATTAAATCATTAAAGATGATAACTTTATGTACTTTTCAAATTTCAAGCATATTTATGCACATAATCTCTAATTTAAACTAATTACGTGCAAAGATCATCCTTTTCGATCTTAAAGTACCTTTTTATCATTAATAGGTTAATACCAACTTTAATCATTCATTATACTCTATTAATTACATTAATAATCTCAAAGTAGAGTCTCTTAATCTTTAATTCATTAAAGTCGATAACTTACACTACTTTTTGAATAACATGCAAAATTAGGCTTCAAACATAATTTCTTTGTGTTCCTCTCGTTCTGAGGATAAATTTTCATATATGACTTGTTTTAATCTGAGTTCCCTAGAATTAGTTACGATTTTAGAAAATAAATCATAAACTGATCAATAGGGAGGTGCCACATAGGCAACCAACTCCCATGCACATACCTCGCACGCGCCCATCTTTAGGTTATAACGAAAAGACAATTTTATCCCTTCGCAAGTGGTTTCTTGTATAGCCCGCGGAGGGGCAGTTTCATCCAACGAAGACCATCGTCTTCAACCTCATGCGATCCAACAGGAGTGCCGATCTGTAGCAGGTCACGGCTGCGTCCTCTCCTCCATGGGCCCCCGATGGCTGCCGCCGACTTCTCCCTTGGCTTCGTCGCCCTCCGCCGCCCTTGGGGCACTATTCAGATCACGCCTAGCGTGACTGGTCGGAGCGGGGTCGATCTGCAACTTGACGCCCAAGTGCAGCCCTCCTAGGGTGTAGTTCTTACGTGAGAGCCCAGGGATGAGGGTTAACCATCTGTGGTCATGCAGGAACGTTAAGCTACCATCTAGGCCACTCTTTGGCCCTTCATCGCACTAGAGTTCTCTCTCTACCCCCTTGGTTAGGGTTTGCATAACAAAAGAAGATGGAGAGGAGAGAGAGATGCACGAGAACTGCCTGGGCTCGTCCAAGGGGTTTACCCTTTTATAGAGGAGGGTATTCATGCCCTAGCATGCTTGCCCACAGAGGAACAAAGCCTATTCCCATTAGGAATTATATTCCTTCATTAAGAAACAAGTTTATCTCTCTTCTTTACCCCTTTGATATCCTTTATTATTTGGATGTTTAGGAATTCAAAAACCTATTATTTTTGGCTTTTAATCTATTAGCCATGAGATTATATTTTCTTCTTGTAGAAAATACTTCTTTTTAACAATAACTCATAATTCATTAATAATGAATCACATTATCCTCTTATTTTTAAAATTTGATATTTTCTCTTTCTTTCCTCTTTATTGGGACTCCTTGGATCCCAAGAAACTCTATTATTTCGAAATCCTTTTTTATTGGATATTCATTATCCTTCTAGATGCATCTAAATGCATTATTCTTTATTATTTCTCATTATCTTGTTTATTTCTTATTAAAATAGCTCTTTTTGAGGATTTCTCTTTATTTCTCTTTTATTTTCCTCATTGATATTCCTTTTAACATTAGGAATCCTTGGGATACGAATTTCCACAAAGGATAACTCAATTATACCTCTTTTCACTTGTTTTCCACATTTTACCATTGTTTTCAATTTCTTTCTTAATAAAGAAATACTTAATTAATCTTTTCTTTTCTTCTTGCTTTCTTTTTGCAACTTTGGACTCCTTGGAACCCAAGGAACCCAAGAGGCACGAAATCCTCTTTAGATGTACCTTCCAGAGTTTTCCATATTTTCCTTTTCTCAAATATTCAATTATTCATTTACTAATTGAATTTTCCTATTATTTGGGCCCAATAGCCAATAAAGCCCACAACAAAACATAAAGGCTATTGTAAACGAAATCCATTTATTTAAACAAATTATATCATTTGTTGTTCAAATATTTTTAATATGAGAAATTACATTTCTCACCAAATGAACCCAAAATCAGGGTTGTAACATTACATGTATATCACCATAACATTCACATATCTATGATATTCATTTCACCTATATAATTGGATGCATATGAATAGGAGAGAGAAAACATATAGCCACATCACTAATACCAAAGTCACATACTATGGGATATTAATCCCTCAACTCATCATAGGGATAATGTCCTCTCATAATAGGCAATAAACCACTTCCAAGTCATGTGACCCATTCACATCATTCTTATATCACAAGTGCCTCAACATGCCTCGTGAAGGCGTATTCAACATTTTACATATCATAGTCACCATAGTATACACTATCTATCATTGCCAAGCTCATAAAACCTACTTGGTTATAGATTTATAAACAAGATAGATAACATCACCCATCATAGCCATTCTATGTAAGAGAAACAAGCATGACCATTACACATCATCAGGGTTAGGTTTTCCCATTCATAGCCGATTATGGTTTCCAAAGCTAGGTTCCAACACCAACCCTAGGTTCATCACCTCCCATTATCTTGAAGTGTATTAGGGTTAAGGATCATCATTAGAGTTGATTAGATAACATTCTAAACAACATCATACATGGCTTATGTATCGTTCATATGAGTATTATTAAGTGTTCGCATGTGCTTCAGAACTGCCTACTATCATCACATGTAACCCCATAGACACATGGGTTGCGGCCACCCTCCATGATATGTTGCGACCACGACATCCACCATGGGAGTCTTGACCCTCAATGCCATCACCATGTTGCGACCCATCTCTTTCATGTCACGCCCGTGACGTTAGGGTTAGGGTTAGGTCTACCAAAACTCATATCGTGACCTCAAGGAAAATGGTTGTCTCAACCTCAACCATGACACCAGGTCACGACCACTCTCAAGATCATGACCAAAAGACAAAAGCTATGAAAACAACCCAACTCAACTAGGGATCAACATTAAGTGTTGCAACCTCCGTCAACACTAGGTCCAACTCATCCAAAGAGAAACATCTCAACCAAGACTAACTATGGATCGCGACCGACATGAAGATAGGTGTCTCATCCTCCACCCATGTCGCAACCCAAGACCACCATGGTCGTTACACTACACTCTAGGGTGAATCTTAGCTCAAACAAGGCAAGAAGAAGACACCAACACTAGGTTTAACTAGGCCACTCATCACCAAAAGACTTGAACTCACACCACTACATCAAACTCAACCTCAAAGGGGCATCTCGACCAAAAGCTATCAAGGTCATAACCAACAAGGGTATGTGTATCTCGAACATCATAAGGAATGATAACTTGGTCTCAATATAGAATGGAAAACTAAGGGAAGAACCAAGGTCACCATGAAGGAAAGCTCAAATAACCGATCACCAAACCCTAAATCATAGGTCAAGATCAATCAAGGGAGAACTTCTTCTAAAGAAGGGAAACCATTCTCATGGTGATCAAGACGGAACCTAACATATGTCCAACTTATAGATATATGAATACATGATCAAGATAGAACCTAACATCTGTCCAACTTATTGATATATGAATACCATGCATAGGGGCAATGCAAAGAAGAAACCATAATCATCAAGAATGAAAGACTCATACGAACGGTCATAAAAACCTAGATTATTGATCATGAAACCACCAAGAAAGGATCTCATTCAAGGAATAGAAAACCATGATCATGTATCCAAAACAAAAGGTAAGACCAAGAAAATCCATTCTTAACGTGGAGGAGGTACCCCATGCAAAACTGATCATCAAAACCTCAAATTTTGAGTCATGAAAATATCATGAGAGGGCCTCATATAAGAGAGAGAAAACCAGCCCATTTCTTATAAGGAATACATCCAAAACACCAAAAAAAAAATATAGCCAAACTTAGACCATGATGATAAAACCAAAGCTTAAGTTGTATATATCAAAATCCCCTTAGTCAACACATACAAATCAAATTCATGAATTTAGAGTATAAAAAAGAGTATTCTACATGAGAATACTTCAATGTCTTGAACCCTAAATTCATGATAACTTTCTCTAGCTCTTATACATCATATTTAGAGGTTGAAATAGTAGATTACACCAAGGGAAATCCATCACCTTCAAGGAGGAGCTCCATACAAAGATTCGGTCATCAAAACCCTAAAACATGTGTCGAGAAATCACCATAAGAGAACGTTGTGTAAGAGAGATAAACCCACATGTAACTCAACCAAAACAAACCCTAAACTCCATATAACTTCATGGCTCACGAACTTCATACATATGACCACAACCAAGATCAAGAGGTAGGGGATGAACCACCATAACACATCCATCTCCCAAAATTGGTTATCTCACACCATAGTTTTTGGTTCTAAGCAATTTAAGCATGATAACCACCATCACTTGAGTTTTAGATCATGTTATAATCTATTAGCATATTAGGGCACGTTTTAGAGAGAAACAACAACATGTAAGCAAGATTAAGAGTGCTATTAATAGAGGACATTAGAGAGTCATAAAACCCGCCTTAAGATGATCACCACAAAGATTCCAAGCTTCAAGATCAAGAGCTTAGAGCACATGATCAAGGTATGAAGAACCTCCATCAAAACTCCACCTTTGGACACAAGATCACATCAAAAAGAAGAAGACACCTCGATCAAAGACTGCTCAAGAAAAGAGGGCAAGAATCTCTTGGCCAAACCAAAAGAAAGAGAGAAGGAATCCTCCTCACACTAGGGTCTACTTTGCCAAAACATGGTCTATGACCTTTATGATGAGAGGTTCATTCCTTAAGATATACCATCATGAAGAATTGATGATCTAGGATCGATAAGAGAGAAGAAGATGGAGGTAGGAGATCAAGGGAAATGCCATTAAGGAAAGGCAAACACTTCCCAAGGTTGAAGGTGAGCTTATATCACCACCACCACCACCACATGCAAGAGAAGACCAATTTCCCAAGATCCAAGGACCAACCTCCTTGCTCTACCAATATCCAAGAACAATAAATGAAGGAGGAAAAATATAGATGGCCGAAAGGGTTGCAAGCAAGAAGGGATAAGGGATTATATAGATGGGAGATGAGAGAGAAGGAAAGGGATGAGGTGTCAACACTCCAAGGTGCCAAAGGGACACTTGTCCACTCAAAAGGCCAACATGCAACCACTCAAGCATGACATGCATGACATGGTGATACACTTTAGGTAGTGTCTCGACCACTATGGACTCCCACATGGATGCAGTCGTGACATCCTTTGGGTTGCACCTCCCATGGTCACGACATCACTACCTCATCACCTCTTAGCTGAGACAAAGCTTCTCCACAAACCCTAGGTCGAGACAACCATGCTAGGTCAACCATCCCAAGACCACCCTAGACCTCCTTGGTCACGATCTAAACACCTAGAGGAGGTGTCTCGACTGCTAAATCCACCTAATCTAGCCTAAGTTGTGACCCAAGGTCGTGACAACACACCATATACAATGGGCCGAGACACTCAACATTCATAGGAACCCTAATCACCACTATGTGTGTTACTCCTCAACCAAGGCCCAAAAAAGATGCCCACTTCTTTCCCTCTCTTCTAGATGATGTCAAGAAATATAAGAAACACTCTGGAGGTGACAAATTGCACATCAACCCCCTATTTTGGGTAAATTGCAATTTGCACCAAAACTAGCACCATAAAGCACAAACAACCTCCAAATAAGCTCAATCTTGAAACTCAAGCTCTTCACAAGGTCCAAAATCATCTCAAAGGATTAGGTCAAGGTTCTAAGTACATGATAAAGCCAAAGAAAATAGGGTTATCCCAAAACCCAGGTCAGGGCCTTACAAGCTTATTACTTCGAAGAAATCCATTCAAGTTACTTTGCTTTAAAATATTACATATTTTTTATTCTTCACTATTCAGTGGTATCTTAAATCTTGGGTATGAAATTAAACCAAAAGGCAGTATAGATTCTACAACTCCAATAATGTGGTTTCAAGTGCTATTTGACCATATAATCTTACTTTAGCAAGTAGAGCATGATATAATAATGTTTTTTGGTTGTTCTAAAGCCATTAACAAAAAAATACTCCTTAGTTTCCAATATTTAAATGATTCATAACAATTATATAGGCATGTCTTTGATCATAATTTAGTAACAAAATTACTTTGACTATCTTCATTAGATACAAAAAATTTCAATTCTTCTTCTACTTCTCTATAAAACTTCTCGTGTTCATGTTTATCAATAGTTGGCAAGTTAAAGTTAGATAAACTTTTCCCATCGACTCAAGGCACATGTTAATACTATTTAAAACATTAATGTCAAAATTCTTCTAGTCACCTTGTTGTGCGTCACAAAAATCTTCACTCATTTGATTGTTGTACCTCTCCTACGAAGTAATATGGCTAATAGATGCACAATAGACTATTATTGTGGAAAATGATTGTCGAAGACCTGAAGGTGCTTGAAATACTACTACTTCATCAAGACATTATTCAATATCATTATTGGCTTCTAATAAATCAAGATTTTCAACTGCTTCTTGAAATGTATTATATTGAATTAGTCCTCAAATGAAAAAATGATTTAGAATCTCTGATATTATTTAGTAAATGGCGTAGATAATAATGCTCTCCTTCAATGGATTTTACAAAAAAGATCCTTCCAATCTTATTTCTTTACTTCCTTTATTTCCAACATTCAGACTTTTTATACCTAAGGAAATTCCTTATAAAGGTACTTTCAATCTTCTTCATCTACATAATTTGATCTAAAATCTCAAGTAAGCGTCGTCTTTGGAAATTCTCATTTTGTACAATTGAGATAAATTTTGAATTAGATGGTTTATAACCGTTTGCATATTTTACAAATGGATTTGTAGAGATGACATTGATGGATTCATCTCCTTCATAGGAAATTGATAGATTCTCCATGTTGCCTCTTGCGGTGATACCCATCTTCCTGACACAAACTGAGAAATTTTGTAGGTAGAATGTTGTTTCTTTCACATCCAAGTGAAACAATAACCAGTCATGTCTTTTGTATATATTTGTATAGATACTTCAATGCTTTAATTGAAGAACAAATTTCAACATTTTCATGTCAACTAAATTTTGCCAATAAGTAAAAATTGTAAGAAACAACCCAACGATTGTCAATTGTGGTGCATCTCAGTCTTTTCAAAAAAGGAATTTATATTCTTCTATATACATGGTAATAGTTTTTGTCTAACTTGTTACTATATAGAAGTCTTTAGGATAATGCCTCTTACATCTTCCATTTTTTTTGAGTTAGGAGAGACATTAGTCTCCCCCTCCCTCAAACCTATGGCGGAGGCAACATCTTCCATTTTACATACAAAAAATATTTGGATTTGAGGCTCCACATGGTACATGTATCATATGTTTCAATATCATATCATGTAAATGTAAATTAGACTCTTTCTCTGGTATCTCAGTAGATACATATTGATCATACACATTAGACATAGTAATTGTTTGACTCTTTTCTAATATGATAAGAAAATGTGCATGTAGTAGTCCCTTTTTCTGATACTTTATCACATAAACATCTACAATAACAAGCCTAAAGAGATCAAGTTTCTATTCTTCTAATTTGGCTTTAAAGATCCTAGCAAGTAGATCTAACCTATTTTGTGCTTCTTCATATGCCAATAGTTTTCTTTTTACTTTAACCTAAGACAGATTGCATGTTTAAGTTAGAAAGATATCAAATTTCCCATATCTCTGAAATAACATCATTGCATCAAGATATTAGTAACTCATATCTCGAGGACCACAAATGAAAGAAGTTGGGAGAATAACTCTTCTTCCAACTGTATAGTCAGTATTTTGTCTATGGTTGTAGCTATCTGCATTTCCTTGATACAAATCTGCATGAATAGTTGGTTGGTCTCTTATAATATAGTTTAGGCATCTGCTTACAAATTTAACATACATAATCAACATTGTATTGTTTGAGAAGTCTTCCCAAATGAAGCAATATTGATTTGTCAAAACCTCTAATTTCTAATTTATGACAATAATATTCATGACGACACTATTTTTCTTCATTTTTTTTTGTATTCTACAACTAAAATATGAAAATAAAAAATAAAAATCATACATATATATAAATAAATATGTATATTATTATCTCTTGTTGGAAAAGTTCACCAAAAAGTAAGATAGATCTAATAATGAAGGAATGATCATTAGTTGACCAATATTTTTATCCACTCATGACATCCCTTCATGCCAACCAATCTCACCATGTGGAAATAATAAAGGGTATTGTAGTGGATCATAACATCCATAAAAAGTATACAATGACTGCTACCGTCGTGAGTATAAACATGAATATCCCTTTGAAAATTTATGGAATATTATGTCCGTAATTTTCTCTCCAAATTACAACCACCTTTGAAGAAGTTGGCATGTTTTGAGTTTCTTGGTGTATGTTTGGATTTGTCTTGATAAATATTTAAACAGTCTCAAGGCATTCAAGATCGAGTAGAATTTGAAAGAACTTAGAATCTAGATTTTCTTGCAATGTACTAACCAATATGTTCACCACGTCCTCTCTTAATCTCAACGATTTGTACAACATGTTTTCTATCTCGTTATCAATGGCATATATGTATGGTTGGAGATGTATAAGATGTCCATCATATGGTATGATCTTATTTATAAAATAATATATCTGTCCTTGTATCTTGAGGGTATATATTCCTTTATTTCTCTTTGAAAGATTTCTATCCTCATTCACATCCTTAGATGTAAATACAAAAGTATTGTTGTATGCTCTTATGAACTGTCTAAAGTGGATAGCCTCTTTGTTTGATGATCTATACAAATGGCATAATTGGAAGGGGCTCTGATGTGAAGTAATTTCTCCATCAGAACAATAAAATGTCCTTACTTCATAAGGAAACCTTTTTAGTTGGAAGTGATCACATTATTTATAATTGGGGAATACATAAGCCTCTTTGGCTATGGGTAAATCTAGAATGAAGCTTTTCACCTTGTTTTGACATGCACTTTTCTTGTACATGAAGGAGGGTGAAACATAACTTGTTTCTTGAGAAATTGACGAAGACCCAACCTTCCATGTAAGCGTGGCCTCATATTGTGAGTGTTGTTCTTCTATGTTTCCAGAAATAATGGAGCCAACTGTGTCTCTTGTGATTGAATATGTTTCTGTTGCAGCTTCACAAGTCTCTCAAGCTTTTTGTTGACACTATTTTTTCTACACTTTTCACACTTTGCCGCCTTCTTATCTTTAGAAAGATTAGCATAATATTCCATTTATCTTCTCTATATTATAGTTTTCTTTTCTTTTGATTAATCTGAGTATTCCATTCTCTATAAGTTGGTGAGAAAATGCTATTCTAATATATCATTTATTTACTAAGAAAATGCTATCCTAATATATCTTCATTACACATTAAATAATAGTCATTTGGATTCTAGTCGCTACAAATATGGAATGTGGAAAATATATTTGGGTAATATATTAAATAAATAAATGAACCCAAAAAAATTGAAGCATGAATATTTCTTCAAATAAGATAATTCAATAAATTGTGTTTTTTGCATAAGAAATAATATATACAAACTAAAGAATATTCAACGAGTATAATCACCGTACAATGTGAAATGAATAGAACATGCATGAACATGTACTACTAAAATAAAAAAGTATACACATGAAAATATCTAAGAGTGACTTTATGATTGTTAAATAAATACATTCCTAATTTCTTGAAAGAGAATCTTTGAATAATAATTTGAATATCGTATTTTCTGGTTGAAATTATATAATTGCTAGATAAGGTGCACAATTTAAGTAAATCAATTGTCAGCATGTTTCTTATACTTTTACATTGTTTCTATATTTTATTGAATTGCTATTTTCGTGCAAGAATGGTGTTGGGCAACACACATATGTGCAATATCAAGTTGCCCTTGCATGACGATTTTGACATCGAACCGATACATGTTTTTAATGTTAATTTATATCATGATAATTAGATCTTACCCTTATATTAAAATAATTCCTACCAGCACTAGTTACCATAATACAAATTCTAATTTTATTACGAATAAGATTATGTAATCAACTAAAGAGAAGTATTTTTATTTTATTTTCAAATATATATTTTAAAGTCAAATTTAGTTGTATAAACTTGAAAGAAAAAAATACAAATCAAATATTGTTGTTTTCTACTTAATAAATATATCCTTGCACAATGATCGTGTCCATATCATAATGCATATTTTTTGTATGGTTAGTGTGTGTATTAATCCTAGTTAGGACTATTTTCTTGTAGGATCACCTAAGTTTCCACAATATCTTGGAAAGTATATTTTCATATACAAAATTCTTTAATTCTAATATATTTAATATACTTTTAGAAGAGCAACAATAAATATAAAACATGTGTTTATGCAAGATATTAGATTTTTGGTGGTGGTTTCCATATAGTTGGAATTCTAATGGTGCTAGCTCTACTATATGTCTAGTGTTCAATAGTATATTTCTCCCACCGCTCTCCAATATCCTATTCTGTTTCTTGTTGTTTCTCATCTATTTTCTTATTTTCCTCCTTAATCCAATAACCCAAGTGATACACAAAGTACATGAAGATTCAACCTTGATTAATGTGTCATGAAGACGGTTTTGACCGACCTTCTCAAGTCAGAAGATATCCCAAGAACCTCACGTAGTGCTTTAGTGGCTATATCTATGCAAGAAGAAAAACTACATCAATGTGGTAGTTTTCAAGACAGTTGGGACCATAGCCCCACGCCCATACTAGACTATAATTGTCATTCATCTACATGTGTATATAGTTACATCCGGCATCTAAACATATAACTTATACAGAGCGCTATGAAGAAAATGGATCTTTTTACATACATCCTACAGTTCCTAGCATGGTCGTCAAATCAGAAGCGTAACCATTTCGCCACAAGAAATATCCCCAACATCTGTGCTAGTAGGTTACAGTCGGCGTGCACTATCAACAATGCGGTTTTAGCTGGCTTTGAGTGCAAACGTAGTGTAACTAATTCCCTTTGCAATCTCTACCTTTCTCTACCTTATTTTATTCTTCTTCTTCTTGGGTTGTTTAAATACTATCGCATCACCTGTACTCAGAAAATTTCAGTTCTTGAAAGCGTCGTAATCATAACAAACAAACAAAATACAATATTAGAGTGGAAATAAATGTAGACATCATGTTTGTGCACAAGTCGTACCAATACAAAAGTAAAAGAGCCAACTAAAAATGAGAAGCAAGTAAACCTACCTTCACTGCAGTATGTAAAATCAAAATCTTTTCTAAAAATAAAATGTTGCATGATAGTAGTAATTAGATGGTGATTACAGAGATGGCTTCAAATACGCATATACTTGTTTTTTATCTATATAGCAAATCGTCGGAAGTCTTGTGATCTCAATTATAAGCTAATGATGCCACGAGAGTGTTCTATAAATGAATGCTCATCTCTCAAAAAGAGTACCACCGTAGACTCCTCAGTCCAATAGATGGTGACTTGCCTCATTGATAGTCCTGAAAAAAATAAAATATAGATACACTACAGTCAACTAAATCACAACGACACAAACAACAATCGGCTTCTAGGCTCTGCCAATTGGAAAATGAAGAAGAAAACAGAATGAGGACATTTACCCCACCTACAACTTGTTATCCACCGGAGGAAGAGCCTAGACATGGACAGTGGAGCACACCAAAGGAAGAGCCTACCAACTTATCACATGCTGAAAGAAGAGTGTGAACTGTAGAACCCGCCGCAAACAGTTAGGAGGAGACACACTAGCGTTGGAGCTTTTTTTTTTTGAGAGCAAAAGGATCGATTCATTACTTGTTAGCCAGACAACATATACAATTGAGGAGAAAGATACAAACAGAACATACAAACGTCACACCCTAGGACACTACAACTCATATTGGAACGAGAGAGAGACATTTCGGCATTGATTCTTCTTCCTTGAAGCTGTCTTAAACATCTTTTCTTGAAAAATTCCTTCAACCTGAGCGTTAGGTAGTGGTAGAGGGGCTGGAACAAGACGGTATTCTGCTTGAATATCAACTCAAACGAAGCCATACAACTGAGTAATGAGATCAATCCAGAGCAAAGATGAGATAGGCGTACTAAGGTTGAATTACCGGGGGAAACCCCAGAAAAACCACCGCCTTCACATAGGAAAGAGTAACAATCCTTATTCAAAGGAAGAAACAACGTCGATATACGGCGGAACAAGGCAGATAGCCTGCCAGAAACTAGCACCCAAGCGAGAAACATGTAAGGCAGAAACAGAGGAGGGAAACCCGCCTCCTCCGGAACCCCTGCGAGGACACCCCCACCAGCCACCTGCCTCAGCCTCAAGGCAGATCTGAGCAAGACTCTGCCAGGAGAAGAGCACCACCACCTCATGCAAGCAACACGCCGAAGAGAAGACCCGATCACAACCAGGTCGCACGGCTGCCGCCCAGGGGGAGAGATGAGGAGCTCGGAGAGGCACCTGCAAAAGGAAACTGGAAGAAGATGCAAGGCGAGGAGGAGGCCCGGGGGAGAAGGTGACGGCCCAGCAGGACGCCTGACCCCCTCCCCCAAGCCTGAGCGCCGCACGCGGGGGGAGCCCTAGCTCGCCGTCGTGATCGCCAGACGGGAGATAAGCAACGTTGGAGCTTTTTATCTCACTAGATACATGATTATAGAATCCAGAATATGGAGGAAGGAATGGAGAATACAATAAATGAGAAGAGAGTTGGAGTGATTGTTTGTGTGGTGGTATGGGGTGTGAAATTAAGAAATTTTGGAGGAGGGTCGTACATGTAAGTAGACTAGTCTTAAATAAACATATAGATGTATGTGATAAAGGAGAAAGGAAAAGTGAGCATACAAAGAGATGAAAATTAACTGGTAAAGTAAGCAAGCATGCAATCATTTGGAGGCTAGAGTGGCGATTGAGTCTTACTCATAGGGTTATAAGATGTACAATTATGTAAAAGAAAATCCTCACAAATGTTGGAGATAATGGAAACATGTCATAAGCATATTTTATTTATAACTAGATTATTTATATATCAATATCCATATCTATTATTTGTATTTAATTAAAAGACGGTAAGAGATAGTCCTTAATGAAGGACTCAAGTTCAACATATAAATATTTTTGATTTATCATCTTCCCTGACATCTGGCATCCACTATGGTTGTGGGAAAGAGAAGAAACATTTATCTTTTAATCCCATTCAACTAAAAGAGTGACCATACTGTTATTTTCTCGAGCGTGTATGGTTTCCTCCCTTATTTAACTTTTTCTCTTACCTCCATTATTTTTATTTCTAGAAATACTTTTGTTTATAATTCAATAGGCTTGTTTTCACATTTACTTTACCTAAGAGTGAAGAAAGGTTAAAGTTTTGTTTAGGCCTACCATGTAATACAAACTAGAAGAATTGACTCTAGGGTTTTTGTCAATTTGAGTTGGTTCATGGTTTGAGAGTTGATGTCTGAATTGAAATCCACGTGACTCTTTACTTTAACTTTATAATTTTTAGCAATATAAGTTTTGTTATTTGTAGCCGGCGAGTAGTAGCTCGGGTGGTCAAGCACGGGCGCCCCTCATGAAGGGTCCCGAGTTCGATTCTCCCTGTAGTGTTGTTCGACAATTGGCTTCCCGCAGCGTCAGCCGGCCTCTGATGCGACAGTTTGAGATGCCGACGTGCGGGCGTTACGGGTCTCTGGGGGTTTACCTTACCAGGGCATGTTACAATCGTGGTGTGTTCTCGGGGAGGGTTTCCACGTCATCAAAAAAAAGTTTTGTTATTTGTAACCTTACAAAAAGAAAAAGTGTGTAGTTACTTTTCAAGAATCTTACTTTTACTTTTTTTTAAAGGCTACAAATGTTGGAGTACTTTCTCCCTTATTTCTTTCCTTCCCTCTATTTTTTTTGTTGTCCTACTTTTTTATAACGGTGGTTACTTTTTTGATATTTGCAATAATCTCTTCTCCACATTTACTTTGCATAAGAACATATATATTGAAGTTTTGTTCAAGCATGTTATCTGGTCCAACCAGGAAGAATGAATTCTAGTTGTTGACACTCCAGTTTTAGTCACCCTATTCAGTTATCAAATGAGTAAAATCATGACAAATGCCAAATCAATGTGATAAAAAAAATTAAAATTGAAATATATATATATATATATATATATATATATATATTTCTATATAACTAAGAGGAAGTGACCATGTTTTTGTTCCCTCGAGCATGCTTTATTTCTTTCCTCTATTACTTACTTTTCTTCTCTCAAATGTTTTATTTATTATTCCTTTACTTCTTTTTATAATTGTAACTTTCCCAAGTTTACTTTACATAAGATTAGAAATGCTAAATGTTTTTTCAAACATGCCATCTAGTCTAATCTCAAATAATAAACTACATGGTTTTTGTCAACTAAGATTGGTTTTCGGTTTAAAATTTGATGTCTGAATTGAAATAGGGCCATTTCTTAGGTTGAACCTTTTATAAATTTGAGAAATCCAATTTTTTTATATTTGCAACCTTATATATGAGTGCTTGTATGATCAACTTGTATTAGCTAATTTTTATTATTTTTCTTTGTCAAGTACTAATGTTTGGTTGCTTCACTCCCTTAATTTCTTTTCTTCCCTTTGTTTTTTATTGTTGTGTTTCTTTTTATATGATTTTGGTTAGTTTTTTTTATAATTGTAATAATCTCCTCTTTACATTTACTTGCATAAGAGTAGAGATATTATATATATGTTTAAGCCTATTATCTGGTCCAGCCCATAAGAATTGACTCTAGGTGTTGACACTCTATTTTTTTTCTCCCCAATCCAATTGTTAAACGTGTGAAATCATGATAAATGTCAAGTAAAAATTATTAAATGAATCAAATTAAAATATGCAAACAAATTTTAAAACAATTTTTTTGGCTAAGAACTATGTGTGTAACCATAGTGTGGTTTCAGTGATTGAGGAAAACTCGAGGGTGGAAGCTGATGACGAATCGAGAAAATGGAGTCATCATTACATTTATATGAAAAAATAAGAAAAACCATTCACGATGCACTTTGAAAAAATTGGTAGTATATGAAAAATAAGAAATTTTTGAGAAAAGGGTAATACATATATTTATGCATGGGGAAGGTGTTAGGAACTCCCGCAAAACCTTTGCAATATCATAGATCTCAACAAGTTTATGGCATGCTGTTTCTTTAAAGTGATTGTGTGTGCAAGATATAATTAAGATCATGAGAAATTCCACTTGTAAATCAGGTGTTAGAGATAACAAGATTATATAGGTGATCATCTACCTGAGATACTCAAGTACTCACACTACAAAGGGGTTGGAAATAAGGAAAGAAGAGAGAATGATGAGATGTAATAATTGCTAAATAACAACATACAATAGTGATGTTAGTACTGTCATTATTAAATTGACATCGTCAACCCTAAGTGTAATGACCCCGCCTCCCGATAACCCTCAATTAAGGGAGACCAAGAGGTTAGAGCCGTTATCCCAATTTTTTAGGATCAATGGTTCAAAAAATAATCAATAATAATTATAAAATTCTACCAAGACTATACTGAAAGCTGGAATAAAATAAAACTTTACATACCTTTTTCAAAATCTTGGATATCTACTTCTATCCCCAGTTGGAGTCTATTCTAACTAATCCTCCTTTGCACTTTAATTCTTATTTTCACAATATGTCACTTTACTATTTGTCCTTTTCAAACTTGTACCTAAAACGCCGAAAAATAAAATGTCAGTCAATATAAATGAATATGTCGGTATGTGGGGACAACCAAAATTTCGCTAATATGGCTAACAATCTAATTACCACAATCAAGTCAATTAACAAGCCAAATTACACTTTCAATGTGACATTCTCCACTGCTTTTGCCCTAACCCTAGAATACCCTCCTTAGGGTTTCTCTTTTGCCAATGACTTAAGGCCACCTTCTCAATCTTGAGCTTGGTTCCTGGGGGTCACCTTTCATGGTGCCCATTAGTAATGCAACAAAGACTACCTTCTCAATCGCGAGCTTGGTGTCTGGGGTCACCACTTATGGTGCCCATGGGTCTTACCTCCTGGGATTGACCTTTTGACATCATCCATCAGGGTGTCATGTAGGTGCGAGAACACACACTTATATTATAATTGTGATAATCATAGTGACTTTATGATTTGCAAGTATGAACATCCAAACTGATAGGTTGCATTCAATGCGATTAATCATCCGGAAAACCTTCGGAAAACTAATGCGATTAACCATAATTAACCACATACATGTTTTACAGATCTTTGAGATAAAATCAACCAATCAATACAAGAAATCCAATAGGCAAGAAAGCACACAAAGAGATCCTGAAATATGCATATAACTTCCTATCGTTAATCATGTCATCAAGATATTAGCTCGCTTCCTAAGGTTTCTAGTCCTTTTTAGGGCTTCAATTGCAATTAGGGTTTATCTTGCACTTCTATTATTACCAACCCTAGTTAGGAAAAATAGCTCACAAACCCTAACGATTCTAACCTATTTTGTCCAACAGGCTTAGGTTCATCTTCTAACAACTTATCATCACATATTTCAAATTAAATATGATCTTTTCTCTTTTTACCGTAAATTAGGGGTTTTAAGTGCTTAATCATTCACATATCATGAAAAACCCTAAATCATGCAAGAAAGCATCTAATTCATGTTCAAGTTTGTTATTAACTATTCAACAGGTTGCAATTACTCAATTTCATCAATAAAGTATCATGAACTTAACCATAATGTTCAATTAGGGTTATCTAATCGAATCCATAAGCACTTTTCATTAGATTAGCACACTTTTTCAAATAGGAATGAAATCAGGTTCTCAAACCAATTTTATTGCATTCCTTGTATGTTTCTAAGCAACTTTCATATATAACTTTTTATCACCAGAGTTAGAAATAATTAACTACGTTTTTCGCAGTTAATTACCTTTGGGCCAATCAATGGCCGCCACCTCAGCCAAACGAGTCATTTTTTGTTTTCACGCGGGTTGGGCCCAAACCATGTCAAAAAGACATTCCCGTCCTATGGTTTCTTTCTTGGAGTCGAGGGCAGAGGGGTCTTTTCCCCTGTTCTTCTTCTACCTTGCGCGAGCTTGCCTCCCGCGAGTAGTACCCCGTCCGATCAACCCAACTGCTGACTTTGGGCTCTAGGACATTGGAGATCGAGCTAAGTCGGACACAACTCTGGTGGGACCAGACAGAGTTGATGGAACTCCTAGATTCTCAATGGTGTACCAGATTTCCGGGTCAAAGGAGCTTTCCTCCAGTAGGGTGCACAGCCTGGTCAAGCTTCTTGGCGGAGGTTTCTCTTGCAATTGTCTACATAGAACCGGACGATCCTTTGTTGCGAACTCAATGGTGTCACCAGGGTTGGCGCACGCGGCTTGTGCCTCCCCTCCCCTTCTTATATAGGGCTTATCCCCTGTGCTTTCCCACAACTTAGGGGAAATCCACACAGTTCAGGAAAGGTCTGCAACCTTAGGTTGGTTCGATGCGGAAATCGCTCTCGAAGCCAAAGGAATCGTTTCCTCCGTTGCACATTGCCTATACTTCGAGAAAATATGACAAGAGGATTATGCCCACTGGAAACTACGTTCCAGTCTCCTCATGAGACTGGGATCAGGTCTGGGACATTGGATCTTAGATCTACGGTCCTCGTTTAATCCGAATATCTAGTTATCATTGTGACATTTAATACGATTCAATGATTCTTCATTCACCTTATGAATCTTCTAAAAATCACAACTCATTATTCCTCTATCCTTTTTCAACCAAAATTTAAGGGAAACTTCCTCTTGCAGTTATCTACTCGCATACCAAATTTGAGTCCCAAATTCCTAAGGAAAAGTGTATTATCTTTGGGTGCAAGTTATCCTTTAATAAAGCTTACTTTAAGCATATTTTCTCTCTCTTAATCTTTTATTTTCTTTATTGTGATTCCTTTTACCATTAGAAACCATGTGGAGTCGAAATCTCATCCCTGAGGATTTCATTATCCATATTTCCACATATTTCTTATAATTTCATTGTTATCTCATATTTCCTTCTTAATAAATCAATGTTTAATTGATCTTTTCTCTTTCTTGTTGCATTATCTTTGCCACTTGGACTCCTTGGAACCCAAGGAACCGTAAAGGCATGAAATTTACCCTTTGATGATCTTCTCTATATTTCTAGAGGCTTCTACCTCTTTCTCTTCTTCTTTTCTTATTTATTCATTTATTCTTTTTAAGGATTTCTCTTTATCTTTCATTTCCTTTTTCCTTTGTTCATATTTCTTTTATTAGAAATCAAATGTAAACGAATTTTACTCAATTGTGGCCATTAATGCCACTTTCTAGATATTTCCAAGTATTTCTTATAAATAATTTTCTTAATATTCATTATCTTGTATCTTTTTCTAATATTTGGACTTTTCTTCTTTTCTTCTCTTTTATATCCATTATTGGATTAATATAATAGTAGGAATCACGAAATTCCTATCCAAAGGAATGTTTGCAAAGAAACCCATCTTTTGAAGCAAAGCATACAACCTTTTCAATTAAGTCCATATTCATGAAATTATTACATTTCAATTATGAAAACATATGCAAAATTGTGGTTGTAACATCCTTCCCCTCTTATAGGAATTTTGCCCCAAAAATTCCACCAAGCACAGAAACAAACAGGACAAGCCTTTCTTATGTCCATCATGGCTCCCATGTGGCCTAACCCCTTTCCATGGTGCTTCCCAATAAACTTCATCATCTCATATTATTCCATCTGAGTTCTCTCTCACCTTGGTATATCGTACCCTCATAGGTGACTCAGGACATTTTAGCCTCTCATAAAGATGAATAGGTTCATGGCTCAACACATGGCTTGGGTACCTCACATAGTGCTCTATATTGGACTCCTGTAACACATCACATTATCCTGAGGGGTAAACTAAACATAACCATCTCCACCAATCCATCTCAAATGGACCCATATAATGGGGACTCAGCTTTATCAGCTGTAGCTTAGAGGGGTCAGATTTTCACATCGCATATTCTCCCACAGTGAACTGCATGTCAGTCTGCTTTGAATCAACTCACGACTCATGTCGCCCCTGGGTTTTCTCAACAATCACATGATCAAAGTGACTTCATCTGCACACACTATGGTCTTTTTCTGACCTTTGTGAGGTCCCTTCACCAACATCATCTTAATGAAGTGGTGACCGACACAACCTCCCTTACAGAGCTTCTTTACGTCCCGATACTAGCTATGGTGGTCATCATCACATCTTACAGAGGACAAAAACTGTCTCCATGTATCACCGTGAATGAGCACACATTCTCTCATCAGACCCTCTAGTCTGGATCATACTAACCATTAGTTAGGGGTGATAAACTGTACTAATATCGAGTCCTTCATGTATCTACTTCCACCGCATGGAAGTGAATTTTTTGGTTATACTCAAGAACTTTTAAACTCACATCATGGTGTAGTTGAACCATCTCTTTCTCATATATAGTTCAATCGGATCCATCCCTTGACAATATTCTTTCTTTCTCATGTCATCTAGGTAAGGCGATCTACCATAACCCGTATTGCATCTTGACCTTCCTTGGTCCATGGGAAACTTATTACACATCCATAGTGATGAACTCCCATTCCCTCTCGGGGACTCTTTATGCTCTATATCCATCTTATGGGTTATTGGTGTTCATCCTTCACCTCCTAGCTTGCATGGTGACAAGCCAAATGCATCTTTGTACACTTTTCATCTTAGGCATCAAAGTACTTCTACCACTTATTATCTTAGCAATACCATGGTGTATGGTGATCTTAAAATCATGATCTCCTGTATGTCATGATCCCTCAAGATTGATTCCTCAGAAACCCTAAAACACTCTAGTCGGGGTTCCATCACCTTATTTTCTAAAGAAGCGCATCTGAAGTTCCACAACCATCCTTCCATCATGACAAGCCCTAGGTTGTCTAACTAAGCAACCTACTAAATCGATCAATGATTTCGTTACACCTGAGTGTTAGCCAAACATATCTCTTTTTTCAAACTTAGGGCTAACCTAACAACCTCTTCTAGCCTCTAGATAAACTAGGCAGATGCATCTCAACCAGAGCATCCATTATCACCTCACATCCTTATGTGTTAGGTAACGTTGAAGACATACACCTCCATGTATTCCACTTATCATCTCATCTCAGACTTTTAGGTCTATCTTGAACAAGAAAACTTAGAGCTCATCTTCTAGGTTATCAAACTCAACCTTGTATAACTTGCAAATTCCACATAGCTCATGATAAAAAAAAACATCCTCATAAGATGTCTACCTTAGTTCTCTTGACATTTGTAAACCATCCACCTATCATACACTCCACAAGGGTACATTATTATCTCCATACTCATGCATCAAAGCAATTTTATCCTTGGTGTATGGCATGCGTACTTCCCTATCTCTCACCCCCATAACAAGAAAAAATAAGCATTTGGCGGCTATCCAAACACAAAGTTCTTCCTGTACCAAGAGTAGAGATGGTACATCCCACATTGCTAGTACACCTTCAAATCTGAGTTGAAACGTGGAACATATGTCTCTACCTCATGAAAATCTTGATATCAAGGTTACTTCCATGGAAAACTGGTCTCAAACCTACTTGGGTCACACATAATCCTTGGTCATCTCCTCTAGGTATGTAGGGTGCCAACACTTTTGGGGTCATCCCTCTTCCCTTATGCATCCAGAGAGTGCCCTCCTCATATGCCCTTTGGGTCCCATGAGTTCATGAAGGTGATCAATCTCCTAACCCATGGTCCTCAGACAATGATAGCTGTTACCTCCCGACCCTATGGTCATGTGCAACTAGGGAATTAGGCAACTCCTACTTCCATTGGTCTTATCCCTACCTGACCCTAGGATAGACTAAGGATTCTAATATAGTACATGTCCAACTTAGAACCTTACCCAAGTCTCCATCATCTCTCTCTGCATTCATGGGCGGACTTTCATCCTTTCATAGGGGTTATGGCGACCTGCATACCTTGGTCAGGCCCCATACCGGTTACTTCCATGGTAACACATCCACATGCACTTAGAGATGGTTATCTAGGGGTCTACAGGTTCATTCTCATACTATGTACTTTTCAGTTAGCTTCTCAAGATCCTATGATACCTCTTTAGGTTACCTTAAAACCAACAAAATTGGTATACACCCTACAAAAGGGTCCCTCTCCCAGGATGGGAGGAAACTACACCTTGATAACAAAGTTCACAAACATCCTTATGTCTAGGGTTTACATCCAAATGAGCATGCTTAGCCCTAGTAAGCTACTAAGGCACAAACATACCACCTACTAAACAATGCTAGGTCTCCGTGGTAGGTCCTACTTGTTCTCATTCCTCAACATTGGACCAACATCATACATACATAGGTCACCAACTTACATATGAGGGGTTCAACAAACATATACCTTAATCTAAGGGGTTTCCCATTCCTCTAAACATGAGGAGTGCCATGCTCAATCTATGGAACCTCAAGTCTCATCATGAGCATCAGGTGCACCAGGCACTTCTACTTCCCCTCTTATATCTAGGAACCCTAGGTTCACCTCTTTATGTGACAGCTGTCCAACTGCATGCTCGACCTTTGAACCATGAGCCAAGCATGTACAAGGTATGACATGCCCTTCCTGTCATCCTTCTACTCTAGTAACACCTCAAAGTTGAGTCCTCCTCAAGGACAACTAACTGGGTATAAGGCCTCACAACTTGGTACTAAACCTCCTCAGGGTCTAGGGAACTCTTCTTCCTATCCCTAGAAGGTAAGGTAGGAGCCTACAACATCCATAGATCAGTTCAAGAAGTCTTTTCCCTTTCTAGGGTTTGGTTCCTCCAAAGGCAACCAAGATACCATCAGACTCCAGGGATCATGCATGAGGCAACTACAACCATCCACTTAGGTCCCATCATCCTCAACTCCCCAATGTTCTTCATATCTCAGAGTCTAAGCTTCCAGCCTTCTTGCTTGGGTCTTGATCTCTCTCTCTATGGTGCAGTGTTCAAACAAAACGTCATTCACTAAGAGGAAGTGATCATTAACAGCGAATTACTGAAAATTACTAAAAATTAAAACCGTTTACAAAGAGATCCAAACATAGGAAAACTCTTTTATCAAGAACCAATGTATTATATTTACATCCCGATTCATAAGTACATATCTTGTACCGTCTCTTCTCGAGGATTACAAGCATCAACTGCCTTGTTAAACTATACATAGACATCATAAAAACCTCGAGGCATCAAACCCAAAATCTCAGATTGATTCATTAAAGGTACTATTTACTAACTCCTAGGACCTGAGAGTACAGAGATGACACATATGCCTCTCTATACAAAACATGATAGCCAATGTCTCCACCTGGAATGTCACTGATGTCCTTGTTGCTGCTGCTCTTCCCTTACTGTAGGGTTTCTGCTCCTTCTTCCGCATCTACCTAAAAAGTTGGATCCCACAGGGGTGAGACAATTGAAATTGTCCCAGTGAGATATATAACTCTCCGATAGAAATATTATTATTGCAATTAATAAAATAAAATTGAGCAGAAGAATCATATATGTTAATCAGCAGTTAAATCAATGTTTAAATAAATTAGAGCAATACTCTTATTCAAATCATTTCAACTTTAACTTGATAGAGCAGTATGTCATTTATCCAATAAGGAATATGAAGAACATGTATAACATTTATCCATTTAAAACATACTAAGCAAGATATCATCAACCAAAGATTCTCATATTTCAACCTTAAGAAAATACTCTACATGGCTGATTACATTTTATAGTCATACTTAAGCCCTGAGGAGATGAGGTATACCGCTCATACTCCAACCGACCATTATGAAATCGAAATCGGTACCATACATAGGTCAATGGAAGAGCCAGATTCCCATGACCTCATCTTCCTCAGTCAGTATGAGGACAAAATGCAGAACATCTTGTGTCTCTACTAAATAGCTTTCCAGGGTATACTAGCAACTTTGCTATAGAGTTACAGTGGCAGCTGTACTCTCTTCGCAATTGAGAGATTTCATGTTTATCTCACATCGATCTGGAGTTAACATCATCGGGATATTAATTATACATCCATCCCAGCATTAGAGAGATTAGTGATACATCCATCTTGACATATATAATGAAGGATTGAGAGATTTAATGTTTATCTCACATCAATTCCTTCATTAGGGTGTAAGGATATTCACACCCATAACCCCACATACTCAACAGTATGCCCTCCAGGAGTTCCCGTAGAAAAACCTGTTTCACCATCACCAACTACTGACGATGATAGATCTATGGTCAGGGCTCTACATGATAAGATTTCAATGGATTAATTAAGTACATTACCATATTCTTTTAGCATAAGTCATGTTTTCAAATATAATTTATTATAACAAATGCTACAAGGAATGTGTAATGCTTCTATCAAGTACTTTTCAAAGCTTTATAAAACATTCGGGATCTCAATCCCTTGTCACATCAGGGGCATCCTCATCCCTTAACATCTCATCATCATGATTATGGAATATGGGTATTCAAACCCTCAATTCAAAAAGAACACTTGTTACCACTTATCAGGTAACTAATACCTTCAGGTCATCTGACCAAGGTAAACATGATACTTGCAATACATGCATTTCACATGGCTCTTAAAGCTCATTAATCTCTTGTTACCTCTTATTAGGCAACAAAGCATATTATGGCTCACAAAGCCCATAAAACAATTTCAATGATAAAACATCATACCTCATACCTCATACCTGGCTATGTCAAATATCTCATGATACCTGCATGATAAGTGCAAATGATAACAATTATATCAATTACATATCATCACTATGCAGTGTAAGAGTAGCATCACTATTCCCTTATCAGGGTTAGGATTTCCAAATTTCATATTAATTAGGGATACTCATCCCATTACCCAAATTAGGGTTATGGTTTATCATCATATTACCAATCATTAGGGTTTCATGCACTATAATCCAAAATTAGGATTTCACATACCTTCACCCTATATTAGGGTAGGATTTCATATAGCATTACATAGCATTACCCTGGATTGAGTTTCACATCACATCTCTATATTAGGGTTTCACTTGAAATCACCCTTGATTAGGGTTTCACATCACATATCTGCATTAGGGTTTCACATGGCATCACCCTTAATTAGGGTTTCACATCACATCTCTGCATTAGGGTTTCACATGGCATCACCCTTAATTAGGGTTTCACATCACATCTATGCATTAGGGTTTCACATGGCATCACCATTACTTAGGGTTTCACATGACATCACCCTTAATTAGGGTTTTACATGACATCACCCTTAATTAGGGTTTCACATGACATCACCCTTAATTAGGGTTTTACATGACATCACCCTTAATTAGGGTTTTACATGACATCACCCTTAATTAGGGTTTCACATCACATCACTGCATTAGGGTTTCACATGGCATCACCCTTAATTAGGGTTTCACATGACATCACCCTTAATTAGGGTTTTACATGACATCACCCTTAATTAGGGTTTCATGATCTCTTTATCAAGGATCATACTCTAAATGCATATTTTATTCATGTTGAGAGTGTTGAGGTTTAACCATTACATGTTTATTATACATGTATGGACTCTCTCTCTCTCATTCTCTCTAGGATAATAATTACTTCAAACTTGATTATATTAGGTTAACCTTTCATTCAAGTGCATACATTTAGGGTTAGCATAGTGTATTGAGGTATTGCTTCTATAAGCACCAAAGGTTAACCACTCAAAAGGTACTAATCACTTAAGTACCTTGAAGGTACAACCATTGTAATTACCTTTAATAAACATCATCAACAATCATGGGTTTGATTGTACTTACAAGGTTTGAATCAATTAAACCTTCAAACGGTCTTGGGGTATTAGACCTTTAAACGGTCTTGAAGTATTTTGACCTTCAATTGGTCTTAAAGTTATTTGACCTTCAAACGGTCCTGAACCACACCTTCAATCAGTCTTAAGACCGTTAGACCATCAAACGATCTTGACCTCAAAGTCCCTAAACGGTTTGAGACCGTTTGAATAAAATATAATTAATCCAAAATGGTTTTGAAACTGAATTAGAAACTTATCCTTGAAACCGATTGAACATCAAACGGTTTGAGACCGTTTTCCCTCCAAATGGTCTGAGGACCATTTGATCCCAAACGGTCTCAAGACCGTTTGGTCCAAAACATCTTGAAATCGATTGGATCAACTAGGGTTTCCTCCAACTAATCAATTGATTTTAGGGTTTGCTTTATTGAATCGATCATCAATTGAACCATTAAGAGTACATCAAATTACAGCCCTTAGATATCCAACCATCCATCACAGCCCTTGAACTCCAAATGGTCTTGAGGCCGTTTGCCTCCAAATGGTCTTGAGGCCGTTTGCCTCCAAACGGTCTTAAGACCGTTTGGATCATCAACCAAGAAATTGATCCAATTCGACTAGGATTTCTTCAATCAATCAATTAGGGTTTATAATCAATGGATCATTCATTATGGAATCCATTATAATTAAATCAATTTGAGCCATTGGATTCTCATCCTTCACATGAGCAATTATCCCCAAATGGTTTTGAAGTTCAATTTACCCATTCGATCTTGAGATCCATTACCCATTCAATTTTGAACTCAATTACCCATTCGATCTTGTAGTTAATTACCCATTCGGTCTTGAACTTAATTACCCATTCAGTTTGAAGTAAATTACCCATTCTTTCTGAAGTAAATTACCCATTAGATCTTGGGTTCAACTACCCATTCGGTCTTGGTTACAACTACCCATTCGGTCTTGAAACCGAATCAACTCAATCGGTTTTGAAACCGAATCAACTCAATCAGTTTTGAAAACCGTTTGCCCATTCCTTTGTTGAGGTGTGTGCTTAAGATGACATCATCATCTTCAAGCTTCAAACCTTCGAAATTAGTTGTGATTCTTATGATGATTTCAACAACTAATCAAAAGGAAATCAAGAAAGAAGAAAGGTTCAACAAATAATGAATAAATTGCAAGCAATAATGACATTTAAGGATTCAAGTTATATAACCCGCCTTCAAAATTGAATCCAAGCTTCAAGCTTCACGTCCTCAATGATGAATGAAGCTTTTTCAACTGTCCAAGGTCCATTCTCAAATCTTTGAGTGAAATGAATGGCTAAGGTTGAAGATTGAATGAAGAAAAGAAGCAATTAAGCATTGAATTTCGATTTCCACCGTGAAATCAAGGTTGAAGATGACTATGGAGCTTACCTACATGTTGGGGCACGTCCTCCTATTGATCCTAAGCTCGTTTGTGCATGGCCAAAGCAAGGAAAGAAAAAGGGATCGAAAAAGGCTTTCATGTGGGTTGAAAATGGGATGTATATAAGGAATTTCAATGAGAGAGAAAGTGATAATAAAATCCTTTAATTCCCAAAATTGGTGCCATATACTCCCCTCAATCCCTTGCATACGAATCCATCTCCCCCACCTTGTAATTCCTCTTCATTATCCATGAATTAAAATAAAACAAATTAAGCACCTTAACCATTATAATAATATCCAAAATTGAGTGGGTATTACTTTTTAGTTAACTAATGTGAGTGGGCTCTCCACTCACTTTAGATATTTCGTGGCCTTTTCAAGGAACACGGATGTTCACACTTATTCTAATTCAACCATCTCATTTTTGGTTGAAGGGCACTTCCATTAATATATTTATTTTTGCATTAAATTGAATTAGGGTTTCAATTATGCTTAAATCTTGATTATTTTAATATCAAGATTCTCTCTCCTCCAAAGAGATTCAAATGAGACGCACCTCTCATTTTATTTTCTCTAATTGATACCAAGAAACATTAGGGACTCTCTAGAAGTGATATTTTGCATATCGAACCTTAGGTTTTTGGTAATTTGCACATTACACCAAAACTAGGTTTTAATGCACAACATTGCTCAACAAGTTCTTTCTTGGTACTCAGGCTTGTGGAAGCCATAACTCTACATCATTTTCATTCTTATGATGCTTCAAAATCTGAGAAACATTTTATCATGTAATATTTGCAAGTTAACCCCTTAACTTGGGTAATTTGCACTTTAGTCCAAAATAAGCAAAACAATGTTTCAACATTATTCAAAAAGGACTAAAATTGAAGCATAAGTTCCTCTTGAGCCTTAATTACTTTTAAAAAGGTAAGAGCAAGCATATAATTAACTTTATTAAACACAACATCTAAGGTTAAAGCATAACCCATGTCAGGGATGTTACACTCTCTCTAGAACTAACCCTACAAACAACCTTACTACTAGAGGTCCTCTCTCCATGAAGGTGGATCAAGCTCACAAGCATACTCCTACATGGGTGAAGCCTATGTTCAAACTTATGTTCACTCAAGATTATCCATAGCTCTTTATGCTTATCTCATAAGCTATCCAACATGCCCTTCTGGCCTCGGTTTTAACCTACTTCCACCACTACTGACGTACTCAAGGTGCATACTATACCATGCTCATATTAGCCCCTAGGGTTTCTATAGGTTCTTCACTAACCTCATCAATGAAGGAGTTATCCTTCACACTAACATGCATGACCCTTTCCCAGGTTGGGTCATCCAAACGAAACTAAGCCAACCAACCTCACATAGCTCATACTTCTCATGGGTATCCAAACTAAAAGCATGTCCACTCACACACATGGTCTACCATGACATCTATCTCATCGTGTCATCTCTCTCTCTAACCTTCACTTAGGGTTAGGGTTATCATCATCCTTAGAGGATGTGCCAGGTCTCTACTTATAATGGAGGTCTGTACCTCCAAGACTAACTTTCTCTACTCATCCTCCTGACCAGAAGGTCCAGCCTTAGGTCTCTCCTGAGGGCATGACAACATATGTCATACGACCTAAGCATGCAACTATTCTTTAGTTTACTCTTTATTTTACGCTTAAACTATTAAGCTTATGTCCATGACATCTTATTTACATGCTTTTCATTAATTTGGTGGAGGATTCCTTAAACCTTATCAACTTTACCCATACCTCAAGAGGGTGAGGAAGAGAGAGAAAACCCTAATCCTTAAAATTCTTAACAACATTTGAGTTGAGAAGGAATGAACAAGATGAGAGAGTCCTAAAGGTATCTTATTTTGAGTCAAATCCTGAGACATTGGCCAGGCAGTCACACAGATCTGGGAGTCCTCGTATTCTGACTAGCGGTGCAGAGGAAAATATTGCTAGCCCTCAAACGTGATCCTTTTATAAATACCTATGTCTTTCAGAAAATCCTCTAATAACTCCCTTGGGTTCTACAGAGTTTGTAAAATTTAATAATTACTAAAGATTAGATGAGGAACCAGTGCTCTGATACCAAATGTAATGACCCCGCCTCCCGATAACCCCCAATTAAGGGAGACCAAGAGGTCAGAGTCATTATCCCAATTTTTCAGGATCAATGGTTCGACAAATAATCAATAATAATTATAAAATTCTACCAAGACTATACTAAAAGCTGGAATAAAATAAAACTTTGCATACATTTTTCAAAACCTTGGATATCCACTTCTATCCCCAGTTGGAGTCTATTTTAACTAATCCTCCTTTGTTGCGAACTCAATGGTGTCGTCGGGGTTGGTGCACACGGCTCATGCCTCCCTTCACCTTCTTATATAGGGGTTATCCCCCTGCATTTTCCCACAAATTAGGGGAAATCCACAAGTTCAGGAAAGGTCTGCAACCTTAGGTTGGTTCGATGCGGAAATCGCTCCCGAAGCCAAAGGAATCGTTTCCTCCGTTGCACATTGCCTATACTTCGAGCAAATCTGACAAGAGGATTGTGCCCACTGGACACTACATTCCAGTCTCCTTGTGAGACTGGTATCAGGTCCAAGCCATTGGATCTTAGATCTACGATCCCCGTTTAATCTAAATATCCAGATATCATTGTGACATTTAATACGATTCAATGATTATCCATTCACCTTAGGAATCTTCTAAAAATCATAACTCATTATTCCTATATATTTTTTCAACCATATTTAAGAGAAACTTCCTCTTGGCTTTATCTACTCGCATACCAAATTTGAGTCCCAAATTCCAAAGGAAAAGGGTATTATCTTCGGGTGCAAGTTATCCTTTAATAAAGCTTATTGAAAGCATATTTTCTCTCTCTTAATCTTTTATTTTCTTTATTGTGATTCCTTTTACCATTAGAAACCATGTGGAGTCAGAATCTCATCCCTGAGGATTTCATTATCCATATTTCCACATATTTCTTGTAATTTCATTGTTATCTCATATTTCCTTCTTAATAAAGCAATGTTTAATTGATCTTTTCTCTTTCTTGTTGCATTATCTTTGCCACTTGGACTCCTTGGAATCCAAGGAACCCTAAAGGCACAAAATCCACCCTTTGAGCATCTTCTCTGGCCTTCTAGAGGCATCTACCTCTTTCTCTTCTCCTTTTCTTATTTATTCATTTATTCTTTTTAAGTATTTCTCTTTATCTTTCATTTCCTTTTTCCTCTTTTCATAATTCTTTTATTAGAAATCAAATATAAACGAATTTTACTCAATTTTGGCCATTAATGCCACTTTCTAGACATTTCCAAGTATTTCTTATAAATACTTTGCTTAATATTCATTATCTTGTATCTTTTTCTAATATTTGGACTTTTCTTCTTTTCTTCTCTTTTATATCCATTATTGAATTAATATAATAGTAGGAATCACGAAATTCCTATCCAAAGGAATGTTTGTAAAGAAACCCATCCTTTGAAGCAAAGCATCAACCTTTTCAATTAAGTCCATATTCATGAAATTATTACATTTCAATTATGAACACATATGAAAAATTGAGGTTGCAACACTAGGTGCTCTTATCCTCACACCACTACAACTAGCATTGGAAAACATGAGGAACATGATGGATCACATAATGGTCGGTCCATGTGTCTGCATTGCTTGACCATAGCTTGGGAGGAAAGAAGTTAGTCTCCCTCAAGGGGTGATCCACTCTATTATCCTAGGGGCTTCATCTAAGATCTTGGCCTTAAGGGTATTTGTAGCTCTTCTTACAACCTTGGGTGTTCTCTCCAATCTTGGAAGAAGTTCCAAAATCTAGTCCTATAAAAGTTATCAACCCTTAGACTTCCAAACTCTAGCCTACGCTCAAATTTCATCCTTTTGTAAATGATAGCATGGAATTCACATCCCTATAAATGGTGTATGGGGTGATGTATGTATAGTGTCTAGGGGAGTCAATTTGGTTTGGAGTGTTTCTCGGGTCCAAAAGCGATGGGAAGGCAGGCGTTGGATATGTAATAAGTTTTTGGCCTTTCTAGAGTCTTCATGATGGGGTCCAGTCAAAATGGTCAAGGTAAGAAATACAAGATGTATGACAAATGGGTTTCCCACATTCTAGAGATTTTTAGAGCATTTTAGGGTAACACATAGTAGTTTAGTCGACACGTGAGGGGTAAGGAGTATAGAGTGTTTGAAAGATGGGTTCCTCACTTCTTAGAGGGTTCTGAGAGCTTGTTGCATGTTGCTTGTGCTGGAATGAGGAATTGGAAAGGTGGGCATGTGTCTATTGTGTTCCCGTCTTCTGGATAATTCTAGATTTTGAAATGGACAATCTATCAAGAGAGGAAAAGTGGGGCCTGCATCTGATGGGCTCCCTACTTTGAGGTTATATTTTTCTCTCTATCTGATGTTTGTTTGATTAGAAATTTAGCATGGATGAACAAGATGTGTAAGTTAGGATGATAGAGAATGTGTGGGATGCATGTGAATGAATTTGGATGTCTTGGGCTAGAAAATTGGAGTGGAATTTACTGAAATGGTTGAGTGTGTGAAGATTTCAAGTTAGGCTTCTATGATTCTCCAATAGTTACATTTAAGCAAGGTAGTAAGATCCATCAATTGGATATTCACCTCAGTTGGTAGCCTACCCGTTGAAAGAAATGTTATTTGAGTTCATGAGTGTGGTTGTAATCATAGAGAAATTAGGATAATTACTAGAAGAAATCAAAAGACCAAAAATGAACTTTCAATAGTTCATCCCTCTTAAAATGAGGTCTAAAGCATGGTTGGTGAGCCCATTCATGATGAGGGGTGAAGTCTTGATATTGGCTGATAGGAAATTTAGGAAACGCTCACTTTAGTGAGACCTAGTATCATGCTCACCTTAATGAGACTTAGTATCATGCTCACCTTAGTGAGAGTTAGTGTCTTGCTCACCTCAATGAAGTCTTATTTCCATGCTCACCTCAATGGGACTTATCATCATGCTTACATCAATGAGTCATGTCGTCATGTACCTTAATAAGTCTTGATATTGTGTTTACCTTTGAGGGACTTGGGGTCAATCTCACTATAATGAGACTTGAGGTTACACTCATATGGGGATACTTGACATCAAGCGGGTGAGACTTTGAATCGTGCTCTCTTTGATGAGACTTAGAGTTGTACTCACTTGGGGAGACTTGAAATTAAGATCACCTTGGTGAAACTTCAAGTTGCACTCTTATCCATGAGATTTAGAGTTATGTTCAACTCAATCTACTTGAATTTGGGAGTCTTATAGAACTTCAGTCTATCATGTTCAAATCAGCATTGTGTTATGGCATATAGTGTAGGACTTTTGTCCATTTTGTCTCATTTTTCCTTTGCCAATAGGCCTAAAGGAATGTCTTCTCATTCCCATTTATGCAAACTTATTCCAATTTTGGTTTTCCAGTAGGCCTGAAGGAATTTCTTCTCATTCTCATGTCATTTTCACTTCACCAACAAACATTAGGGAATGTTTGCTTGACCTTATTTACACAGCCTCATCTCGTGTTTGTTTCACCAACATGCTTGAATGAAAGTTTGCTCATGCTTGTTTGCATCAGCCTCATGATCATATTTTACTTTGATAAAAGGACTAAGGAACACCTAGCTATTCCTATTCATTTCGTTATTGAGGGACCATCTATTTTGTCATACATGTGGTTGACACATCAACATGTTTGTATAGAACATTTAAATTTTCTCCTATGTCATAATTTTGAAGAGTGTATACCCATCCACAGTAAGATGCCATCTTTATTTGAATGAAGGTGGATAATGTATAGTCATTATTGTTCAGATTGGAATATATTCTTATTCATGTTTATCATTGAACATCCTATCTACTTGTAGCTTGTAGAACATTTGTTTGTTCTTGTTGGAAGGTATGCCCATTCCTGTAGTTGTAGAGTGTTATTCAACTAAAAGTTTTTAGAATGTTTGTTTTTTCTCTATTTAATGGCAGAGAAACTATCCATGTTTGATTTTGCATGTTGGCATGCCTGTATATGATGGAGTCTCTGCTCACTTACACTTGGATTGGCATATTGGTATGAATGTGTAAGTTAGAGTATCTGCCTGCTCAAGCTTGCTTTTGCATATTGGAATGCTTGTGGATGTTAGAGCGTCTGCCTCCTTATACTTATTTTGACCAAAATGTATTTCTTTGATACCCAGGAGTCATCAGGTTGACTGTGGAGTGTTAGACTCTCTACTTGCTTGGTGGTGAGAGGTCATGTCTTGCAATTAGGTTGCAGGTCTTATGAAATTTAGCATTGGTGGAGTTGTTGAGCAATGTTGACTATGGAGGCATATCCACATGTCTATGGTACTTTGGCAACCCAACCATAGCAAGATTACTCGAAATAAACACCAAATTACACTATTTAAATGTCATCACCCAATTTATTATGAAAAACACAAAATAAAAGTTTCAAATTTATTTCCATAAGATTTCACATAATGCCCAACTTTCAATCATCTTAACATGTAACATTATAAGATGAGTATTTTTACCACTGTTGCAACATGTATATAAAAGGCATATAGCTAGCATAGTCACAACATGTGCATGTATACAAGCCAAAACATGAGTCATAGAAACATCTAATCAGATCCACCCTACACGAACCTGAGAGTACAAGGATGACTCTAGGACACAACACAAAAGATCACCACCAACCTCCAAGCTACTGCTATCCACTAGAAGAAGGATCCTCTCCAGTCATGTCCTTGTTATGATTTTGGTCATTTGAAAGATATGGATAAGAACGAGGTGGGACCCATGTCTCAATGACATGATATAAAAATTATGGATATTATCATGCTTACAATTATAAAATAAAATAAATAATAGACAAATCTAATCTTTACAAGAAATGTGATATCAATAATTGCACTACAGAACTGACATGTAATACTGCACATGAGTACAATAGCAATGAAATCATCACAATGTGATTCACCAAGTAAATAGGCAAATATGCTACATAGTTGAATTGCTTGTTTTATTATTGCACCATGATTAGTTTGATGTGTACCAATCAAACTACTAGCTAGCGACCAATAAGTCCCCTTGTAAAATGTAAGGTCTTAGGATTAGACACCAAAAGACCCTTCCACACGTCAATTGGTGCAAGTATAAAAAGAGTAGTGTGCACATAAGACACACTACTTGTGGAGTTGTAACGACCCCGCCTCCCGGTAACCCCCAATTAAGGGAGACCCGAAGGTCAGAGCCATTAATCAATTTACAGGATCAAAGGTTCAACATATAATCAACAATAATTATAAAATTCTACTAACTAAACTGGAATTGGGTACAAAAATTAAAACTTTTACTTACCTTTATAAAACTTGGAAATCTAACTATCCACAGCTTGAAATACTCTATCTAATCCTCCTTGCACTTTATTTCTTAATTTCACGATGTGCCACTTTACTGTTTGTGTTTTCAGGATATTACCTAAAACGCCGACAAACAAAACATCGACCAACAATTGCTGGTATGTGGAGGCAACCAAAATTTCACAGTTAAGTCTAACAATTTAAGTATTGCAATCAAAGTAATTAACAAGTCAATTTACATTTTTCCATGTGACAATCCCCACCACTTTTGCCCTAACCCTGGATTTGACTTAAGGCCACCTTCTCAATCCCAAGCTTGGTGCCTGGGAGTCACCTCTCATGGTGCTCCTTAGTCTTGCCTCATCGACCACCTTCTCATTCCCGAGCTTGGTGTCTAGGGTCACCTCTCATGGTGCCCATTGGTCTACCCTCCTGGGCCTGACCTTTATGGCATCTTCCATCAGGGTGGCATGTAGGTGCAGGATTTACACATTTATATTAAATGGTGATAGTCATAGTCACTTTATAATTGCAATATGAACATCCAAACAGTTTAGTTGCATTCAATGCAATTAAACATCCGGGAATCCATCGGGAAACTAAAGCGGTTATTCATAATTAACCACATACCTGTTAAGCAGATTTGAATGCAGAAATAACCAATCAACCAAGATTCAAGCAAGCGCACACACAATTATTCCTAAAAAAGGCATCCAATTTCTTTATCATTAAATTCATCATCTTGATCCATTCATCCTAATTGTTGCCTAGGTTATTTACCCCTTTTTAGGGTTTTAACCATAATTAGGGTTTTATTAGGGTTTTAGCCTTCATAATACTTTTATCACATTTAATGCCCTCTTATTTCGCAAACCCTAATTTCGACATCATAGGCACAGTTAAAGTCCATTAATTATCTTCTATACTAAAACTACCATCTTTATCTCTTTTAAGTTACTTCAAGATCATTAGACTCAATTACCACCTTTAGTTTCCTTCGAATTGATAATTCATACTTCATCATGATAATGCATAAGTGTATTCCATTTAATATTAATCCCCCCTTCATCCATTAGAAAACCCTAATCACCAACTTAAGGGTATTTTATTATGAAAACTCAGTTCTATAGTTAAACAACCTAGGAACATCAGAAATCCCCCATTCCAAACATCCTGACACCCATGGAGTTTCATGTCCACTGCCCCGCATAACTGCAAGCATCCCATTAACATAGGAGGATGAGATTGACATCACTAGAAAATATCTCATTAAGAAAAGCTTTATCTCATCTGATCCACTTTCCTTTTAGACCAAGGCCAAACCACATCCTTCATTTGTGTATGCGGACTGTAGACATTTTTTTAATAACTTGACATGGCGTCAGAGCAACCCACTATTTTGTTGTTTGTCTCTATATTCACTCATAAATTGTCTTCAAATAGCTGAGTGGCATCTATCTGCCTACATGCAACCCTTAGGAGTAGAAGGAATATATTTGTGTTTTCATGTCTATGCTTGTCTGTTTAAGTGATGGAATAATCCCTCGTAAAGAGACTTGCATTGTTGCACAATAAGTATCTTCCCATGTGTGTTTGTTTAGTGTTTATTTGCTTCCAGCCTTAGCGCACTTGCTATCCTACTTGAATGCTTAGTTGTGTAATTTGTGTTGTATGCATTATGTGGAATCTCTTTTTCCATCAAAATTTAGAGACGTGATTCTATTATAAATAGAGCTTTGAAAAAATCACATTTTGTGATTGATTCATGAAACTTGTGCTCCACGTCATAAAAGTTGTCTAAATTGCTAAGGGAAATGTACCCTTCTTATTTTTTTGTGACAGAAATCAAAATACTGACCAGTGTTTTAAAATTTGTGCTAGGCAGCCGCTTAAGGAGCACAAGGTCCTGGACGATTAATATACTAATGCAGTGTTTGAGCGAATTTGGGTTAAGCAACCACTTTTAGCCTACTTTCCCTGTCATATATTTTATACTCAGTAACATTAATGTCAATGATGTGATTTGATATTTATATTTATTTAGCCATTCTTTATCTTTCATCCTTTTTCTTATTATCTTACTTATTTCTCATTAAAATATCTCTTTTTGAAGATTTCTCTTTATTTCTCTTTTATTTTCCTCATTAGTATTCCTTTTATCATTATGAATCCTTGGAATACAAAATTACACCAAGGATGACTCAATTATACCTCTTTTCACTTGTTTTCCACATTTGACCATTATTTTCAATTTCTTTCTTAATAAAGAAATACTTAATTGATCTTTTCTCTTCTTACTGCATTTTCCTTACAACTTTGGACTCCTTGGAATCCAAGGAACCCAAGAGGCACGAAATCCATCTTTGGATTAAGCTCTTTTGCTTTCTAGAGGTTTCCACCCTCTCTTTTCTCCAAAAACTCAATTATTCATTAATTAATTGAATTTCCTTGTTATTGGGCCCAATAGCCAAAAAAAGCCCACAAATCAAACAACAAGGCTATTTTAAATGAAACCCATTTATTCACAAAAAATTATATCATTATTTGTCCAAATATCTTTAATATGAGAAATTACATTTCTCACCAAAGGAACCCAAAATTTGGGGTTGTAACAGGAGTAATCAAAGGTCCGTCCACATAACTAGGTCTATCCTAGGTACTCAAGTCATGGTACCTATCATTAGGTATCAAACACATATCATCATATCACAATCTCATATCATAGGAGCTATGACATCAAACACACTCATAAATATCTCATATTATGAGCCCAATGATTATCAGCATTGGTAGTCCATGTATAATAAAAATTATATGACTCTAAGCACCTTCCAGAACCCTTGGGCTGCTATAAGGATTGTCATTCTTATATTCCACCTTGCGGACACTAGAATAGCTTGTATGGTTGTAGGGCGCTACATGATTAGGGTTACACTAGATTTAATTAGGTCAATTGCACGTCTTTCATTACTCAACCATGATACAGACAAGGTTTAACAATATATTCTTACCTAATGCAAAACTCTAGAATATATACAATGTATCATAACATATAACAAGTCACCCAATCATGATGCATTCTACCATTTTCGGCCACACCAAGGCCTGATTTGTCAACTAAGGCCACAGAAAGGACAAACCCACATTGGGATTTCACATCCACATGCAACAATTCATTTATCTTCACAGGGAAGCAAAAACATAATGCAAAATTTCATATTATCTTACAAGTATGAGAAAGTTGCACTTAGAGAAAGACTAGTCATACAAGTGCAATTTTAAGCATAAATGAGCTACTTATAGTATCAAATATAATTCCAACAACAATTAACATATAGTAAGGAATGTTGTGCATTTATTTTTCCAACAACATGGTATCAAAATACTTTGAAAAGGTATAATTGGGGCATATATGTATGTATTTAAAATTTTTATCCCTTACACAAAAATAACAGAGCATGTTAATACCATCACAATTCAAAATTAAAAGAATAAGGGATCCATGTATTTTTGTGTTAATATATCACTCTAACAAATAGTTCATAAATGGTTCATCTTTAGGCATATCAAGTATGATTTAGGAAAGATTAGGGTTTGCATGCACCACTATAGAAAAAAGAAGCTAACAATAATCATATCACTCACATCCAAGGGAGATGAACTCAAGATCCACATAGGAAAGCCACAAACCAATCACAAAAGACCTCAAACACCCCTACAAAGGTTCCAAGATAGAAACTCCAAGCAAGATATAAGGTCAACTAGGGAAAATAAGAAGAAAAGAGGGTGCTTTAGCTATATATACCAAGTTCTGTGTTAGCTTAAATGCACACATTTTAATATTTATAAACTCTAGCACTACCCTGCAAGTATACATGTGTGTAGTATGTTTGAGATAATCCAAGGGAGTAAGGTATTTCTAGGTGCAAGCATGTTACAGTTCACAATCTAGACCAATTTACAACAGTTGAGTTTGGTTTGTGATTTCATTAATTAGAAACTCACAGAAAATTTATGAGGACTAAACACAGAATGGGTTTTGATCAGAATTTTATGAGATATTAGTCATAGGATTTCACTTTCATACCATTACTCACACATAACCAAAAAATTAACATGCTAATTTACTTTCAAAGGAGATTTCCATCATCTTACACCTCCCGATAATATGAGACGCTTCTCATTTCAACACAACACTCCCCTACTTATGCCAAAATGAGAACAACAACCCTAGATCCTCAAACGTATCCCAGTCACTTTCATGGTCAAGGATTCATTTCCAAGAAGAACTACTCCTTACTTCTCTAAACATCCACTTGAATCCCATAAAGAAGCATAAAATATGCAGGTGTGATGGCCAAACAAACATACAAGAAATTCACACTATAGAAACTTTTAGAGAAGCAAATTGACTAGCATAAGTTTTTTTTTTGGAGAAGGTAAAATATTACTAAGAGGTGAGCACCAAAAAGTATAGGGCTGAAACACCCACATACTATACAAGTGGGTCTAATCTACAAAACCCCATGGTAACAAGACAAACCTATCCAACCCAGCCCCGATCTTAGGTCTGGCTTTAACTGCCCAACCAAGATTCTATACAATGACCTCAAATAGGTCCAACACATCGGACTGCCTCTGGCCATGAAGCATACTGTTACGTTCCCTCCATACAACAAAAAAAAATGATGGTGAGACAGAGACCCACAAACTCTCTCAACATCTAGTTGTTCTTCGTCTTGCACAGAATCCATGAGCATGCTTCAAGCAAGCATCTAGGTGGACAACCCCGCCCCCATCCCAGCTTGAGGCCTGCCCTGCACCAGAGGTACCTAGACACCTCACAACCAAAAAACAAGTGCTCATGGCTCTCAATCTCCCTGTTGCAAAGAAGGCATGCCATGTTGGGTCTAATGCCCAGGCATTCATCTTGTCGAAGGTGGGCAGACGACCCAACACGACCCTATACATGCAACAACTCCATTTGGGGGTGTGACTATAATTCCAAAAATAGGGTCCCAAGGCACCTGAGCCAAACACAAAGGTTCCAGTAACCAAGGTTTAGCCCCTGGTTCCTGAGCACCCATCTGCCCGACGTCAGCAGGTACTCCTGTGCCACGATCGACCAGCTTCTACTCATCTCCCTCTAGGTTCTGGACACGTTGACGTTGAGGTTGCTGAGGTCACAGCCGTATCTCCTTTTCATCCAACCACTCCAGCAAGACGAAGTGCATTTAAGAAAGCGATCAACTCTGGCAAGGGTGGTCGTCTTCGCAATATCACCAGCACAGTGAACATTCATGCCACCATCAGTAAAACGTCTGGTGATTGTAGCCCAGGAAACAGAGTTAGACCTGCCCCCTAGATGAAAGAACCACATATGCTGTTGAAGGTGTCTAGAACGAAACCAGGGAAAGCAGCCTGCCTGCACCAGAACCTCACTTTACCTGCAATCACAGTCCTTACCAGGACCATCCTCCCAGCGATAGACATCTTCAGTCCATTCCATTTCACCACCGTATCCCTGAGGTCATCCACACAGGAACAATAATCACTCCCTCTGGCCTTGCCCCCGCTGAGCGGAATGCCCAAGTATTTGGTGGGGAAGGTACCTTCATCAAGGCCAATGGATTCTTTCAGTCTCCCCCTCCTCGAATCACATGATCTAGATAAGTAGATTCTGGATTTCAAAGTGCTCATGAACAAACCTATCAGCTTGCCGAAGATTGCCATGATCCTCTTGAAATTCCACATGTTTCTGACATTCCCATCCATAAAGATAAGGATGTCATCAGCAAAAACAAGGTGTTCCCTCACCTTCATGCCTCCCTACCGGAAAGACTTAATGTCACCCTTCTGTGCAGCGTCGTCCATAGCTTTGGAGAATGATTCCATGATCAAAGTGAATAGTAGGGGTGATAGAGGATCACCCTGCCTCAATCCATTACCAGCGGTGAAGAAACCATACGGGCTTCCTTTCACAAGGACAGAGAAAGAGGTTGTCGAGACACACTCCTTCACCAGTCCAATCCACTTCTCGCCAAAACCCATAGACCTGGAAATGTCCCAAAGGGTGTCCCACCTTACGTTGTCGTACGCCTTGGCTAAGTCAATCTTCACACACACTTTGCGGGAGCTATTTCTCATCTTGAAATCGAGCAGAAACTCTGAAGCTAGAAGAGCATTGTCAGAAATAGAACATCCTTTGATGAAGGCAGACTGAGTCGGGGAGATGATGTCAGGTAAAATCATCTTCAACTGCCTAGAAAGCAACTTGGAAAGGATCTTATATATCACAGAGAAGCATGATAAGGGCCTAAGATCAGTCATTGAGTTAATCATCATCTTCTTAGATATGAGCCGCAGGAATGAATGGTTTATGCTCCTAACCATATTCCCACCAACAAGGAACCATCTAACAACTTTATAAATATCATCTTTGATCACAGGCTAGAACTCATGGAAAAACTTTGCATTAAATCTATCCAGGCCATGTGCTTTATTGGCACCAATAGAGCAGAGAGCTTCCTTTATCTCCAACTCTAAGGTAGGACCACAAAGCACCCGATTCATCTCTGGGGACACCCTCAAACCAGGCAGGTTGCACCGCAGTCTGTCTACCACATAAGTTTTGTTGTACAAAGTTATGAAGAAATCAACATTAGTATTACCCACATCCAATGGGTTATTGGTTGGGTTACCATCCTCTTTGATCAAAGTGTGAATCGAATCTCTCATGAAATTCCTTTTCACAGCCGTGTGATAGACCTGAGTGTTCTTGTCACCATCCCTGATCCAATTGAGCCTGCTCCTCTGCCAATAGCACAACTCTTCCACCTTCTCAATTTGAAGCAACTTCTTAGTGGCTCTATCTTCTTCCTCTATGGCCATCGTCGACGTTGGGTTGCTTCTTAGAGCTTTAGAAGCCCTACCATAGTTTTGTTTCGCCACAACGACCATGCTACGAATATCATACAATACTTTAGACCAAGCTTTCAACGTAGTTTTGGTCCTCTTTAGTTTTGCAGCAATGACAAACAAAGGGTTACCCCTCACCTCCTCACTCCAAGCCTTATGGATAGTAGAAGTACATCCTGGCCATTCAAGCCACCAGTTGAAGAATATAAATGGCTTGGGTTTATGTATCACATTGTTCATCTCAAACAGAAGAATGGCGTGATCGCTATTTGGAGGAACACCCAATTTGACGATGGACATAGGGAAGATGTCCAGCCACTCGCTGTTGACAATGGCCCTATCAAGATGGCTCGAGATTCTTCTTTTGATTTCTCTATTATTATGCCACGTGATAAAACCACCATTCAAGTTCAACTCCATAAGATTAGCAGCAGTGACCGCATCATTAAATCTATCCAGGCAGGAAGCAGGGACAGGCAGACCGCGCACCTTCTCATTGGCTTTCTGAATGTGATTGAAGTCACCTATAAAGATCTACGGTAATTCCCTCTGATTTGCATTGGCTAAGACCTCCCACAACCTTCTCCTACACATCTCAGAATTATGTCCATATACTACGACATGACGATATGCAGACCTCCATGATTTATGCGGTTCGCAGTAACAAGCTGATCCATCTCAAAGATAACCTATACATCCCACACTAATAGATTCCACCCAATAGAAATACGACCCCCTTCAATTTGGTTAAGGTTGGATGCAGAACCCCACCCTCCAGGGAACAACCCGATGATTCTATTAGCAACCTCATGTCTAATTCTAGATTCCACACATACCACAAGTGTAGCTTTGTTCTCCCTAATCACCTCTCTCAAACTTCTTTGTTTATCTGGCCGAGAGGCACCCCTCACATTCCATGCAAGGATGCACATCAATACTTCCTTCGATGACCACCCCTACCAGGGGTAGCCCCTCCTCTCCTTGTCTTCCTGGGCGAAACCTGTGTGGAAACACCAACCTCCACCAGATTCTCAACATCACTCTCCAGCCCATCAAGGATTGAGAACTGGTTCCTTGCTTCATTGTGCGTTGCTTGGTCTGGGTAACTCTCTCTTTTGAGAAGAGGTGACTTGCCCCTCCTTCTAGTAGAGACGAAGGATTCATTGACTCCTACCTCACTGCCTCTTTCTTCACTAACATCTTCACCCGTAGCCTCCTATATTTTTGGTTCTGGCATTTCAACCATAACCTGGGCCGCAACGTCCGCCACAATCACAGAGTTACTTGTTGACTTCATCGCACTATCAGTCGCAACGGCCGAGGAGCAAGCACCCTCTATAGCTGGTCTCACAGGAGCTTGGTCCGTCCGAGCTCTACTCATAGGTATGGTCCTTCCTCTCTCATGGATACCTGCACTGGCCCTGGACCTCTTGGAGAAGTGCCTAGCCTCCGCCTACACTCTCTCCGCCTCTCTACCTCTAACAGCGGGCAAATCAGACAAAGAGAGTCTCTCCCTAGGGCAATGTCCAGCGGCATGGCCAAAGACAGTGCATATGTCACACCTGTCTGACAGGGCGTCGTAAACAACTCTGATAGCTAGCTCAGACCCATTCGACATCACAATCATCACCTCCAGAGGAGGCTTCTTGTCTGCCGCGATCTCGATACATAGGTGCACAACCCCCTAGTATCTGCCCTTATCGACGAACTCAATGACTTTTGGGGTGCCAATGCCGTAACCAATAATCATGATGGCTCACATTGTCTAATGTTGACCAACGTCTGACAATGTGACCCAAATTGGCGCAGTCGTGAGTGCCGCCCTACGGATGTCTACTTTAGGTGACCATCTCCTGATCAACATCAGCTTGTTGTCAAAGAACCGAGGCCCACTCTCCAAAGCGACATTCAGGTCATCTTCATTGGCAAATCTCGCAAGAAAGATGCCCTCGGGCAGGGGCGACAGCTGCAGCTCACCCTTCGGCCTCTAAGATTTGATCATCCATCCATACAGCTGGTCCAACACATCCGATTTTCCCAGAATCTGAACAATGATGGAGTGTTTATGGAAGGCATCCATCGCCTCAACCACCGGTTCCGGAAACTTCAACTAGGGTTGATCATCGCCTGGTTTGAACTCTAGGCACTTCAGATCTTCAGGTAGGGAGATGGGTGCGAACCTCCTACCAACCATGATGGGCTTCAGTAGCGTGCCATCCCAAGATCACCCTTTTGTCACATCGACCTTGGGGTCGGACCAAGTGGCTTCAACACTAACGCTCGGGGAGGGGGAAAGGGTGGGGGACGTGACGGTGGAGCCCATACCGCCCTGGGTTGCCGCCGCCATGCCCGCAGAGTAGGTGGACTAGAAGACGTGCCAGCGGGGAGGTATCTACAACAGCCACGGTGACGGAGCATGCACCACTGGGCCCTCGTCCTGCTCCTAGCCACGAACAGTGACAAAAGCGTCCAGGGGGGTTCCGCCGGGGAAGCCCAGCTGCCATGAGGGCAGCAGGGGGAGAGGGAAGGCGAGGTGGAGAGGGGAAGCGGGGATCTAGAGAGAAACCAGAGCTTACTCGCCAGAGTGAGTATGCACAATGACTAGCATAAGTTAAGAAGTAAGAATTCACATGAGAAACGGCATGGGAGCTACTCTCCCATGCCTAAGAAAAAAAAAGACTACTTGTCCACAATGAAGAAACACATGAATATACTACATATTTTAGAGTTTGACATGATTAGAGAAGGAAAGAAAAAGGAAAACCCAAAGAATGGAGAAGGGAAATTCAGAACTCTGGTCTAAGGATGAAATCCCATGCTTGTTGGTGCTTCTACTCAGACAACCTTCTCTCCCGAGAGGTTTGGACAAGGTAGAGAAGCTCCTATTGCACTCCTTGAAGAAGAATGGAGGTTCTATCATGAGAAACTACCTCTTCCTCCCCAAAATCACCTCCTCCTTTCTCTGGAATCTTCTCTGGACAAAGTGTGCTTCAAAATGATGAGAGATAACAACATCATATGTGTGACCTTGTATTTAAAATGAGGGGAAATTGTCTTCAAACTTTGTTGAAACTGATGGAGACACACCATGTTGCTACTTGTAACTGCTGAATGGACACATCATGTAGCTGTCATCCTGAGCAAATAACACACATTGTGTGTTATTTAACGTACGGCGTGTCAGCTTGATACAACAACCTCTGTCGATTGCTTGACTGAGTGGACACACTGTGTTCACAAAAGAACATGTCATTTCTTTGCTTTGTCGTTGAAGAGTAACCTTTCTGGAATGATGCACAATGTGTGTAAAATAACACATGTCGTGTCTTGTTCTGAAGCATCAAGGTCTCATTTGAATCAATTGCAAATAATTGGCAGATCCAACTAAGGTTGAGCTTGGGTTGAATTAACCCCATTTCTTCATCTTTATTGTGTACCTGTGATCATAATCATGAAATACGTAAAACAACTAAAAAGGTGGTAAATCAAGTATGATTAAAGGTGAAATGAGGCGCAAAAAGGATTGAAAGTGTGTGCAGAAGTGGGTGAAAAGTCTAAACAAAATGTGCACATCAAATCCCCCTAAGCTTGAACTATTGCTTGTCCTCAAGCTAAAAGAACATGGAAACACAAATGAAGAAGTCAAGATCATGTATCAATTTAAATGAAATGGAAAATTTGTTTCAAGCCAATTCAACCATAGATAAAATTTATTGCAAGTAGCCATAAGATCACCTTAAAGACTCAAGATTGGAAGTTTTAGTTTGACAAAAGTGCAAATATCTAAATGGAAGAATCAACAAAACAACATCATATAGAATTTAGATGACAAGACCAAATCAGTAGTGAATATGTAACCTAATCCTCTCAATGATTAAGGATGTAAGGAATGAAATCCAAATCAACCAAACAATCCAACAACAATCTCTTTTCCTTTAGATAAGAAATGAAGCAAGGGTTCTGACACTCGACAACTAATGTAGAATTATGCACACGTGGAATGTCAGTTGGGGTTATTTACCCTCTTTTAAGACACAACACCTAACCATCATAGATAGATTGGACTTACACTAGGCTACCATGCTACATGGGCACTTTAGCCATCTTTTATAGGAGTGATACAAGAATTAGCTCATAATGATCAAGAATGAGTCAAGTTCTGCTATAGAACCATGATACCTCAAAATAAAACTTTTCCCCAAGCATAGAAGAGTTGGCGGGACTGTTCAGTTAATAGGATTACAGTCATTTTTAAAAAATTTCATTGAGAGTTAGGTTGAAAACGTACTAAAATTTGATAAAGTCATTTAGAACGCTAAATAAGGTTGTGAAGTTGATTGTTCTAGGAAGAATTTTGCCGTTACATGTATTATTTTTGCAAGAATGTGAAAGGTGAACATGTGGCTAAAAGCAAAAATCAAGATGAAAGATGGGATGTTGGCAAAATATTCCATTGAAATAATGCATGATTTGATTTTCTTCCTTCAAATTATGTTTCGATACAAGATGGATAAATAGTTTAATCAAAGAAGGAATTTCAATCCAAAAACAAGGAATATGCCTCAGATCATACTAGATTTTCCACAAATAGGAATAGAAACTACAACAAAAGGAAGACGCAAAATGATGAAAGGGAAACAACAATTACACTACTGGCCGATTGCTCCCCCCAAACTTGAAATCTACAATGTCCTCACTACATCAATCAAACTCAAGTTGGTAGTAACTAGGTACCTTCCATGGAGAATCAAGAAGAAGGGCCAGTTCCCTCATGACCAGCTGAGAGATGTTGGTTTAGAAGAGCATCATCATCAGGAATATCTATAGGGGATCTGCTCTGGTAAGGTTGAGGTAGGGGTGGAGGCATGGTGTAGTGGGATTGGGAAATATGCCACATGTTCATCCTCTATATCATGTCATGCATGACAAAATATTGCTGACTGATCAGGTCTAAATGGCTATCCTACTGATCAAATCTCTGTTGGACATAGTTATATGTGTTGCAGATCAAGCATGGCCTAACTATACTCTATCTGCATACTGGTGGAGGGAGGCGATGGTGTGATAGCAACTATAGTGGATGCGTCCTAATGGTAATCAGAATTAGAGAGATCAAACTTCCAATTGTCCTTGTTTGTTAAAGTACACCCTCTAAATCAGTCAATTTAATGAATTGATCATTATCAAAGAAGCACTATCTGAATTTGATATCATCATCGGTAACCCAAAAATTAAACTAGAGGAAACAAGCAACTGTATGTCAACTATGTTGTTTCCAGGTGTAACCTCCAGACCTATAATATCCACATTGACCTTGCGGGCAATGTGGGTGATTAAAACCCCAATCATGATATCACCCGACATATTCTTCTTGACTTCAAGGAACCTAGTGCGAATGAAGTACCCTACATTTATTTTGAAATTATTTACCATTTCCCATAGAAAGAAAAGGTACAACTTTCCACATACTCCTTAGGTTTACTGTTTTTGCAAAAACCCTTGTGCTAAGAAGGCATGGACATAGCGGAAGATGGGATTGTGAATGCATGATGCCATGGCCTTCTTTGATTCATGGATGTCATCATCTATTATTTCTCTCCACAAAGCATCACTATGAAACTATGGAGGATAAGATAAACTACCCCCATAGTGGCATTGAAATGCCTCACAAAATTGTTTGAATGTTAACTTGTAGCTACACCCAAAAGATGGAAGTAAATGATAGAAAATGGCTCATGAGTCTTTTTAGGGATAGTCTCAACTTTTAGTGTAGTCAGAAACTCATAGGTAAGTCTAGGATAAGTATGGATCACCGTGCACTGAGTACACCTGAGTCCTAGCTCCTCTAGCAATCCTAGAACCTCCTCTTTGAATCCCAATGCATCCATTGTGTCCTCACAGGCGAAGCGCGTAGGCAGAACACTACAAGTGATCAACATTTGGTACGAGGCATCTTCTACCTCTGAGACTTTGAACTAAGTATTGGAGACATAGCTAGGGGTTGAGGAAGAACTCCCCCCCCTTGGGCACTTCACAACTTACTTAACTGGTGCCACTCCTTTTCTTTGGGTTATTGGAACAAGGTACACAATGTGTTCAATGAGGGACACAACATATCTTCTGTATGCTCAAGGGTTGATTCTGAATGGTTGGACACATCATGTCTAGGAAAACACATTTCGTGTGTCCTACATTGAAGGTGATTTGTAGGTTGAAGAAGATGAAGGTGTCACAACATGTCTTAGCTCTACCACAACGTGTCTGTTGTGCTGACAGTGAGCTCCAGGTCAAGGAGGGCAAATGGGATCTCATTGAGATTGTTGTGATGACATTGATGGTGCTTGGAAGGGACAAGGGAGCAGATCTTAAGTGACAATAAGGGAAGATGAGTAGATGCAGAGGTGGTGAGGTAGTTGGATTTCGACCTGGATGGGGATAGTTCCTTGTGTGGAGGGGTGCGAATGGTGGCGCTAGGTGGAGGAGTTGGAGATCTGAGCTCAGTAGCTGAAGAAGAGGGCAACGTAGAGAGGAGTTGGAGTGGGTGGTGATAGATACAAATGGTGTTGCCAGAGGCTCCTCCTAGGTAGAGGTTGGGGAGCGGTGAATAGAGAGTGACAACAAAAGGCAGGCACAGCTGTTGGGTGTTGCACATGACATGAGTTGTTGTAGAAATGAGGATGGGGACTTCGAATTTGGGGCTAAAAACCCTAAATCTGTCTTGCAAACACAGTGTGTGCTTTGAAGTACATAGTGTGTAATAATGAGCATGTCATCTGCCCTTTTCATTTTTGTCTTGCTTGGTTGTGACACACCGTGTCTAAAATAATGCATGTTGTATTTGCTTCTAGTAGATCCAATGACAGCTTCCTCTTATAACGCACGGTGTGTGTGAATTCACACATGTCGTGTGTGCTTTCAATGAACTCTCTGATGTCGTAAAGTTGATGATCACACATTGTGTGGCAATTTACACACATCGTGTGGCTTTCCAGCAACTTACTTCTAGAATAATACACATCATGTCTGTATATTGATATGTTGTTGTTGGATCCTAGATGGGTGATTAGATGCTCTAGAGGGGGGATGAATAGAGCTGAATGCACTTACAAAAAAATTCATTAGACCTTCAAGATATATCACAAGATAAGGTTTCTAAATAGGAAATTTGTGTGCAACTAAAACATGCATAGAAAGGATGATAGAGATTGAGCAAACACAAGCAGACAAGCTATTTAGAGTGGTTCCACACTTCAAACTAGAAGTATGTCAGTCCACTTACCTAGAGAGGTCAACCTCTAGGATTTCCTAACCATTGCATTCTTATATTCATTCATAAGACTTACAATACATGACCAAACAAAGGACTTACCTATCCAATACAAAGAGTCTTCAACCTTACTAAGGACTTACCCACTTTGTAAGAGTCTTCCGCCTTCTTCCAAGGACTTACCTACTCTTGCACAAGTCTTCAACCTTCAAGGAATTACCCACTCTTCTTGGATCTTCCGCCTTTGACTTCACATTCACTCAGAGAAGCTTCCACCAAGGACTTACCCACTTGATCAAGGAGTCTTCCGCCTTCTTCAAGGGATAACCCACTCTAGCTCCAAGTCTTCAACCTTGATCTTCACCAAGGGACACCTTCCCTTGTTCTTCTTCACCTCTCTTAGCTAAGAGAGAGAACCTTCATCTTCATGGTTGAAAAGAGAGATGGGGAGGTGGTGGAAGTGAGAGCCTCACACGATATACATTTAGGACTAGCTCTCTTACAAATCTCCTACTCACTCTAATGGATGTAGCAAGTGATTAAGCTTAGAGAGAGAGAGAGAAGGCTGTAGGAAGCACTCAACTATAGAATAGGAACCTCACATAGAGTTTTGCAATGAATGCTCAACCTTGGAATGAAGCCCAAGAGTTCCTATTTATAGTTGGGGATACCTCTTAGCCTTTGGGAACACTTGAGAATGAAAACTAGCCATTTTGTGGCTTGCAACAGATATATTTTCACTTGTTGCAACTCTACAATGGCTAGAAGCACTTTTCTGCACTTTTCCGTACAGTGCAATCGGTCGAGTTTCTATAAGGGTAACTCGACCGATAGAGTAAAAGACAAAGCCAATATTCAGACCATCGATCGAGTTTGTCCTGGGGAAACTCGACCGACCAATGAAAATAGAATTGGTCTGGTACTCCATCGATCGAGTTCTGTGTAGTGTAAACTCGACCGATCAAAAGTCATTTTCAAGATCCAATCAGGACCGGTCGAGTTTGCACCTCACAAAATTCGACCGATGAACAACCTGATGTGAATTTTGGAAAATGGCTTTTGAGTGCTTAAGCATTTGATCTAAGTGCTCCTGATTTTTTCTAAGCTTAATTACAAGTCAAACAATCATTACAAGTGATTTACAACATGATTTTAATGGATTTACATCATATTACAAAAATGTGCACTTGTATTGACTTTGACTTGTCTTTTCTCCAATTTGATATGCGCAAGTTAGGGCATTTGGAGTGTGTCTATACCTAATTTGAAATCACTCAAGTAGAAGCATTAGACACCAATATGTGGAATGGTTAGTCATCATCAAAACATGGGTTTAGTCAATTTCGACGTGAGTCAACATTGACCTTGAGTCAACAGTTGTGTAATCTAGATATCATCTTGGTTTTATATCTTGTGAGTGGAGACACATCATGTACTATGTTTGACACGACATGTCTAGCTGAATATCTATAGAATTTGATCCTTCTTTTCTTAGTACCTATAATGATGATAACATATACTCATAAGGGTTTAGATTATTACATTCATCCATGGCAAACTTATTTTATAAAAGGAAAAGTTCTTGAGCTAATGATATTAAAGAAATATATCATAAATGTGGAGTCAACTCCCATAAGGTCCTCCATTTAAAGTATGGAGTGAGACTTTAGACAAAAACATCAAGCATTTGAGAGGGAGCAGGAGTCTCCTTGGTCTATCTTCTCTCCCTCAGTGTATAATTTATAGCGTTGGCCGTGGACTTTGAATGAGGCTTCTTTTCCTTGTAGCTCCACTGTTCCATAGGGGTAAACCTTCAATACTAAGAAGGGGCAGGACCATATAGAACGTAGCTTTCTTGGGAAGAGTTTGAGCTTGGAGTTGTATAGAAGCACTAGATCTCTTTCTTTGAATCTTTGGTACAAATTGTTTTATCACGCCATCTCTTTGTTTTCTCCTTATAGATCTTGGCATTTTCATATGCATATAATCTCAGCTCTTCCAGTTCTTAGAGTTGTAGCAACCTTCTTTCTCCTACTTTCTTCATATCATACTTGAGAGATTTAATTGCCAAAAATGTTGTATGCTCAATTTCTACATGTAGATGACAAGACTTCCATAGACCAACTTGAATGGAGTCATGTCAATTGGTGTCTTGTAAGTTTTCCTATAAGTCGACAATGCATCATCTAATTTTAATGCCCGATCTGTTCTTGAGTTAGAGACTGTCTTCTCTAATATTGCCTTTAATTGTGCATTTGAAATCTCAACTTGCCCTGAAGTTTGTGGATGGTATGGTGTAGATATCTTATGCTTGACACCATATTTACTTAGAAGAATGTTGAAGTTTCTCTCATTGAAATGACTTCCTCCATCTGAGATGACTACTCTTCAAACCCCAAATCTCAAAAAAGTAATCTTTTGGAATTAGCTTCATCGCTAATTTTTCATCTGCAACTTGAGTGGGAATGGCCGCTACCCACTTTAATACATAGTCATACACCACTAAGATGAACTTGTAGCTGCATGAAGAGGGAATGGGCCCATATAATCTATGCCCCATACATCAAAAACTTCAATCTCAAGAATTGAATTCAATGGCATCTTGACCCTATTGAAAATCCATGTTGATCTTTGACACTTATCGCATGCTTTAACAAACGCATGTACATCATGAAATAGAGTTGGCCAATAAAAACCTGCTTGTAGCATCTTGGTTGAAGTCTTGTCCCCTCCAAAATGTCCTCCATAAGGAGAGGAGTGAAATTCTAAAATCACACTTGGGATCTCCTCATTGGGAATGCATCTTATTATTAGTCCATATGCACATTGCTTAAACAATTGGGGATCATTCTAATAGTAAAATTTGACATCATAAAGGAACTTCTTTTTTTGTTAATAGGTAACATATGAAGGAAGGTATCTAGTGGATAGATAGTTTGTGGATTCAAAAAACCATGCTGTTACAAGTGAATTCATTGGATACAACTTCTCAATGGGTAGGTTGTCATCAATAGGAACCTTGTCTTCGACACTTGTGGAGAGGCACGAAAGGTGATCAACTACATTGTTTGTTGTCCCCTTTTTGTCTTTGATCTCTAAATCAAGTTCATGTAACAACATTATCCAATGATTAATATGGGGCTTGGCATCCTTCTTGCTCATGAGATATCTAACTGTAGCATGGTTTGTATATACAATGACTTTGGATACCACATGATATTGTTGGAACTGATCAAAATCATAGACTATAGAAAGCATCTCCTTTTCTATAGTGGCACAGTTGATTTGAGCATCATCTAAGGTCTTGCTTGCATAATGAATGACATGAATCTTATTATATTTCCTTTGTCTTGAGACTTCCCCTATGGCATAATCACTAGCATCACACATGATTTCAAAAGGAGCACTCTAGTCTTGTTGTTGAATGATGGTGGCTGTGATAAGAGCATCCTTCAATCTCTGGAAGGCTATTTTGCAATCTTCATTGAATATGATTTTAATATCTTTAGCTAACAAGGAGCACAATGACTTCATAATTTTTTAAAAGTCTTTATTGAATCTTCTATAGAACCTTGCATGTCCCAAAAAAATTCAAACCTCTTTCACTGTTGTTGGAATTGATGTTTTCTCAATGGCTTCAACCTTTATTTTATCAACAGCAATTCCTTTGCTTGAAATGACGTGACCAAGTACAACCCCATTCTGCACCATGAAATGTCACTTCTCCCAGTTGAGCAAAAGGTTGACCTATTTACATCGTTTTAAAATGTGACCAAGTACAACCCCAGTCTGTACCATAAAATGGCACTTCTCCCAATTGAGCATAAGGTTGACTTGTTTACATCATTTTAAAACTTTAGTTAAATTTAACAAGCAATCATGAAAGGAATTGCCGCCATACACACTGAAATCATCCATAAAAATTTCCATAATCTTTTCTATGAGATCAAAAAATATAGCCATCATGCATCTTTAAAAAGTAACAGGGCATTACATAACCCAAAAGGCATTCATTCTCCTATAAGCATACATGCAGGTTGTTTTTTCTTAATCAGGTGGATATAAAGGAATCTAAAAAAATGTGGAATACCTGTCTAAATAGCAAAAATAAGAAAGATTAGAAAGTCTCTCCAATATTAAGTCAATGAAAGGCAGGGGGAAATGGTCTTTTCATGTGACTTTACTTAATTTTCTATAAATACACATTTATCGCCCAGTTACAACCCTTGTTTCAATTAACTCATTATTGTCTCCTTCTATTATAGTGGTTCCTCCCTTTTTAGGTACAACATGTATATCACTTACCCATGGGCTATCACTGATAGGATATATTATCCCCACATATTTCAACTTAAAGGTTTCCTTCTTAACAACTTCCATTATGTTTTGATTTAACCTTTTTGGTGGTTCTATGCATGGCTTAGCATGTTATTGTAAGGATATATGATGTAAGAGAATTGAAGGTTTAATTCCTTTAAGACTATCAATGCAGTATCCTATCACATCATGTACAATCTAAGTTCTTTCAACAACTTACTTTCCTATTCTTGAGTCAAATAAGAATTTATTGTAATAAGGGAAGAGAAGTTGGGGTCCAAGAAAGCATACATTAACCTCGATGGGAGGGGTTTAAGTTCTACATTTTTTATTCTTCTAAAGTGGTGGTGCTACTTGCCTCCTTCTTGGTTGGTACTTCATTGGATGATGAGTTTGATGCAACTTCATAACTTTCTTCATTGAGATCAATCATTGAGTCATCTTTGTCTTCATCAACTTCAAGATCATCAAAAGCTTGTTCAAGGATGTTCTTGTCTTCCTCTAGCAGACAAATATATTCTTTAGTGTTGGGTGCCTTCATAGAATCATAGATAGAAAATACTAAAGCTTCCTCTCCAACTCTGACAGTCAGCTTTCCTTCTCTAACATCTACAATACATCCTGCAGTCCTGAGAAAAGGTCTCCCAAAAAGGATTGGGTTCGCCGGATCTTCATGCATGTCTAAGACTACAAAATCACAAGGAATGCAAAACTTCCCTATCTGCAGTGGGATGTCTTCAACAATCCATCTAGGATATTTAATTGAAAGATCAACTTATTATTTTGTCATGGAGGATGGCTTAAGTCTCCCAAATCTAACTTTTTCCATAGGGAAAAAAGAAACAAGCTGGTGCTTTCACCAAAACCAACTAACTCTTTGTTAAAAGTTGAGTCTCCAATTTTATAGGGAGAGTGAATGCACCTAGATAATTAAGTTTTTCTAGCAAACAGTTCTGAATGATAAAGCTTATTCTTTCAGATAACATCAATGTTTCATCTTGGTTGGGCCTCCTTCTCCTGGTGAAAATGTCTTTTAAGAATTTGGCATAAGAAGGCATTTCTGCTATAGTTTCAACTAAAGGAAGGTTCACATACAACTTGTTCAAGATGTCCATAAACTTGTTGAACTTAGCATCATCTTTTGTTTTAGAAAAAAATTGAGGGAAAAGAACAATAGGCTTGCAAAAAGAATCACCTTATTGCGAGTTTCTAGTGGTTTTATTCCTTTGGTTCTTATCAGTCTCCTCCATAGTTGTGTCACTGACTACTTTAGATTTCCTCTTTGAAGGTGGTGAGGATCATCCTATCAACACCCCACTCAGCATCACAGACTTGCACGTCTCTTTAGGATTCATCTCGGGTTGGTTGGACAAGGAGTCAGAAGGTGTTCCTTGATTAGCTAGAGCTTGTTGAGCAATCTAGTTCTCTAACATCTTGGTATGAGTAGTAATGTCATCAACCTTGGAAGAAAGTTTTTGGATGGCATCTTTCATAATTTGATAGTGTTGGCGGAACTCCTCATTTGGTTTCAATTGAGATAAAACAAAACCTTCAACAAGAGACTCCAAATTGAACTTTGGTTGTTGTTGTTGGTGGTTGAAGTTTATACTAATATTGTTGTTGAAGTCTGGAGGATTGTTTACCATTAGTGGTATGCTCACCACATGTAATGGTTGTTGACCTTGAGCTTGTTGAGGAACTTGGGAACTATCATTGTGGTAAGAGAAGTTTGGATGATCATGCCAACCTAGATTATAGGTATTGGAATATGGATTATATGGTTGTTTGTTTCCAAAGCTTCCTACTACATTGCATTGCTCTGCATTCTCTTTAGATGGAATGACATAAGTGTAGCTTGAAGAAACTACTTGTCCCATGGCTTCACTTGCATCACATATCAGATTTACCTGTTGAGATGGTTGAGCACTCAACCTCTTAAAATTTTGTGTTAAGGCATCTAACTTCGTAGAAATCATATCAACTGCATGAATAGCATGGACACCTGCTTGTTTCTTAGAAGCAAAAAAAGATGAGGGAGATTGATGACTCCTTTCAGAACTTCATTGAAAATGGTTTATTTACATGTCTTTCAATTATAGCATATGCTTCACTGTAAGATTTGTTCATTAGAGCTCTATTGGCTGCAAAATCTATAGATATCCTAGTATTATAGTAAAGCCCATTATAGAATGTTTGAAGAAGCAACCAGTTTCTAAGAACATGGTGAGGACCAAGACGTTGACGGTCTTTGAACCTTTCCCATGTATCATACAAGGTTTCTCCATCTTGTTGAGTGAAGTTGGTCAGTTGGCTTCTCAATTGAGACGTCTTGCTTGGTGGGAAGTACTTGGCTAAGAAGGATTTAAGAAGTTCATCCCAACTATTAATGGAGTTCCTTGACAAAGAAGAGAGCCATGCCTTGGCTCTGTCCCTCAAAGAAAAAGGAAACAAAAGTAGGCGTATACCATTAGGAGTAATGCCATTAATCTTGAAATTTTTTAGATATTATAAGAATTCAACTACAGCAAGGTTGCAAATTGGTTTTGCTGAATTATCTGCATTATTGTAGTGCTGATTGCAAAATTATTTGCCTCGATAAGTGGATTGTTGATAGCCCCATTGATGTTGATTGTAGCTAGAACAATGAAATCCTTGAGAGAATGGTCATCATCCATGATTGGTTCTTGGCTATCTGGCGAAGATGGCGGTGAAGAATGAAGTGATGATGGTCAATAGTCTTCCAAACTTGAAGAGTCTTCACTCCTCCTTGATCGTCTATGACTGCTCAGGTGCGTTCAATCTCTGGATCTAGGAAGACAAATGGTTAAAGATCACACTTAGATATCCACATGCAGTCTTGCAAATTCACAAGTAGTGAGAACACTTAAAAAATAATGAAAGATAAGATGGATGATATAAATGACAGTGGAATGATGAAACAGGGGGGTGATGTAGTTTTTATTACTAGTTAACACCTCTTACTCTAATAGAAATATATCGATGCTCCATGACAATGGTGCTAAAAACTTGTTAGCTTAAATGTGCAAGTTTTAATGTTTATAAACTCGAGCACTACCCCAGAAGTATACAAGTGGGTGTAGTATGTTCAAGATCATGCAAGGGAGAAAGGTATTTATAGGTGCAAGTGTGTTATAGCTCAAGAATCTAGGTCAATTTACAAAAGTTGAGTTTGTTTTGTGACTTCATTAATTAGAAACTCAAAGAAAATTGAAGAGGACTAAACACTAAATGGATTTGGATCAAAATTTTAAGAGATCTTAGTCATAGGATTTCACTTCCATACCATTACTCACACATAACCATGTAATTAACGTGCTAATAAACTTGCAAAGGAGGTTGCCATCATCATACACCTCCCACTGATATATGACAGTTGTCATTTCAACACAACACTCCTGTGCTTATGTCAAAATGAGAACAACAACCTTAGGTCCTCAATGTATCCTAGCCACTTTTATGGTAAATGATTTGTTGCCAAGAAGAACTACTCCCTACTTCTCTACACATCCTAGTGGATCACATAAAGAAGCATAAAACATGCAAGTCTAATGGTCAAACAAACATATAAGAAATTCACACTATAGAAACTCTTAGAGAAGCAAATTAACTAACATAAGTAGAGAAGCTCTTACTGTACTCCTTAAAGAAGAATGGAAGTTCTCTCCTGAGAAACTACCTCTTCCTCCTCAAAATTGCTTCCTCCTGAATAAAGTGTGCTTCAAAATGATGAGAGATAACTACACCATATGTGTGTCCTCATATTTAAAATGAGGGGCAATTGTCTTTGAACTTTGCATAAACTGACGAAGACATGACGTGCACAATGACAGACACACCGTGTCACTACTTGTAACTACTAGCTAGAACTACTTTCACAAAGAGTGCACAATGTGTCGCCAAAAGACACACTGTGTAGCTGTCATTTTAGGTTGACTTGAGTGAATAACACACATCATGTGTTATTTTACGCATGACATGTCATCTTGATACAACGGCCTCTGTCGATTTCTTGACTGAGTGGATACACTGTGTTCATGGAAGAACATGTCGTGTCTCTACTTTGTCATTGAAGAGTAACCTTTCTGGAATGATGCACGACGTGTGTAAAATAATACATGTCGTGTCTTGTTCTAAAGAATCAAGAACACATTTGGATTAATTACAAATGATTGGGGGATCCAACTAAGGTCGGATTTGGGTTGAATTAACCCCATTTCTTCATCTTTATTGTGTACCTGTGATCATAATCATGAAATAAGTAAAACAACTAAAAAGGTGATAAATAAAGTATGATTGAAAGCGAAATGAGGTGCAAAATGGATTGAAAGTGTGTGCAAAACTGGGTAAAAAGTCTACATAAAATGTGCATATCTTTCCACCATGGAACTCCACAGAACTCAGCTAAGAAAAGAATATGAGATGTAAATCAATATAAGAGGGAAATGGATGAAAGAAATTACATGGTTTAAGCCCAAAACAAAACTACAAATCCTTAGATTGGCCAAAAGAGCCTCGATCTCCAAAATCTAAGACCAAAAAAGCTTTGAACTCAAGGTATCGACCTTGAAGGGGTGTTAGCATGGCTATTAGGATCCTTCTCCACATCATAGCATGAGTGGAAATTTCCAAATGATGCAAGGGGTCATTGGGTAGGGGTGATATATAGGCAAGAGGGCAGAATGTGTAAAATAGCCCCATATAAGTGGTGTCATCAAGTTTTGAGGGTCAACCATAAAGGCCTTTCTAGATCAACTTATAGGCCTATCGAGGTTCAAAAGGGCAACCTATAGAGGTTCAAACCTAAAGCTATCAAGATACTCGTCTCTTCAACCTATCTAACCTATCTCTACACCCACCTATTGAGGGTCCTACTAATACGTAAAGGTACCCTTTCTAGTTAGACACCAAGGGACCCTAAAAAACCATACCATGAAAAATGGGATGGCCCAAGCCATTGAGTCTTAAGGATAGATTATCGAGCCTCATCAACCCATACACCAACTAAAGACTAGGATTGAAGTTTAGAATTCTAGAAATAAACCCTGTATAGACTAAGTTCAAAAGCACTCAAAGATCATCAAATCAAGCATACTTATAAATATAGACATATACTTAGATAATATGCATGGAAATCCCAACTATATCCTCTTATAATGGCAAATTTGCAACAATATCCACAATTTTCAAGAAAACATGAAATTAGGAAAACAAAGTGCAAAGTGAGTCCAATTAGAGATTTCACTTTATTATTAGATTTCATGCCGCCAATAATTCAATTTTGGTAATAAAATGATTAGAGGATACTCTAGTCTAGGGGCCTTACAACCATAAACCCCTAACAAGGATTTCTCCCCAAAATCCTAAGAAAACATGTTTGTCTAATTCCTACACTTTATTAGTTGATTTTATGCCACCAATAATTCAATTTTGGTAATAAAAAATGATTAGAGGCTACTATAGTCTAGGGGCCTTACAACCATAAACCCCTAATAAGGATTTATCCCCAAAATCCTAAGAAAACATGTTTGTCTCATTCCTACACTTACTCACCCTAAGACTCCCAAGAATCCTCTACAACATGGTGATGGCATAAAACCTTTACAAAAACTATGTCCTTATTACTCAGTTCTAAAACATGTCCACCCAAGATCAAGACCATTACCTCAACATAAGAGATCTAATAATCAAGTTGTCCATCTATTGGATGGATGTTTACATTGTGTCTGGATGGCACTTCCTCAACATAGATACATGAAACATATTGTGCAACATGTGTGACTATTGAGGAAACTCTGACTTGTATGCCACCTTTCCTATACAAGATGTGATAGGGCAAGGTCCCATAAACATAGGAGCCAACTAAACCCCCTTCCAAAACCTCAAGACACCTTTCCAAGCCAAGACCTTAAGATATGCCTGATCTCTAACCTTGCACTCAAATGGTCAATGAGAATAATCTGTGTAAGAATTATATCTATATTTGAGATGCATCAAGTATAGTTTTATCGTCTTCATCTTCTTTGTCATCTATTTTACTCGCTCAAGAGCGAAAAGATAATATTAACCCATTTAAAACTAAAAAATAGGGAACCTGCATCTCTTTCCATACAAACTCTTATACAGTGCCATGTCTATGCTCCTATGATATATGTTATTGTAGGAGGACTCGATTAGAGTTCGGTGAATATCACAACTGTTCAAGAAAATATAGGATACATACTCCCAAAAAATATTCTGATATATTCTTAATTCTCTTTGATTATCCATCTATTTGGGGGTGGAAATCTATGCTAAACTCTAGTCATGCATGCAGATGCTCCCAAAACCTACTCATAAACCAAGGTACTATGTGTGACACTATTGTAGTTAGTAAATTATTGTAGAAAAATGATCTTATTCATGTAGATCTATGCCAACTTCTCCATATTGTAGGTAGTCTTAATCGGTCAGAAGGAGGTTCAAATGGTCAATAGTTATCCAAGTGGATTTATACCCCTTGGGTGTCCTAATAAGACCAACATGAAGTCCATGGTAAGATGATCCCATTTCCACTTAGAATTTGGCATGGGTTGCAACAACTCAATAGATTCTGGTGCTCTACCCTAATCTTATAACACACTGGAGACTTTCCCATTAACTTTGTTACATCCTACTTCGATCCTAGACACCAATCCACATCATTTAGATTGTGTCATATCTTGGTATTTCTAGGATGCATCACATATATTGACGTATGTGCCTCCTCAAGCACCATATCTCGTAGACCTCTAGCATCGGGAATCACCATCCTATTATGAAAGCACATTGCTCCATCCTCTAAATCATGGAACCCATCATACTTACAATCACAAAGCTTTGTATAATATTTTGTATCACAATGTCATTCATATGCACATATTTGATTTGTTATATCAATGTCAGCTTTAACTACAAATGTGTCAGCAAAGCTCCTAAATGGAAAACTTCATATGTATGTTCATCTATTGAAGAGGCACCGACTTGTCACTCTTGCTGTAGATCATGGCACACAACTATGCTTTGTCACCATAAGAAGACGTAGCTGTTTGTTTACTCAATGCATCATCCATTACATTCACCTTTTTGAGAAGATAGTCAATCATAAAGTCATAATCCTTTATCAGCTCCATCCACCTCCTCTACTTCATGTTCAACTCCTACTTCAAAAAAGATGTCTTGAATATTGTTGTGGTCTATGAGTATCTATAACTTCTCCCCATAAAGATAGTGCCTCTACATCTTAAAAGCTAAGACCACCACCACTAGATCCAGATCATGAGTGGTAGCTCTTCTCATACTTCTTAAGCTGTGTAGAAGCAAAGGAGATCATGTTCTATTCCTACATTAACACACATCCCAACCCATATTTTAAGGCATTATAGAAGATGATATAGCCTTTCCTATGACCTATCACAACTAACATTGGTGTAGACATCAACTTATACTTTAATATCTAAAAACACCGATGACAATTCTCATCCCACACACACAACATATTCTTCATGGTTAACCTATTTAAAGGCAAAGCAATTGCACTGAGCTTCCCTATGAACCTATCACAATAACCAACTAACCCTAGGTAGCTACAAACCACTCAGTGTCTTGTACTTCTCCCAATCCAACACCGACTCCACCTTCTTAGAATATACACTAAATCCCCTTTCTAGATAAGACATGACCAATAAAAGTCACCTCGGTTAGGAAAAACTCACATTTACTAAAGTTTGTACAACCTATGTTACCTCAAGACTTCAATGCCTAACATATATTATGTGCATGATGTTTATTGTACTTGAAATAGACTAGGATATCATATACAAACACCACAAAAACTAGTCTGGCTACTGCATAAATGCTCTATTCACCGGATCTATTAACGTTGATGGTGCATTGGTTATCTCAAACAACATAACTATGAACTCAAAGTGACCATACCTAGTCCTCAAAATTATCTTAGATTTGTGACTAGATTTGATCTTCATCTACTGATACCATAATATCATATCTATAAATAAATGCTATAACACCCTCAAGCTAGTTATACAAATCATTTGTATCCTCATCAATGGATACTTATCTTTATTTTCACCTTGTTCAACTACTAGAAGTCCATGCAAAACCTCATAGGCCCATCTTTCTTCTTTACAAACAAAGCGAGAGCACCTAAGGGGAAGCGATTAGCTAGATAAACCCCTTATCCAACAACTCCTCTAAAGGTTCTTCTTCATCTCCTTTATCTCTGGTGGTGCCATCCTATAAGGTGTTTGAACATGGGGTTGTGTATTAGAGAGTAGATTGGTCTTGAAGTAAATCTCTCTAGAGGGTGGGACACCATGAAAGTCCTTAGGAAACACATGAAAAAACTCATGCTCTACTAAAATGTCCTCCATCATTGAGCTTCTTACCTTAGTATCAACCACATGTATAAGAAAAGTCCCACAACTTGACCTCCTCAACTTTTCTATTATAACTTTATATACCATACAAGTCAAAAGGATCTTCCTATATCCTAAAGACTAAGAGATATCTCTATCCCTAAACTCTACAACCTTCAACCCACATCCAAAACAAACTTATACTTCTACAATCTATCCATCCCTACAATTACTTCAATTCCACGCATACCAGGTGGTTGACATGATCTCCACTTGAATGATGTGTCTTGAGAAACGAAGAACATAGTATGGACAAACCTCATATAGAATGGTAGACTCTTCCAAGGGGGTCTCCATAAGTAACTCCTCAACTCTACAACTAATAGGCGAGCTACATAGATGTATCATAGCTCTGGTGATCAATTAGTACATCACACCTATGTCAACTAAGATAGAATGAAAAAGTTCCATTTAACTTGTCATGACCCACAAAATGACAACTCTTGGATGAGTCATTACATGTCATTTACTACTGACTTAATCGACCTTTACATCTCCATGTTGGTCCAAACGACCCTACCTAAGAATTTTGGCCTAATCCCTTTACATTGCCATTGTGTTGTTGTAAGCCTTGTTGTCTCTGCCTATGCCTCTTCTTTTGTGTTACTTGATATGTATTTTATATACACTCAAAACACAAGTATAAACTATCTTAGTAATATAGGCCTATGAGGCCCAGATGTCAAGCACATGGAAACGTTACTTGAAAGACTCGTACTAACTGTAGTGCGATCAACTTAGGTCATACAAAACTTTAGTGATTGGTTTAATTATATGAACAAAAAAGAAATCTAAATTATGTTTGTTTCTCTCAGTCTTAGTGAATTCCTAAGGATAATGGTTTCATCATAGTTAATGTTACATTTTAATCATAGTATATTAATAAAAACTTCTCCTAGATCTGGATTAAGAGCATGTAGCAAGAATTACCCACTTTCATGGTATAACTCACTACCTCATCTAATACCAACCCCACTCTCGTATCGGTTGTTTTATTAGATAGATACCTTATTGAATTCTCTGGATATCTCCTCACATTGTTCAGCCACCTTTCCCAAAGGGTTTTATGAAATGTGTATTTCTACAAAATCTGACTATTAATTTCTTTTTTCAAAGAAATTAACAGTCTAAATACTATTCATGGTGATCAAGCACAAATAGTTCATTCATTCGCATAGAAAAAAATTTAGAAATTAAGAGAAATTAATTGATTAATGCATACAAGTCAAATACAATGCATAACCGGGCTACTCCCAGGTCCTAAGGAATGTGGGGATTAGAATATCATAGTTTTCATAGTCAAAAACATTAAAGGAGAAAAGGAAAATGTGAAGAACATGAAGAACCCTTGAAGTAGACGGTTCAAACGCTCCCTTCTTGTACACGTGCCGATTTGCTACCTTTCAGCTATAATTCCATTCACTCAAAGTGTTCAGATTGTTCAGTTTGCCTCCTTCTTGTCCTTTTTCTCATCTCATTGCTCATCCTTCTCATGTAATGGAAAAAGACAGGATCCTTAGGTCTGGCCGTAACTCCCCTTAGTCATAGGCATGACTTTGGGAGAGTTAGAACCTCTGTCATTGGATCAAACACAACTTTCAGATCTTCCTGATCTTGATCCATCAGTACTACCAATGGGGTGTCAGTAGTATCGAGTTCTTTAATTTTGTGACCAACTGCTAAGTTGTCCGTAATATCAACTGTCTATCGATAGTACTGAGTTTCTTCACTTTTCTTTGATAAAAATGTCATAACATTGTCGATAGTATCGACAATCCCGTCGATACTACCAAGTATCCTCGATTCAATTCCTCTTCTATACTGAGAAAGTGTTGGTACCACCGACTCCAAAGTCGGTAGTATCGAGTTGTGTAGATTCTTGAATAATCCAGAAATGTATGGAATTCAAACATAAGCTCTGAAAAATTATTAAATAACTCGAAAACATTAAAATTATGCAAATTTGATGCAATTGAGTAGCACATGCTAATATTAATAAATCATGCACAATTAATATGATATTTGACCACAAAGCGCACAATAAATAAATACAAAATAGCTTGTGAAAATGACAAATAAATAGTGCATCAAACTCCCCTAAGCTTAGATGTTGCTCATCCTCAAGAAATACACTCTCAGATCTATTTGAGACAAGTCAACCAAAGGATACATATATGAATATTCATTCTCAACTATCCCCACTTGGCGGTCTTAAACCAACTCTCATTAATCACTGAACAATTAACTGCTCTTTAGTGACCAAAAAATCCATACAAGATATCCACCCTTAGATGAATGAACACTATCAAAAGAGTAGTTAACATCATACACAGTGAGGCATTTGCTTGGTGCATTATGTGATTCCCTAATCTACATTGCTCTTCCTAACTACCAAGCTACTTGGAAGTAGTTCCCCATATGAACATTAATGAGGAGAAAGATCATATAAGTAGCCTACCAATAAGATCAATGGATGGTATGAAATGGGTGGCAATTGAAGAATCACAAGTACATTCAACTTATGTATGCAAAAGTATGACGAACCTATATCAATGAAAACAAGAGCATGCATGGATCCTAACACCTATTTTTTTTTCAATGATACACGAATCAAGCAACCTCATCAACCAAATGAGAATAAAAGAAGAAAGCAAAAGAATGCCTCATGTGGATTTCTGCATCTCTTCAAGAAGAATTAAGGGTATACTATTGACAACCTTTTTTTTCTTCATTAGCACATGATTTTATCATGATTGGCATTATGCTTAGGATTTCGTCACATTTTATTCCTTCTCTTTTTTTTCTTCAATGTGGAGGTATGTCCCTGCACTCGACTTTTATAAAATGCAACTAATATCCACATGATAAACAAAGATGAATGCTATGGAATGTATGTAATCTACATGAAATTGTTTATGCAACTAAATGGTATGCACCAAAATTGTTAACACATACATGTGTTTTTTTAAGAATGCAATAAAATTAAGCTAACTATTATGTCACCTATTATGCCATGCAATACAACAAGAGAAAATAAATTGGAGTACTTGTTCATATTAAGGTGGTGATTCAAAAATGAGTGAAGGATGGGTGGAATAACATAATTCAAAGACAAAACATTTCCTAAAATTATGATATGTCCCTTTCTGATAACATGTGATAGGGTAACCTTAGGATTTCTTTCTTAGATTTCAATTTAAGGTCCCTTTAACTATTTGATCAAATTAAGCTCAAACCCCATCTTCATCCACTTTTCATGAATAATTAAGATGCCCAATAATATTAAATGTTCTTAAGCTGACTAACCCAAACACTTCCTCTAAGTAGTACAACTCAAGACAGTTTGCAACTAAGCCAAACTTTCATTTAATTAATTTTCCATTGCACATAATTGAGAGCATATGGCATGACTATGAATTAAGCTCCACAATTACACTAGATATATGTGGATACTACACTTGAAAGGATAAAACTAAAAAGCAAAAACAAATAGAACAAAAGAGAATAAAGCTAAAGATAGAAACTGTTCCATCTACCCCCCTAAGCTTGTACTTGACTATGACCACATAGTCAAAATTCTAACTATAAATATGGAACAATGGTACCACATCACATGGGAGGTGGTGGTGGATGAGGCAAGGTGGGATCATATGGTGGGAACATCCCCTAAAATCTGACTTCTACGGTGGCATGGGTGGAGGTTGTGCATAGCCACCAAAATATCCCTAGTTCCAGTAATGATCAAAGAATGGCTGTTGGTACCCCTTCATCTACTGTGGGTGCAAATGCATATTCTCTTGGTTGGCCAAGAGAAGTTGCTCCTTGTGGAAAATCACCTGTTGGTTTTCATACAACCATCCCTGGACATCATGGATGCCCACCAATATAGCCGAATGATGTTGTTATCCCTGCTAGATCTCTAGTAGCATCCTGTACATGCCCGCCATCGAATACGAGTCATCCTCTTGAGCACGTGGTGGAGCGGAAGAATTGGAAGCTACAAAATGTCATGGATGCTTGCGTCGAACCTACCTCCTTGTAGTTGTCACCGCACTCCCATCACATGTAGAAGGAAGAAGGCTCCAAAGTTTAGACTTTAGGATCTCATCTCCAACATCTTGTATAGGAAGTAAAGATCGACCCTCTGATACTTCCCTTTTCCTTGACCTGAGTTTTCCAAAAGAGTGTTTGTGATGAGTTGGTGAAGCACATGATAAAAAGGATGCTCGATGTCTGTCAAGGAGATGTTGTGCCAACTGATGTGGTAGCCTTCTGGTAGACCAGTAAACAACTCCCAAGCTGCCTCAAAATTGAAGTTGTCAGGGTAGTTGCAGTCACCTTCACTTGGCCATCCATAGATGGCATTGAACTATTGGAGCGTCATGGTGAACTCGATGTTGTAGAGTCAAAAATAGATCTTGCCTATGCCCCATCCATCCCCATTCTTGGGGATGATGCAAATATCTAAAGATGCCATGAACTCACAGACAAGGTTAGGGTATGCAGGCCAGTCACTGAATAAGGGGTGGTCGCTTACTAACCCCTGACGCTCGCAGACCTACTGCATGCTGCCGGTGAAGCTGATGGAGTCGAGGAAGGCATGGTCTCCATACTATGTTGCAAGCATTTCCTACTTGTGCAACTCCTTGTATATCTTCTTGATGTTAGCATCGGGATGGGCTATCTGGCTTGGTTTGGGAACCAATTGCGGAACCCCTGCCAATGAAGAAGCCTCCCACCTTGTAGACATCTTCCTTGGATGAAGGGGATTAGAGATATTAGAGCTTGGTGTAGCTTTTGGATGCTTGGAGATGCTTGCGACTACTTTCTTAAGAGAAGGGAAGAGAAGGTGTGAATAAAATGGATTCACACCCCTTCCTTTTATAACTACATTCGCCAACCTACGACTGCATTGGTAGTACCAAAACAGAATTGGCAGTACTGATGATTTGATGAGAATCTGCATTCTCTGTGCTATTGATGGTCATGATGGTTCAATTTCAGTTGTGCAGATCACTGTGGGTCAGTAGTACTGACAGGATGTTGGTAGTACCAACCTGTCCCCCGTATCGATGCTACGGACCATCAGATGCAGTTGATCGTGATTGCTCGTTGATTGATGAATGCACATTCATCATGATTTTCAGTCGCCTTCTTGGGCTCTTTTTGATTCAATACATCCAATTTCAGTTACTAAATATCAAAATGTGCTAAATTTCCTAATTGGTTCAATTATCAAGTTTATGTTGATTTTATGCAGGTATTGATGAGGTTGAACAATCAGCTGGCACCCACCTCCTTTCAACCCTAATCCATAAGAATCACCACCATTCGATCTTCATATCAATCAACCATCATCCACATCAAACCCAAATGAGTGGGACCCACCTTTGTCTGCCCTTGATCTACCCTCACTCATCCTTGGTCTTCATCATATGGTCTTGCCCTTATGGTTTCATCCATACAATCTCAAGACCGAATGGACATACTCACATCAAAACCGTTTGGAGCTGGGAATGCGAGACCGTTTGAGGAGTATCGGTCTGCGAGACCTTTTGAGGAGTACCGGTATGCTAGACCATTTGAGGATGGAGTGCCAAACCATATGAAAAAGGGCATGCATGTAGGACCGTTCAGAAAAGGAGTACGAAACCATTTGGAAAAGGCGAGATTGTGAAACCGTATGGGGGCTGGCTGCCAAACCGTTTGATAAAGCACGTGCATGGGACCATTTGAAAAAAAAAGCATGCATGAAACCGCAAGCTATGGCAAACCGAATGAAGGGAGCATTAGCAAACCGTTTGATCACCAAGGGACTCCAAGACCGATTTAAGGAGTACTGATAATGCAAGACCGTTTGGCATGAACGATAACATGCAACTAAATCATTTGAAAAAGGGAAGCTGTAAGACCATTTGCAAAAGAATAAAAGACCGTATGGAGGAATGCGTGCCATACCATTTGATGAAGCACATCACCAGACCGATAGAGCTGATTGGAAAAGTAACATGCAAACCGTATGATAAAGTGGATCATGAGACCGAATGAAAAAGTAGCTTTGTCAAACCGTTTGAAAAAGTGCAAATGCAATACCATTTGATAAAGTACTTGACTGCGAGACCGTTTGATAAAGTAGCTTGCATGCAAAATTGTTTGATAAAGTAGCATGCATGCGAAACTGAATGGAAAAGGGAATGCAAGACCGTTTGAAAAAGTACACAACCCAGACTATTTGGTCAGTACAAAGCAAGACTGTATGGTCTCTTATTCTAAACCGTTTGGGCAAAAAAGTGACCAAACCATTTGGACCAGACCGTATGGAGGACTCACACCAAAAATGTGAGAACCAAACTCGAGCCTATAAATAGGACCAATAGGGTCCTCATTTGGGCATCGGATTTGGGACGCCGTCAGGCTGCCTAAAACGCTGGTCCGATCCTGCCACTGTCACTTCACATGCCGTTCCTGTTGCAACTCAAGGAGATCGAGAAGAGAAGGAAGGAGGAGTGAGAAAGACTGCCCAGTCTGTCTTGGCATCCCTTATTCTTTGTCCAGATATGCTCTGACATGACATAGGAGACCACATCATCTTCACCGAGCTGTGACCACCTTCTATATCATGCTCATGGCGGAATCCTCTCTCTTTCTTATTCTTCTTGTTTCTCACATCATGAGCGAGTAGTTCCTTTTCGTTGGGGTGCGGGGACTAGCCCCGCTGCCCATGCATTCATGTCTTTTCATTTAACATTCCAAGGCAATGTATATAACTTTTCATTTCATTGCTAATTGACATGCTTGTAGTTGGTTACTTGCTTGCTTTCATCTTTTTCTTCTCTTCGTAGCATAGAATGTCAATTAATGAGGTAGATTCCTTGATGAAAAATCTGATAGGGTTCCTTGAGGTTGTAAGTGTGTGACCCATGAGGGGACGAGCCATCTAACCTACAGTGATGCTTCTATGGTCTAAACATCCCTCACGGAGGACCACAACCTTAGTTGGGTGTTGTATCTTCTTATTAATCGTCGATGTTTGCTTGCAGACTTATCACCTACATGGTTGTCAATTAGCGCGGTAGACTCCCGGACTAGAAATATAATGGGGTTCCTTGAGGTCATAAGTGTATGATCCGTGATGGGACGAGCCATCTAGCCCACAGTGACGCTTCTGTGGTCTAAACATCCCTCAGGAAGGACCACATCCTTAGTTGAATGTTGTATCTTCGGAATCGTAAGTGCATGATCCAGATGGCGATGAGAAATCAGATGCCTAAGGGGATGCTTACGCGGGCCTAAACATCCCTCTGGGAGGGTTCACAATAGTTCCATTTGGATAGTTAGATGCTTGCCTAGATGTTATGTGTTTGGATGTGTTTGCATGTGCAGTGGTGGTGAAACCCGATACCATCCCAATGATTCCATATCATTTAATCTAAAACAAACTTTCATTCTGCTCATTTACTTTCATGCAATTAGTTTAATTAACCTCAACCAAATCAATCATTCTAAATATTAGTCTCACTTGAGCTAGATTTGACTGACAAAGATTCTTAAAAACATTGTCCATTGGGATTCGATCCTTAACTATACTGTAATAAGACCCGTCCGGTTGCGGGTGGTATTATTGCACGAGGTTTTGGTAAAAGCTCGGGGATTTCAACCCTGAGTGAATTTGTTAGTGCGATATTTGCCACGTCATTGATTCTCCCCCATATTACTGATGTCAGCTGTCGGTAGTATCGACATGATGTTGGTAGTATCAACACGTTCAAATGCTTCAGTGCTTTTGAGTTGGAGCTCGATGTATCAAACCTAGGGCCCAAAATGTCATCGATGTTACCATTGAGTTGTCAGTAGTACTGAGTCCTTATCAAGTATTCAGCCCTCATTTTTGTAGAAAGTCAGTGCTACTAAAATGTGTCATAGTACCAAGATGTGGCAATCAATTTCTCAAAATTCCATGTAGTCTCATCGGTAGCATCGAGATTGGGATCAGCAGTACCGATTGTTGTAGTCGATTTCATCAATGTCCATGTAACATCGTCGGTAGTACTGAGCTAGGGCTTGGTAGTACTAACATTTTCAGCCCGCACACTCCACAAAATGCATCAAGGTACCTTTTTTATGTCTAACAAAGTAAAAATAGAAAATGCAACTACACAATATAATTTAGAATGCAAAGAACATAAAAAATGGTTGGGTTGCCTGTCAACAAGCACCCTTGTTTTACTTCATAGGCTCGACGATCCAAAACTCATTGGATTAGTGAAGCTCAATAAGCTTCAACTCATCCTACTTTCTCATCACATCTCCCCAAAGTAATGTTTAAGACATGGACCTTGACAAGGAATGGCTCAGCCCCATTACTAATCTCCACAGCCCCATGAGGAAATGCCTTAATAACCTCAAAGGGTCCACTCCATCTAGACCTCAATTTACAAGGATGTAGCTTCAACATAGAATTAAACAAAAAGACTTTTTGTCCTAGAGTGAACATCCTATGCAAAATATGGTGATCATGGAATTGCTTAGTTCTTTCCTTATAGATTCTTGATCTCTGATAAGCATCAAACCTGAGCTCATCCTATTCATCCAATTGCAACAATCACTTTTCCCCTACATTGTCCAAATTGTAATTAAGTTTCCTTAAATCCCACTTAGCCTTATGCTCTAATTCCACGGGTAGATGACAAGCCCTCCCATAAACCAACTTAAAAGGATTAGTACCTATAGGTGTTTTATAAGAGGTCCTATACGCCCATAGAGCATCATTGAGAAATATGCTCCAGTTGGTCTTGATGGTTGAAACTGTCTTTTCCAAAATCTTTTTATCTCCCTATTGGACACTTCAACTTGGCCTTGGGTTTGGGGATGCTATGGAGTACCTACTCTATGTTTCACACCATATTTACTCAACAGAGCCCCAAATTTTATGTTAGTGAAGTGAGAACCACCATCACTGATTATCACCATGGGCACCCCTAACCTATAGAAAATATGGTCTTTTACAATTCTATATACCACATGCGCATCATTGGTGTGGTTTGGAATTGCTTCCACCCATTTAGATACATAATCTATAGAAAGTAATATATAAAGATTAAATTTTGAAGGCATGAAAGGGCCCATGAAGTCTATGCCCATAAATCAAACACCTCTATTTCCTGAAAAACATTCGGAGGCATTTTGTGTCTTTTTGAGATATTACCTGCACTTTGACACGTATCACACTGAACAACAAAGTTATATGCATCTTTAAAAATCATTGGCTAATAAAAACCACATTCTAAGACCTTAGTTGCTGTCCAAGAACTAGCATGATGACACCCTATAGGTAAAGAATGATAGAGTGCCAAAGTACTCTGAAATTCACAAACCGGCACACACTTTCTTAGAATACCGTCCCTACATTGCCTAATAAGAATGGGGTCATCCCATATATAGTACCTCAAAGAATGGAAGAATCTTTTCTTCTCCTGGTACCCCCAATCTCCTAGAAGCTCTCCACATACCAAGTAGTTCACTATGTTTGCAAACTATGGATCTTTGCTTTTCATAGTAAAGAGATGTTCATCAGGGAACTCTTCCACAATAGGTATTCTAATATCCTTTTATCCACCCTTTCCAGCATAAAGAGATGATCTGCCAACACATTCTCGGTGCCAGATTTATCCTTGATCTCTATATCAAATTCCTGCAATAACAAGATCCACCTGATCAACCTAAGCTTGGCATCTTTTTTTTTTCTACAACAAGTATTTGATAGATGCATGATCTGTCCATACCATGACCTTAGCCTCAATCAGATATTTACAAAAAATTTTCAAAAGCAAAAAAAACCGCCAACAATTCTTTTTTAGTTGTTGTATAATTCATTTGGGCATCATTTAAATTTTTAGATTCATAATAGACGATGACAAGGACTTTGTCTCGACGTTGGCCTAGAACAGCCCCTGCCACATAATCTGATGTGCCACACATCAACTCAAAAGGTTGGTTCCAATCTAATGCCTGGACAATGGGTGCGGAGACCAACTTCTATTTAACACCTCAAAAGATTTGAAGCGTCGCTCATCAAATTGAAAGTCCAAATCCTTTTATAATAATTCAGAGAGAGGTTTAGAAAATTTTGAAAAATCCTTAACAAAGCGGCAATAAAATCCAGCATGTCCTAGAAAGCTCCTTACTCCCTTCACCGATGACATTGGAGGTAATTTGGAGATAACCTTTATTTTTATTGGGTCTACCTCCATGCCTTTATTGGACACTTTGTGTCCCAAGACAATTCCTTCACTCACCATCATGTGACACTTTTCCCAATTCAACATAAGGTGAGTATCCTCACATCTTTGCAAAACTTTATCCAGATTATCAAGGCAATCATCAAATGACTCCTGGTGCGTTCCCCACCAAGGCTACACACTAGACAACTAGAGGGGGCTAGATGCAACCCCAAGGGAGGACACACGTGTGAGAAACTTTCAAAATTTGTATTGGCCCTAACCAAGTCGATCACAAAACCAAATAGGTCACCTGCATGCGCACGAGGTACTGTTGTAGTATAGATGATTGGTAAGAATTGGGGTCGGTCCTCAGGGATAGAGGGGGACACTTGAGCTAGGCTAGTGTTTGCTATGTTCCTAGTGCAAAGATCAGGGTTGAAGGGTTTTAAAAGGGGTTTGTTTTGTGATTACTCTAAGTGAACATGCAAGAAAGGTAGGATTAAACCTAAGTTATCTTAAACAAGCAAGTTTGGCAATCTAGGTTAACCAACTAACTAAGCAAGAGAAAAGGTAAGTTACACTACACTACCAGAACAAGAAGCGATTTAGAAGCTAAGTTAACCACTAGAGAAAGAAAAGATCTAAATTAACCCTAACTATCAAAACTAAGCAATTGACTAGATTAAGCAAAAGTGACTAAACTAGACTAGCATGAACAAGCAAGCAGAGCAAGTTAGGTTTTAAACAAGATGATTAGGGTAGGTGGGCCATTTGGGGATGTAACTTTGATATTAGTTGGGGGAGGTTATTGGACAATCATGGTTCTCATCTTTCATCTAGATTACCAAACCAAACAATAAGGCAAATGCTATTAGAATGTACCCTATACTACTAGTGGAAGACTAAGGTTAGGTGTAATTCTAATAGGATTAGCCAAATCTAGGTTTCTAGGATAAGTGGTATTGAGCAATTGAGGGCTGAGGGTAGATATGGGAGTAGAGATGAGGGTATTTGACCTCATGCCACTAGCCATTCTATCCTTTAGAACACCCTAGGAAATCACATCAATCCCACTTATACTAGTAACTTAGGTCTCATACCAAGTAGTAGGAGAGGGGTTAGGCATGTAGGAACAAAGGGGACTAGCTAGGGATCCCCTATTGGGACCTAGGAGTCATGCCTAAGATTGCCACATGCATCCCAATTCTCCTCGAAACATGGTATCATCAAGCACTAACAAACAAGCAATTCATAGAAAAAAGCACAAATCACAAGCATGGCAATGGGATAAGAGACAAAAGCATGGAGCAATCATCATAAAAAAATGAGTTCATTACAAGCCAAAATTCCCCCAACATGGTATCAAAGTCACATTTTATCCCCAAACAACCCACCACTAGGGGCTTAGCTACTCATAGTCAACGAAATGGCAAAAGAAAGGGGAAGAAACTCCATGAAGCTCGGGGAAGTAGCCTTCTTCTTCACCTCCTTGCTGCTGGGGATGTCCTCTCTCCTCCAAGGGTGCAGATGAGCATGAAGATATGGGGAATTATGGAGGAAAACCTAGAAAACTAGGTTTCTAAGGTGAAATGGAAATGGGAATGGTGGGTGGAGAGCATTAATGCAAGGGAAATGCACTAAATGCTCAAGGAGTAGGCGGAGAGGAGTAATGGAGGCTAGGAATAGCTAGGAGGAGCTAACCTAGTGATGTGGCTGCCGTTCATGTATATATAGGTGGTGGTGGAAGCACTAGGGTAAGTAGGGGTATTGTGGGAAAAATAGCACAGAAAGTGGTAGGTTTTGGGTGGCAACACGACCGTGTTGATGAGCCACGACTGTGGTTGGGGTAGATGAGAATGGTCGTAGAGCTTGGATACGGGCGTGTTGTAGAAGGGTGGTGAAAGTGCTAAGTAGGAGATGGCCACAGCCGTGGCGGAGTGCCACAGTTGTGTTGGGTGAGAAACACCACGACCATGTTGGGTAACACGACTATTTTGGAGGAGGAGGACTGGGTCGTGGGGAAGCAACACGGGCGAGTTGGTCTTCAATGACCATGGTCGTGGCAAATTGGGTGCGACTCTCTGTTGATTCTGGGGTTCTTGTGCTAAATTCCCACGACCGTTGTGGGGGGCCATGACTGTCTTGTCCTCTACTGTCCACGACCGTACTGATGGCCATGGCCGTGGTATCTTCAATGGACCACATCCGTACTGATGGGACATGACCGTGGTAAGTTGGGGTAGCTCCCTGTTGAATCTGGCACTTCTTCACCAAAAAAGACACGACCGTGGGGTTATGCCCACGGTCGTGTTGGGGTCTGCATCAATTACTTGACCTTCAAATTTCATCATTCATGGATTTCTTTTCTTGATGACGACTCTTGGCCATTGGGGGTAGGTTGAGGGAGCTTTTAGGGCCTTCTTTGGACCCCTCTGTGAGTGGAGGACCCTAGAACTCCTTCCTTCTCTCTCATCCATCCAAGGCATGGTCCAAGTACCTGAAAATAGTGCAAAGAACATCCATAAGTGCATTTGTCAATGATAAACATATTAGGGGAAATAGCTTGTAATATAACATGTTAAGATGTGATTTAAGTACAAAATGGTACAAGATGGAGCCCTAAAATAGGGCTACATCACCACCCCAAACTTAAAACATACTTGTCCTCAAGTATGCTCCAACTCAATCTCTCTACAAAATTTTCACAAGCAAGAAATGACAAATGCAATGTAAAGGATGGTTATTGTAGAATAGGATCAATAGTAACTAAGTACATGCATTCCACCTCTCTCCTCTCCTGATTTCACAAACTAATCATGAAAAGAGCACAAATTATATGAACTTCAAATACAATTCATAAAACACACAAGCTATCCGTATTTCTTTGATGTAGTTCCGGGTAGACCATTTCATGATGGTGTTACTCAAGGATGACTAGGAGTGCTATTTCATCTTCATGAATTCAACCTTATGTTTCAAATCACATCAAATGACCCACGTGGCTGCAAAAAAGGCAACATGAGCTAGGTTTTATGTTTCCTAGCTCATTGGGTATGAAAATGGAAGAAAGTATTGCGGTAAGATTTTGGAGTGCTATTACATAGAGCACTCATCTTATCTTTATTTAGATGCTCTTAAACAAGAGCATCTTTTATTTTCTTTTTGCCTTTTCTTTTTTCTTTTTCTTTTTTCTTTGCCCTTAGAGTATATAGGGCATATGGTGATGAGAGTGAGGTAGTGAGATGTAGGTGTGGCCACCCCAAACTTCTGGAGGTGGCCACGACTGATGTGTGCACTTTGGCATCCTTTCATGAGGTAGAGAGGTAAGAGGATGGTGAGTGAATAGTCGGGTCAAAGATGGGTCATTGGAATGATTCTTAACATAAGGTCTCCTGCATGAAAATTAATCCAACACTTCATCCAACAATGTCACACCACATGAATGAACAACTTGAAATTGATACTTCAATCAAGTGATTTCATAGGCACTAGGTGCTCATAGCTTGCTCAAATCACAATTCAACCAAATCATCCACAAACACAAGAAAGGTGATACACATGTAAAAAGTTAAGTATTGATACCATTTAGCAACAAATAATGATAATTCACTTGCATTTGTCAAAGGTACTCATTTTTAATCCAAAAAAAAGAGAGTAGAGTTTGGGTTGAAACACACTTTTAGGCAAGAAATCTCAAATTTGGGCATAATTGGCCAAAATGGTACCAAGTTGCCTTCAATCACATATAAGCTTATGTTATTGAACTTAAAGTAGTAAACAAGAAAATAGTAGCTATAACATGCAAGAATTACCAAAAATTTACATGATATGCAATGCATGACAAGAAGAGATTTTTTTTTGAAAATTATGCAAAAATTGCAAGAAAGTAAACTACATGACATGCAAGTATGCAAAGAAAGCAAAAAAAGCATGATAGATGGTTATATTGTTAGATCATCTTGACCAAAAATTTAGAACAAGGAACATTGAGGAAAGTGGGGGTAGAGAAAGGGCTTACTCCCCTACCACCCCAAACTTTTAAACCATACCATCCTCAATATGAAATAGAAGTTTAGGATGACAGGGTAGAGGGCATGGAGTTGTGGTAGACAAACACCAAGAGGGATAAAGATCTCAAGGTGTCCAGTGAGCAGGATAGAGACACCATGGCCGTTCTATGCAAAACAGTCGTTCTGGCTTGCCAGCTCCATAACGTGCTGTGTGGAATTACCATTTTGGTAACCTTCATGTAGCTTTTATACTGATTTGCAATTTTTTTTTATCAATTTTGATCTCCTACTTGGTGATATCAACCATGCATCCTCCTCCTCCTTCCAATGCACCTGACCTAACATGATTCACAGACAGCTAGAACCATCAAGTATAAAGTGTGTGTGTTTTCTTGGAAAGTGTAAAAACAAAAGTATCAAAAAGTAAGGTTTGAGAATCTCAAACCACGTGGGTTGCCTCCCACTAGCGCTAAATTTTACGCCTTCAGCCGGGCTTATTGATTCTTGACTTCTTTCACTTCTTTGGGATTCTCAAGGCATTCTTGTAGTATATCTCTTTCTCATCTGCTTCCAAGCACATCTCTTCATCGGATTGTTGTTCTTCTACAAGCATCACAATGTCAAAACTTTGATTGGCCTTGTCTGGGCCTACTTCCACCATTGGTTTCAATCTTTTTCCATTGATGACAAACTCTTTTGTTCCTTTTTTCTCACATATCACAACATCCCCAGATGGATACACTTTCTTGATAAGATAAGGTCCTTCCTATCTAGACTGGAGTTTTTAGGGAAAGAACTTCATTCTTAAATTGTACAACCATACCCACTTGCTGGGCTCAAATTCCTTCTTTTTGACCATCTTATCATGAAGAAACTTAGTCCTCTCCTTGTATCTCTTGGAGATGTCATACACCTCATGACACATTTACTCCAACTCATTCAGTTGAAACTTCCTTTTCATTCCCACATTTTCTCCATCAAGATCCATAGTTGTCGAAGCCCATAATGCCTTATGTTGCATTTCAACCGACAAATGCTAGATTTTTCCATAGACGAGCTTGAATGGGTAGTGCCAATCGGGGCTTTATATGCAGTCTGGTATGCCCATACAACTTCATTTAGACGGAGTGACCAATCCTTGCGGTCCGGTCTCACTGTTTTCTCTAGGATGAGCTTTATCTCCCGATTGGCCAACTCAACTTGGCCACTAGTTTGAGGGTGGTAAGGAGTGGCTACTCGATGGTTTACTCCATGCTTCTTGAGCAACCCTTCAAAAGTGCGGTGAATGAAATGACTTCCTCCATCGCTAATCATGGCCCTTGGGATACCAAAACGGCTAAAAATGTTTGATTTCACAAATTCACACACCACCTTGTGGTCATTCGTTCGGGTTGCAATAGCCTCAATCCACTTTGACACATAGTCCACAGTGACCAAAATGTAGACATACCCAAAGGAAGGAGGGAAAGGACCCATGAAGTCAATTCACCATACATCAAACACCTCCACCACAAGAATGGGTGATAGAGGCATCATGTCCCTTTTAGAGATAGTGCCCACTTTTTGGCACTTCAAGCAACTTTTGCAAAATTCATGGGAATCTTTGAACAAGGATGGCCAATAAAACCCACATTGGAAAAACTTTGCAGCCGTGCGTTTTCCTCCAAAATGACCTCCACATATTCCGGAATGGCACATGGATAGGATTTCTTGCTATTCTATTTCCAGAACACATCTCCTTATGAGATGATTGGGGCAATATTTGAAGAGGTGAGGGTCATCCCAAGCATAATTCTTGAGCATGGCAAATATCCTTTTGCTTTCCTCCCTTATCCATGTGCTAGGTATCCTCCCACTAGCCAAGAAATTGGCTATGTGTTGATACCACAACCTTTGAGTGGACGAGAGTAGGAAGAGTTGTTCATGTGGCATCATTTCCTTGATTCGACTTGTATCATCAAAGGGTTCATCAATTTGGGAGAGATGGTCGGCAATACCATTTTCCACTCCCTTCTTGTTTATAATCTCCACATAGAACTCTTGAAGCAATAGAATCCATCTTATTAGCCTTGGCTTTCAATATTTCTTTGACATGAGGTGTTTTAGTGCAGCGTGGTCCGTATATATCACTACTTTATTTTGCAAAAGATATGATCAGAACTTGTCAAGAGCAAAGATGACTGCAAGCAACTCCTTCTTAGTGGTTGTGTAGTTTCTTTGGGCTTAATCTAGATTTTTCTTGCATAGTAAATAGCATGTGGAATCCGGCCAATTCTTTGGCCTAGCACAACCCCACTGCTATGTCGGATGCATCAATCATAATCTCGAATGGCAAAGAGAAATCTGGGGGCTGCATGATAGGAGCAAAAACTAGTCTTTCCTTCAAGTGGTTGAAAGCTTCAACACACATGTCATCAAAATGAAATTCAACATCCTTCTCAAGCAAGTGACATAGAGGTCTTGAGATTTTACTAAAATCCTTGATGAAGTGGAGGTAGAAACCTACATGTCCCAAGAAAGACTGAACATGTCTTACAGTGGAAGGAATTGTGACTAGGCAAAACCTGATGACCCAAAACTATGCCTTCGGGTACCATGAAGTGACTCTTTTCCCAAGATAGCACTAGGCAAACCTTCACGCATCTCTCAAGAACAACAAAAAAATGTAGCATGCACTCATCAAATGTCTTACCAAAAACTGAGAAATCATCCATGAACACTTCCAAAGATGAATCAAGCATATCCACAAAAATCGAGGTCACAAATCTATGAAATGTATAAGGGGCATTACACAACCCAGATGACATTCTCCGGTAGGCAAATGTACCACTCGGGCAAGTGAATGTTGTCTTCTCTTGATCTGCAGGATGCACAGAAATTTGGAAGTATCCAGAATATCCATCAAGGAAACAATAGAAGCTTTGCCCCGCTAGCCTCTCTTGAATCTGGTCAAGAAATGAGAGAGGGTAGTGGTCCTTCTTGGTCTTTTCATTGAGCTTCCACTAGTCAACACACATTCTCCACTTTGATTGTTCTCTTACCAACATAAGTTCACCGTCTGCATTTTCCGCTACAGTGATTTCACCCTTCTTTGGCACTGACTGGATGGGGCTCACCCATGTACTATTAGAAATAGGATAGATAATTCCAACATCAAGCAATTTCACAACCTCTTAGGTCACCACCTCTTTCAACTTTGGATTCAACTGCCTTTCCATTTGGCGGGTCGGCCTTGCATCATCCTCTAGATAGATCTTGTGTACACAGATGGAGGGATCAATACCCCTCAAGTCAGCTATAGACCATCCAATGGCTTGGATGTTCTTCTTCAAGACTTTCATCAATGCCTCCTCTTGTTCTGGTGAGAGAATGGAGGAAATGATCACTGGGAGAGTGTCATTTGCACCTAGAAAATCATACTTCAATCCTTCTAGAAGTGACTTCAACTCAAGAGTGGGAGGTTCTTCAAGGGAGTTCTTTAATGGTTCAAAAATAGAAGGAAGGTCTTCACTTGCATCCACTAAGGCTAGCTCATTCTTTTCATCAACTTCATCATCATCATCGGGGAACTCAACTATTGGCTCTAGAACTCTATCTTGAGTGGCAGTTTGAATCCACGTAGGTAGGAATTCCTCCAAAATTTCATCTAGGCACTCAATGAGATAACAATCTTCTCCAGTGACCCCTATTACCTCGGTTGTGGTTGAAGATTTAAAGATGTTCAATCGGATCTGCATGTGGATGAATGTCACATACATCATACCAGTCCTTACATGAATTATTGCATCCACTGTGGCTAGGAAAGGCCTCCCCAAGATGATAGGAACCCTCCTTGTGTCTTTTTCCATGTCTAAGATAATAAAATCGGCATGGAAGAAAGAGGACGTCTCATCATCAAGCCTCACAAGCACATCATCCACACGCCCTCTAGGCGTCTTTACTGATCTGTCAGCCAACTATAAAGTACAATGAGACAGATTCAACTACCCCATTTGTAGCTATGCAAACACATCATACATCATTAGGTTAATCCTAGAGCCCAAGTCTAGGAGGTCTTGGTCTATGTGATGTGCCCCAATGTATCATGAGATGACAGGAGCACTGGGGTCTTTTCTTTTCCTTGGCATGGTGTGCTGCAAAATCAAGCTCACTTGATTGGTGAGCTTGACTTTCTTTGGGGTCCTCCCCATGGTCTTTCTCTTGAAGGTACATAGATCTTTCAAAAACTTAGCATAAGAAGGGATTTGGTTGACTGCATCAAGCAAAGGAATGTTGATTCTCACCTATTTGAAAGTCTCAAGGATGTCTTCAATATGCTTCTTTCTTCTACTCTCAGTAGAAGGCTCCTTAAGAGCCTCAAGAAATGGGGGGAGTTGGGATCCCACATGGTTCGGATCAACAATTTTGTCAATAGGAATCACAAGAATCACAATATCAACACCCTGTATCACAGTATCAACCCTGGCTCATGTCACAGTATCCTCAGGTTGTATCTCAGTATCAACTTGTCCAATCTCAATATCACCTCTGTCAACAACAATGGTATGATAGGGGTGCTCTAACGTCCGACCACTACTCAGAAAAGTCACTTCCTTCACATGCTCATGGGTAGTGGAAGAAGAGGCTTGTGGAGGTGGTTGTGGCTGTTGGGGTAGTGGTGGCCTTTGGGGAGATGAATTTGGGTTTTGGAGGATGAATTGTAGTGGTGGTTGTTGTGGTGGATGTTGTTGTTTTGGATTGGGGTGGTATTGCGGGGGTGGCTACTGGTATGAATGAGGTGGAGGTGGAGCATATTGATAGTTATGAGGTGCCTAAGGAGGTGGTGGAGCATAGGGGTTCAGTGGTTCCTGGTATGACGGTGGAGCATATAGACTTGGAGTGTTCCCTAGGAAAGTACCATCATTATTTGGGTTGGGCATCGATTGAGACATAACTCTTCCTTCTTCCCTCCTAGCAAGAGAGAGAGAGATCTAATCTAGTCTTTCCTCAAGTAAGTTGATGGACTGCCCATGTGAGTTCACATCCTTCTTCACTTCATCCAAGCTTCTTAGTCTTCCATGAACCTCCTCTTCAAACTTTGAACTATAGCGTGGCTTTGGCTGCCCTTATCCTTGCCCATCCTCATTTTGTTGCTTCTAAAAGAAATTTGGATGGTTCCTCCACTCGGGAGTATAGGTGTTGGACATGGGGCCTTGAATGTTCCAACCACCAAAGGAGTGCAAGGCATTCACTTCTTCATCAATAGAATCGACCACCATGGTGGGTTGGCTAGGAGAGCCACCAGCTTGGTTCTTCATCATCTTCATCATATCTGCCATCATTTTCATCATATCGGAGTTGGAAACATTGCAGGTTGGAGCCATAGAAGAAGGTGGAGGGATGTAGCTTCGGCCACAATGCTCCCCTTTTATAGAAGCGCGATGGCGTGAGTTTTCAACAAGATGATCGAACAAAGGCCACGATTCCTCAGGTGGCTTTGCCATGAAAGTACCTCCACATGAGGAGTCGACATTGTTTTGGCTCTGTTCTTCAAACCTGGTGTAGAAAGCTTGAACTAGTTGCCACAATGACACTGAATGGTGAGGGCAGTCGTGGAGAAGTTTTCGGAACCTCTCCCACACCTCGTGGAAGGGTTCATTCTCTTTTTGGGCAAAGGAAGTGATGCATCTTCTCATATAGGATAGGTTCATAATCAGGAAGAACTTCTTGAGGAATTCATTCTTGACTTCATTCCTGGTTACCAACTCTAGCTTCGAAACATACCACTCTTTAGCTTTTTCTTTTAGGGAGAACGAAAAGAGGGTTCTCCAAATGGAGTCGTCAGTGGCGACGGGAGTATGGAAAGTAGAGCATGTATCAAGGAATGCATCGGTGTGATGGTAGGGATTCTCATTCTCCATCCCATAGTAAGTTGGGAGAAGTCCAAGGAGTGCGGGTGGAATGGAGAACTGTTGACCTGGCATTTGGTCAACTAGGGTGGCGATGGGTGAAATGTAGTTCCCTGGGGTGAAATACTCATGGAGTGGGCGGTGCTGTGGTGGAGGTGGTTGAGTGTCCACATGAGGGTTGTTTTCTACCATCTCAGCTTATCAGTGTTGGTTGCGGCAACGTTGGAATCTCCTTCTACCTATCTCGAGGTTGTATAACACCATGTCGGTACAAATGGAACACGTGTGGCGCATGCACAACTGTCACCTGCAAAATACACAAACCAGTAACAAGAAACCAACTTAGAATGGCAATATGCAAAAGTGAACAAAGAATAAAGAATAACAATGATGACAACAAAAGGAAAGGCTAAGCTACACTAACTAGCTAGGCTGAGTGCCTCTATCCCTGACAACAGCGGCAGAAAGCTTGGTGCGTTTCCCACCAAGGCTACACACTAGCCAACTAAAGGGGGCTAGATGCAACCCCAAGGGAGGACATACATGTGAGAAACTTTCAAAATTTGTATTGGCCCTAACCAAGTCGATCACAAAACCAAATAGGTCACCTGCAAGCGCACGAGGTACTGCTGTAGTATAGGTGATTGGTAAGAATAGGGGTCGATCCTCAGGGATAGAGGGTGCACTAGATCTAGGCTAGTGTTTGCTATGTTCCTAGTGAGGAGATCAGTGTTGAAGGGTTTTAAAAGGGGTTTGTTTTGTGATTACTCTAAGTGAACAAGCAAGAAAGGCAGGAGTAAACCTAAGTTATCTTAAACAAGCAAGTTTGGAAATCTAGGTTAACGAACTAACTAAGCAAGAGCAAAGGTAAGTTACACTACACTAGTAGAGAAAGAAGCAATTTAGAAGCTAAGTTAACCACTAGAGCAAGAAATGATCTAAATTAACCCTAACTATCAAAACTAAGAAACTGACTAGATTAAACAAAAATGACTAAACTAGACTAGCATGAACAAGCACGCAGAGCAAGTTAGGTTTTAAACAAGATGATTAGGGTAGGTGGGCCATTTGGGGATGTAACTTTGATATTAGTTGGGGGAGGTTATTGGACAAGAATGGTTCTCATCTTTCATCTAGAATAGCAAACCAAACAATAAGGCACATGGTATTAGAATGTACCCTATACTACTAGTGGAAGACTAGGGTAGGTGTAATTCTAATAGGATTATCCAAATCTAGGTTTCTAGGATAAGTGGTATTGAGCAATTGAGGGCTGAGGGTAGAGATGGGTGTAGAGATGAGGGTATTTGACCTCATGTCACTAGACATTCTAGCCTTTAGAACACCCTATGCAATCACATAAATCCCACTTATACTTGTAACTTAGGTCTCATACCAAGTAGTAGGAGAGGGGTTAGGCATGTAGGAACAAAGGGGACTATCTAGGGATCCCCTATTGGGACCTAGGAGTCATGGCTAAGATTGCCACATGCATCCCAATTCTCCTAGAAACATGATATCATCAAGCACTAACAAATAAGCAATTCATAGCAAAAAAGCATAAATCACAAGCATGGCAATGGGATAAGAGACACAAGAATGGAGCAATCATCATAGATAAAAATGAGTTCATTACAAGCCAAAATTCCCCCAACATGGTATCAAAGTCACATTTTATCCCCTAATAGCCCACCACAAGGGGCTTAGCTACACAATCAAAGAACTGGCAAAAGAAAGGGGAAGAAGGGGAAGAAACTCCATGGAGCTTGGGGAAGTAGCCTTCTTCTTCACCTCCTTACTACTAGGGACGTCCTATCTCCTCCAAGGGTGCAGATGAGCATGAAGATATGGGGGATTATGGAAGAAAACCTAGAAAACTAGGTTTCCAAGGTGAAATGGAGATGGAAATGGTGGGTGGAGAGAATAATTGCAAGGGAAATGCACTAAATGCTCAAGGAGTAGGTGGAGAGGAGTAATGGAGGCTAGGAGCATCTAGTGGGAGCTAACCTAGTGCTACGGCTGCCACCCATGTATATATAGGTGGTGGTGGAAGCACTAGGGTAAGTAGGGGTGTTGTGGGAAAAACAATGCAGAAAGTGGTAGGTTTTGGGTGGCAACACGGCCGTGTTGATGAGCCACGACCATGGTAGGGGTAGATGAGAATGGTCATAGAGCTTGTGCTGGGTTTTAGGGGAGGTAGAGAAGGCAGCGGAAACAAAAATTTTCTCCCCCAAACCCGGAACAAGGAAACGCGTCAACGTCTGTATAATAGGAAAGGATGGTTTGTGGAATCATACCTTGTCCCAAGGCTTGCTCGGTGACAATACCTCACGCCTTGCGTGGTCTTCACCTCCGGTCTTGGATGGTGTCTGTGCAGCTCCTGGTCGCATCGGGACTAACTCCTCCTCCTCTCACCGGGACTGTCGGGGTTGACAATTGTCCTCCTGAGCGGCAGAAACCTTCCTCCTCTAAAGTAGTCCACACAGAACACCTGAACTCCACACTCCTTGTCCCACAAGGAGTTGGAAGGAGTCACACCCTCCTGTTGACGTACTAGTTGCCAACACACTCTCCTACCGCCAGTTGCAACTGCAGTTGTCTTTCCCTTGCTGCACCTCCCTTTGCGGGTAGCACTTGCTCGGGCTCTCTCTCGGTTACCAAAACCAGAGAGAATGATAACTTTGCAGAGCAACTGGTTGCACTGAGTTGTACTTTGAGAAGCCCCCAATACCCCTATATATAGGAGGGTCATGGGACATGGTTCTCCATCCCGGACAATATGGGACTAAAGCAGGAGTAGAAGGGTTCGATATTTTCCACCAAAAACAACCAACTCGCAACCTGAACTGATCATTTCATTTCTGAAACAGTCGGTTGGGGATCTGAGCCGGTCGGTTGACACTCAACCGATCAGTTGGGACCCATGAGCCGGTCGGTTCACTTTCTGAACTGATCGGTTCGTGGTCCTGATCAGTTCCCGATTGACTTTCCAACTTTTGTTTCTAATTTGTATCAAATACCAATCCTTGTTCCAATCAAATTGGGCAAGTGAAACGCAAGGAAAATTCTCACCAATCCTACTTTCCCAACTTGCCCGGTTGTAACAGTTGAACTGATCGTTTCAACACTTGAAGCAATCATTCACCCTGATCATGAGCCGATCGACTCAACACTTGAGCTGACCGGTTCACCAAGCTGAGCCGATCGGTTCATCTCATGAGCCAATCGGTTGGGAGTGCAGATTGTGCAGAATCGGTCAATTGCGGTTTCAATCAATTCGATACTCTAATCAATATGTCCAACACCTTGAACACTATGATTTTGAGCTATCAATCAATTGAGTGTTTAATTGAAATATTAAACTCCTTTAGTAATCAATCTAAACATTGTTTGTGGACAAAACTCCTCTTCCAGGTTAAATCCTATGTGTGTGACCCTGCAGGTCCATTTCACGTTGGCAGTTAAAGTCCATAACACTTATGACTTCACAAGCAAAGAGCGGTGCCTAGTAACACATCAGTGCTACCCAAGTGAAAGTAGAAAGTTGGAGAACAACTTTCAATCCTACAATCCGTGAATGGTGTTAGAGCGAATGTATAATTCCTTTGTCACTAATATCCCGAATGAACTCAAGGCATGGAACAGTCATCTTGTCAATGTTCATTCACTTTCTTGATCTTAGAGCAGATTGAACGAGATATGTATGACATCAATATCACATACTGATTCACACATGCATGCACACGCCTATCTCAATCCTACTCATCAAGTGGCCTTGGATATCAAACTCCCTCAGGAGGGACAAATTCCATATCTATCACTCACCCCTCAAAAGCCCCATGTGTCAAAGCCACCCAATCATCACCTTTATAACAACCCATGTTTCAGGACTGCGTTTGATGATATCAAAGTGTGCCCAACGACATGTGTTGAGTGTAGTGATTTTAGGTCAAAGAATCACACTCACCACCATCACTGTGAGTACTGACTGTGACTACCATGTCATGGTTCCATGTGTCAAACTCACGGTGGGTCTGTCCGGTACACTTGTTCTCTAACAAGTACCTATGTGTTTGGTTTGATATCTCTATATCATGACTAATGAGATTCTGTCATCAACCAACACCACAATCTAGTCTTGTGTGTCATTGTTGTCTATCTACCTTCCATAATGACATCTGACTAGGGACATAACAAGAATGTACAAACTCTTAGCATCCGTATGATCTCATCATTTAGGTCATGAACCTAAAGGCAAACGTCATTGAGTACTGTCATTCTCTAGACATTCAATATGTTCTATCACTATCTCATATGATTGAACTAGAAAGAATTAGAAGCTTTCCTTTGATGTTTATCAAATCAATCTTAATGTACCCCACCAATCATCCCATGATTGGCTCTCAGGGCATACATACCAATAGCTTGGACATGGGCATGTTGTGGAAGGGTGGTGAAAGTTCTAAGTAGGAGGTGGCCACGACCATGGCGGAGTGCCACAGTCATGTTGGGTGAGAAACACCACATCCGTGTTGGGTAACACGACCATTTTGGAAGAGGAGGACTGGGTCATGGAGCAATAGCATGGGTGAGTTGGTTTTCAGTGGCCACGGTCGTAGAAAATTGGGTGCGTCTCTCTGTTGATCCTGGGGTTCTAGTACTAAATTCCCACGACTGTTGTGGGGGGCCATGACTGTCTTCTCCTCTGCTGGCTACAACTGTTCTGATGGCCGCGATCGTGGTATCTTCAATGGACCACGACCGTGCTGATGGGACACAGCCATGGTAAGTTGGGGTAGCTCCATGTTGAATCTGACACTTCTTCACCAAAAAAGACACGACTGTGGGGTTATGCCCATGGCCGTGTTGGAGTATGCATCAGTTAATTGACCTTAAAACTTCATCATTCATGGATTTCTTTGCTTGATGACGACTCTTGGCCATTGGGGGTAGGTTGAGGGAGCTTTTAGGGCCTTCTTTGGACCCCTCCATGAGTGAAGGAGCCCTAGAACTCCTTCCTTCTCTCTCATCCATCCAAGGAATGGTCTAAGTACCTAAAAATAGTGCAAAGAACATCCATAAAGGCATTTGGCAATGATAAACATATTAGGGGAAATAGCTTGTAATCTAACATGTTTAGATGTGATTTAAGTACAAAATGGCACAAGATGGAGCCCGAAAATAGGGCTACACCAACTCCCCATACACGTGAGAAATAATCCATAAACACTTCTAGAAATCACTCTACCATATCAAGAAAAATGGCAAGCATGCATCGTTGGAAAGTGGTCGGTGTATTGTAAAGGCCAAATGACATACGACGATAAGCAAAAGTGCAGTTGGGACAAGTGAAGGTCAACTTCTCTTGATCTTGTGGCTTGATAGAAATCTAATTGTATTTTCAATAACAGTCAATGAAACAAAAATGAGAGTAGCTAGTGAGCCACTCTAAAATCTGATCAATAAAAGGCATCAGAAAATGATCTTTGAGCATTGCAGTGTTCAAATGTCTATAGTCAATACAAACACGCCACCCAGTCACTAGTCCAGTAGAGTCAAATCATCATTAGGATTAGTGGTAACCATTATTCCTCCCTTCTTAGGAACCACTTGGGTCAGACTAACCCAATTTGAATCAGTGATAGCATACATAATACCTACATATAAAAGTTTTACTACCTCTTTTTTCACTACCTCAGTCATGATGTGGTTGAGTTGTTGTTGAGGTTGCACTACAACTTTTGATCCTTCCTCCAATCTGATATTGTGTTGATAGAAACTAGGGGAGATGTTCTTTGTGTCTTCCACTGACCAGCTGAATGCTGCTTGATGGTTCTTTAGCACCCCGAGTAGTTGCTCCTCTTCCCTGACACTCAGTGAAGATGAAATTATGACTGGAAGTTTCTCCTCTACCGCCAAGAAAATGTATTTCAAATGAGTTGGAAATGTCTTCAACTCTAACTCTAGGGGACTCGATATATATGGAACTAGTGGTGGTGGGGGTGGTCCTAAATCTTTAAAGTGCCTTGTATAGTAACATGGCAAGATCTTGAGAAGCAAAACACACTCTTTCAAAGAACATTGTAAGGACCCTAAACTTGCTTAAAGTGTTGAACAAGATTAATTACCATAAATGAATGCTTATAACCTTAATATAATCTTGTGATATGCTTTGGAATTATAAGACAAGCTTAAGTTTCAAATTTGGTCCAATTTGGACATTGTTTGAGCAAGTTATGAAATTTTATATACATTCTGGACTTTTCAGTAACTTACCCAATTGGGAGATTTTCTTTGTATATTGTCACAAGAATTATGATCCTTATAGCTTTCCTTATCATTCTCAACTTTGTTGGGCTATGGGACTCCTATTTGTTCTTGATTTGGAGGTGTTCCTCTTCAAGGACATTTTAGGGGTTTCCCCCTTTATGGATAAGGATAAGAGTAATGGTAAAGATAGTGATAAGGATAAGGGTCAAAATAAGGATAAGGATAAAGATAAGGATAAGGGTATGGATAAAGGAGATAAATTATGGGTGGCAAGTGTGGAAGGTGTTGCATGGACATAGAATCTCTAGGCTATGGACACATGGAAAACTCCATGTGCACATCATGCTTGACCCCTTCCTTATTTATGAAGCTATATATACCCCTTCCTATCTCCAAATTGAAATTATTGCTGACTCCTTCTTTCCTATAGCTTAGAGCACCAACCTTGCTCTATTTTTCTGTAGAACAAAGTGGTCTAAGGTAGAATACAACCTCTTTTTGGAGAAGAAGGTCTCCTAGAGCTCCATCTAGCCCTACCTAGGGTTTCTAAGGTCATCTTCTAGGCTTTTCGACCAAGGCAAGTTGTTTTCTTCCTTCCTTATCCATTTTTCTTACTCTTCTCCTTCCTTAGACCTTCCTCTAGGTCAGAACTCCACTTTTCCATGGTAAAAGTTGCTTTAGAGCTCAAGATCCTACCTTTCTTGCTTCTTCTTCTTCTAGGGTTTTGATTCCTTGTGAAGAAGAGTGCCTACTTGGCCGCATTCAGAGGTTCCTCTTGGGTTTTGTACCTTCTTGGCTCGAGTTTATTCCTTCTAGAAGTCTATTCTTCTCAACAGAGGTGAGTTTTATAACCCTCATTACTTATATTGGTTACTGTAAGCTTTTTATCTAATGTTCTTGCTTAAAAGTGGTGATTTAAGCATTTAGAAGCTAAGATTGTTTGGGATTTCGATTTTTTATGATGTTACCTATTTTGTTTCTAGTTCTGGATGATCTTGTAATCATGTGCACGTTCTTCCTAAAGAAGGAGATGACTTAGTTCAGGTTGGTATGATGACCTATGGTGCTAAGCACCTATCAACCGATGGTCCATATTAGGGTTCTAGGTTGTTTCTTCTCTAAACACATGACCCGATGGTGTGGCTTTCATAACAACTGAAGGTGGTGACCAAGGGTGATGAACGATGGTGTGATCTGATAGTCACACTGTAGTTTAGTGTCAGGCTCTCTTGGAATCTCAATAATCAATGGTTTGATTCTCTAATGACGCTATCAATCAATGATGGCATTAGCTTAATATCCGATGATATTAAATGAATATAGTGCTGATCTAACAACTGATGATGACTTAATGATCACAACTAATGGTGGATCATGTCATCACCACATATGGTAAGTTAAGTGTGTAGTTGTAGATTTGAAGAAACCTTAAACCAATGGTTCCTTGGTTCAATTGATCTAATAGTTAAACCTATACTTCAATTGATAACTTTGAACAAAGAACCCGATTCAATGAATAAGATTGGATGCTTCAACATCCAATGGATTAGAATGAATCCCATGATATTATATGTGGGTCCTAGGGATGAGAATTTAATGATTCATTATCATTAATAAGTGGGTGTGTGTAACTTCAGTGTGATATAGTTTGTTATACCTAACCTTAATGTAACTAAATGATGGTGATTGGTTATAATCAACCCTCTTGCATGATTAATGTGAAAATGAATTTCACTCTTCTTGTGTTTAAACCACAATGTAATGCTATTTGAATATCATAGTGGCTTGCCATAATAATACCTATGGACACATAATTGTTGATGATCTTTTGAGCCTTATTTAAGGCATGGAATGGCGAATGACCTTGATATGAATAATGTGATGGTCGTAATGACCTTTGGGCATGTTGAGCCCTGATTGAGGTGAAATCTTTTTCATGTTCCAATAAGGGTTGAAACCCTGACACTTGTGATAAGAAATGGATATCTTGAAATGATATGATGATAATGTGGCTCATTACAATGCAATGGATGATAGAATATGGTAATGTAATTAAGATATATACTTCAAATGTTTTATATATTCTAAAGTTGCAATGCTTATACACTTGATAGAAATGAATTAGGGTTTGTATGTTCATTTGTATGATGAAGCCTTAATTCATCCAATTGACAATAACTAATCAAGTATAACCCTAATCATGTAGTGCCCTATGCCATAGATCCATCTGAGTGTCAGGACTTGTCAGATGATGAAATGAGTATTCCTAAGGGAAACTCAGAGCACATACTATTGAGTGAGGGGTGCTTGTCATCCTATATCCAAATGATTGGGAGGATGATTGTGGTATACCTCAGCAGGAGAACGACTATGGTCGTGTCTCAGATACATATATATGATAAGAATTGAGGACAACTACGGTTGTACCTCAGATGGTAGGGTTTGTATTCCCACCTCCTTTCACTAGTGTTGTGACCTATACCAAGGACAGACTAGGCTAGCTGTTAGCAGTTCGACCTGATGTGTCATTGTGGCATACTCAGATCGACCAAGAGCGGAGAAGATCTTAGGAATATGATTATCCTAGATCTTGTATGGCACCGATTTCAACTTATTAGTGGTTAGTTGGGACTTGAGTGGTATTCCTCAAATCCCTAAGGGCAACATCACAAAAGATGGAATCCAAGCCATGTATTATATACCTATTACGGTTAAGTACGTCTCACATTGATTGAGTAACCCTTATTTTATCTTTATACCACACACTTCTTATAGAATGTAGACTTATGAAATTTAAGTAATTCTAATTGTTGCTAAATCTTATTTGCTTAATCACTTAGTATGCTTAAATTGTTCAATATGCTTAATTGCTTATTCAATACCCTATATACCCAATTTATTTACTATTAATTAATATATTTTATTCAATATTTGTTGAAGAGTGTTATATCTCTTGTTGGGATTGGTTCTCACCCATGGGTCACCACATCTTGTAGGTGATCGAGGGAAGCGAGGTCGAGGTCGTGCCGTGAAAGAAGATCAACCTGGTGATTAGTAGTTTTAGAAGGTTGGTTAGTTGTAGATGGTATTAGTAGAGTCCTAGTGTCGTCCCTATACTCTTAGGTCTGGGAATGGGATGTGTTTTCTAGATGATATATTTGCATCAACACGAGATTTTGACAGTATGCCAATGTTTGTAAATATATGACATGTACATGTAAAATATCTTTTATATATAGGATGTGGCCGAGGACATTGGACTGAGATGTAAATACCTATTATAGTATATGAAAATGGAAGGATGGACCTTTATGTATATGTTCTAGAGTTTGTTACATTGTTGAAATTGGTTTTTAATTATTCCACATTTTTGACTATGTGATTAATTAGTAGTTGATCATGTTTTGTGTTTTGAGTAATCTCATTTAGCGTGACGAGGTATCACAAACATTGTATGGTATAATCATCTATCAGATTCATGATACATGCCTCTAAAGGTAGTTGCGGGTATGCCTGGACAAGAGCGGTTGAGGTCACCTCTTCAATTGTTCCTGGGAAAAATTCCTCCTCTTCATCGTCTGGGTGTTGCACCACCTTTTTAAGAGATATCTTCTTTTTATTGTCTATGATGTCCACCACTAGTGTGCCTTTGTGCACCTGGGTCATCACATGTGCAATCTCAATAAATGGCTTCCCCAAAAATAATGACACATTTTCTTGGATCTCCTACAACATATGACATTGTGCTTTAGCTTTTTTAGTCTATGTAGGCTCGAGCATTAAGATTTTGAATCACTCCTCCCCATCTCTAGAATCATGTCATCCATGGCTTGGAATGATCTCCCCAGTAATATCTTATTGCCTTGTCCATCATACATTTCCATGACAACAAAGTCTGTTGGAAACACAAACTTATCCACCTTGACAAGATCATCCTCACAAATCCCGTAGGGCCTCACCACATAATTGTCTGCCAATTGAATAGTCATATTGCTCTTCTTGAACTCCTGTAGACCTAACTTTCTAAAAGTGGTCAAGGGAATAAGGTTGTTGCTAGCCCCTAAATAACATAAAGCCTCTCCAAACTTTGTCCTCACAATAAAACAAGATATATTGAAATAGCTCAGATCCTATAGTTTTGGTGGCAATGTTCCTAGAATAAATGTGTTAACTTGCTCTTTTAGAAAAAACTACCTCAGAATCATCAATCCTCCTTTTCCTATTGATCAAATCTTTTAGCAACTTCCATAGGAAGGGATCTGCGCAATTGCGTCATTCAAAAGGATATTGACATGCAATTTTTTGAAGTTGTCTAAAAATTTCTGAAATTGTTGATCATCCTTCATTGCCTTCAAACTATTTGGAAAGGGAACTGACTTCACCACTTTCCTTTGATGAGGTGGGATATATCCCCTTTTCCTTGTTTATTCCGTATCATCAACCTATTCATCAACTATCTTTTGCTCTGCTATCACGTCTAGTTCAGCTGCATTCACTATCACTGCCTTGTCTGTAGCTTCTGTAGTTTCACTTGCATCTGAACTAGATGGTGCATCATTCAACATTTTTTTTCCACTGTGGAGTAATACTGCCTTGACCTATTGATTTCTAGAGGGCACATTAGTGTTGGCTGGGAACCCCTACTGACTTGGATTCTGAAGGTAGCCACTTCTGCTACTATTTGAGAAATATGTGTTTCAATACTACATATTTGCACCCCTTGGTTCTAAAGTTCTCTTTGAGTCTGACCGATAAGTACTTCATTTTGGATCACCGACTTTTTGAGCATTTCATCAATAAAATCTATCTTACTAGGACCCCTATCATATTGATATTGTGATTGGCCACCAAAATGATGTGGCTTAGACTGTTGCGCCTGAGATGGGTGTTGTTGAAAATTGCTGGGATCCTTCTAGGAGAACTTAGGATCCTTCCTCCAAGAATATTCATTGTTCCTGTACTATTGCTATTGGCGTGCAAATTTGCACTCCTCATCCTATCCTTCTGAAGAATGTCCATCCTTAGCACACGACTTTTAGCAATTAAGTCCAGCTTTTCATTCAGTGCGGAAATGAACTTGGACACCCCGACACTTTTGAGGGTTGTCGGGTGCTCTCTCTCATCTCCCCATGTCTGATTCTTAGACACGTTCATTAAGCTCTCATGATAGTAGACATGTTCGTTGTTGAGGAAAAAACCTTCTCCTGCACTATCCAGTGTAGTCCTCTCTCCCTTGTGCAGACCTTAGTAGAAAATCTTCACATGTCCTTACAAATCAATGCCATGGTGGGGGACCTTCTGCAACTTATTTTGGAATCTCTCCCATGCCTCAGAATATGACTCGTCAACCTGCTATCTAAAATTATGGATCTTATTTACTAGGTCATTTGTCTTTTGTGAAGGAAAGTAGCACTCAAACAAAGCATCATTCATTTGATCCCACGTATCAATGCATTGATCGTCAAGGTTATGAAACCAAGACTTAGACTATCTACCAAAGATGATGGGAACAACTTCAAGTATATGATGGTCACTGATATCCTATATATCTTGATTATATCACAACTTTTGACAATATTACTGATGTGCATCATAGGGTCCTCAGAACTATGGCCATGAAAAGGCCTGTGATTTGACTAATGACACCGATCTTGGATCGATCTTGTAGCTACCGACATTGATTGCTTGTCTTTTGATTGGCCCTTTTTGAGAAGAAGAAGAAGAAGCCTTGATCCTTTCATAGATTGTTTGCTCTTCTGTTTGGTCACCCATTTCTATTGGCTCAGGTTCCTCAGGTGGCTCAGGTCCTTCAGGTGGAGGTGTAGGTGGTGGAGATTGGTTGAATTTGTCCACAAATCTTCCATACTCCCATTCTCTACGAAGGAGTTCTTCTTAACCTAAGAATAGTGAGGACGACTCTCCGTAGTCGTAGGCTCGGGTATGCACCATGCACTAGTACCTGAAAGTAGTAAAAATAGTTGTAGGCACACAACACTAATAGTAGAAACAATAAATATATGATAATTCAGCTTTGAATGAAATAAAAAAAATAAAATTAAAAAGGGTTGGCCTAGAATGGTAGACTACAATACCCATAGTGTTGAAGTTACTGTTTCCCCGACAACGATGCCAAAAACTTGATAGGTATTTTTTATACGCTCAAAATGCAATTATTCACTATCGTAGTAATATAGGACTATGAGGCTCGGATGTCGAACACGGGAAAATGTTACTTTAGAGACTCATACTAATTGTAGTGTGATCATCTTAAGCTGGAGAAAACTTGAGTGATTGGCTTGGTTATCTGAATAGAAAAGAAATCTAAATTATGTTTTTTGTTCTTAGTCTTACTAAATTCCTTAGGATAATGGTTTCACCATAGTTAACATTGCATTTTAATCCTAGTATATTAATAAAAACTTCTCCTAACTCTGGATTAAGAGCCTACAGCAAGAGTTACCCACTCTCGTAGTATAATTCACTACCTCACCTAATACCAACACCACTCTCGTATCAGTTGTTTTATTAGATAGGTGCCTTACTGAACTCTTTGGGTATCTCCTCACATTTTTAAACCACCATTCCTAAAGTGTTTTATGAAACATGTATTTGTATGAGTTGTGACTATTAATTTCCTTTTTCAATGCAACTAATAGTCCAAATACTATCCATGATGATCAAGCACAAATAGTTCATTCATTCACATAAAAAGAAATCTAGAAATTAAGAGAAATTAATTGATTAACGCATAAGAGTCAAATAGAATGCATAATCGGGCTACTCCCAAGTCCTAAGGAATATGGGGATTAGCCCCTCATAGTTTCTATAGTTAAAAACATTAAAAGAGAAAGGAAAAATCATGGATAACATGAAGAACCCCTGAAGTAGACGGTTCAAATGCCCCCTCCTCACGCACGTGCCAATTTGCTACCTTCCGACTGCAATTTCATCCGCTCGAAGTGTCTGGATCATTCAGTTCACCTCCTTCTTCTCCTTTTTCATCTCCTTACTCTCCCTTCTCATGCAATGAAAAAAGACTAGATCCTTAAGTCTGGCCATAACTCCCCTTAGTCATAGGCATGACTTTGGGCGAGTTAGAACCTCACCTGTTGGATTAAAGACAACTTTCAGATTTGCCTGATTTCGATCCATCAGTACTACCGACAAGGTGTCGATACTGCCGAGTTCTTTAATTTTGTGGCTACATGTCAAGTTGTCGGTACTACCAACTATTTATCAATAGTACCGAGTTGCTTCACTTTTCTTTGATAAAAACACTATGACATTGTCAGTAGTAGTATCAACAGTCCCATTGATACTATCGAGTATCCTCAATTTAGTTCCTCTTCTATACTGATCAAGTGTCAGTACCATCGACTCCAAATTCGGTAGTACCGATCTGTGTAGATTCTTGAATAATCCTAAAATGCACAAAATTCAAACATAAGCTCTAGAAAATTATTAAATCACTCGAAAACATTAAAATTATGCAAATTTGATGCAATTCAGTAACACATGCTAATATTAATAAATCATGCACAATTAATATGAGATTTGACCACAAAGTGCACAAAAAATTAGTATAAAATAGCTTGTGAAAATGACAAATAAACAGTGCATCATTACTTTCTAGTTCAAGTGTGGGCCAAACTTCTTCACACGTATGTAATTCCTACAATGGCATCAAATCCTCACATGGAACTAATACAAAATAGAGTTCCTATTATTATAGGTTCACACTACCTCTAGTTATGAAAGTTTGGGTGGCCCTACTACTGACACCACTCTTGAGTTGTTCACCCTAGTAGGTGGAAAATCACTACATCTGCCTTTATTTGAAGACCACTTTGATTGAACTTGTTGCCTCAGCTCTAAGACTATTGATCTATTCTATGACTATTGATATTGTTGTTGTTGGTGTGGTGCCCAATACCTCTATTCTGATAACCACAAAACTACTAACCCTAGAACAAAGTTGAGCACTTGTTTGTATCAACATCAAGATGGTTCATAGTGGTCCTTTCTATCCTACATATGTCCTCCAAAACTGTAGATAACTTCTCACATGACTCTATAGTGGACGCTAACTAGGGCAACTCCACATTCAAACCCTTATTAAACCATCAAAACCTCTCCTTCTCTGTAGAACTAAATGAAGACAAAACCTGAGCAACCCAAAAAATTGCACCTATTAGTCATTCACACACAACTTTCTCTAGAGAAACTGCTCAAACCGAGTCATCTTTTCCTCTAGATAAAACTAAGCAAAGTATCATTGTTCAATCTCCTTGCAAAACTAATCCCACATGATCACTTAAATGGGCCTCTTCTCCTCTTATATAGCCTACCAATGTCTAGTACTACCCTTCAACAGTTAGATCACATGCGTGATCTAATCCTCCTCAACTATATTCAAGAGTCAAAAAGCCTTCTTCAACTCCACCGACCATAGATCCACACCTTCAAGATCAACTATGCCTACATACCTAATGACCACAAACCTTTTTAACATCTCAAAGGTTTTCCTAGAACCTTGTGAAGACTCTGCATGTGGTGGGGCACCCTAGGAGGTGGAATCAGTACATGCTCAACATTGTGTGTGAAAGTCGCCATTAATTACCCAAACATTTCCTAGAAGACTGGGTCAACTAATCCTATTGGGTTTGTGGAAGGCTATATGGGCTACTCAATCCTCACGCTGGGTACTCTCACCTCATTACTATATAGCACTTGTCACCTCTTGGCACTACAATATTACTCTTTGCATGCTCTTCATGTGAACCAACCATATCTACAAAACCATAAATGATGGTTAGACATGGAAAACATGTGATAGCAATCTCGACATATCCTATATCCTTGTAGACTCACAAATCTAAGTTTTGATACTAGCAAATTTGACTAACCATAAAACCACAATGAGATTACTCAAAACAAAATACTAAATTAAACTAAACAATTTCAACTAATATAGTACTCAAAAATAGAATAAAAATTCTAAATTCTTTTCCATAAACTTCACATAAGGCCCAATGTTCATTATTCTAACATGAAAGTTTAAAATATGAAGTTTAGTGACCACCACCATAACATGTATGCAGAAGGCATATAACTAGCATAGTTACAACATGTGCATCCATACAAGTCATACAAGCCCAAACACAATTCATAGATACATTCGATTAAATCCACCTTGCACCTAAGAGTATAGGGAAAACTCTAGTACACATCACAAAAGATCACTAGTAACCTCCAAGATGTTGTTGACCATCTTTTAGAAGAAGCATACTCCTCAGAAAAGCCTTGTTTAGGCTACTATCCACCTAAAGATGTTGATAACCATGAGTTGAGAACCATGTCCTAGTGATATGATATAATAATTGATAGCATTCTATTGGGTTTTAGGTGAGGGAGAAGGTAGTGGAAACAAAAATTTTCTCTCACCACAAAACCATAACCACAGATGGCATCAATGATTGAAATAGGAAGGATGGTTTTAGTGAGGTGTATTTAGTCTTGAGGCTTGCTCAGTGACAATACCTTACAGTTAGTGTGGTCTTCAATGATGTCTGTGCAGCTCCTGGTCCTGACCCGGACTACAGTTGACAGTCGTCCTCCTGAGCGGAAGAAGTCTCCTGCCTCTATAGATAGTCTACACGAACCACTGAGAACTCTAGTCGTTCTGTCCTATGGGATACTAGAATGAGTCATCCCCTTCTGTTGATGTACTAGTTACCAACACACTCTCCCATAATCAGTTGTTGTCCTGTAGTTGTATTTCCCTCGCTATTCCTCCCTGGATGGGTAGAACTTGCTTGGGCTCTCTCAGTTACCACAACCAAAGAGGACAACAACTTTGTAGTGCAACTGATGTTCTGAGTTATGCTATCTGAGAGGCCCCCAATACCCCTCTATATATAGGAAGGGTCAGGGTTCTCAGCCCCAGGTAGTGCGGGACTAAAGCAGGAGTAGAAGGGTCTAGAATTTTCATGAATAATTTACATTGCGACAGGAGAATCGATCATTTCACAAATGAACTGGTCAGTTGAGTGTGAGACGATCGGTTCACCAGTTGAACTGGTCGTTTCACATTCCTGACTCGCCTGTTTCATTTCCAATTAATACTAAGACCGATCCTTGTCCAAATCAAATAGTACAAGTGAAACAAAAATCTTTTCTCAGAAATTGTGAAAACCCAACCTTGCTCCTTTGGTCCAGTCGAACCGATCGGTTCACCAAGTGAACCGGTCATCTCACTGACCATGAGCCAATTGATTCACCCAGTGAACTGGTCGGTTGGTGGCCCAGATTATGCAGAACATAGTTAGTGCAGTTCTCAATCAATCCGACACTCAAATCAGTTAGTTCAACACTTGAACTCGATGATTCTGAGTCAAGTCAATTGATTGAATGTTTGATGGAGTGACGAAACACCTTTAGTAATCAATCCAAACACCATTCATGGATAAACTCCTCTTCCAGGTAAATCCTTTGTGTGTGACCCTATAGGTCCCATTTCACGTTAGCAGTGAATGTCCATAACAACTTATGACATCACAAGCAAAGAGAGGTGCCTAGTTTCACATCAGTGCTACCCAAGTGAAAAGGAAAGTTGGAGAACAAATTTCAATCCTACATTCTGTGATTGGTGTTCTAGAGAATGTATAATTCCTTTGTATATGATATCCTGAATGAACTCAAGGCATGGAGCTGTCATCCTTTCAACATTCATTCATGTTCCTTGATCCAAAGTAGACTGTCTGAGATATGTGTGCCATCAATATGACATATTGACTCACACATGCATGCACATGCCTTTCTCAGTCTCGCTTATCAAGTGGCCATAGACATCATACTCCCTCAGGAGGGACAAATCCCATATCTATCACTCACAGTCAAAACCCCATGTGTCAAAATCACCCAATCATCACCTTTATAACAATCCATATTTTAGGATCACATTTGATGATGTCAAAGTGTACCCAACGAAATGTGATGAGTGCAGTGATTTTAGGTCTAAGAATCACAATCACCACCATCATTGTGAGAGCCGACTCTGACTACCATGTCATGGTTCCATGTGTCACTCTCACGGTGGGTCTGTCTCATACACTATTCTCTAACATGTATCTACTTGCTTAGTTTGATATCACATATCAGGACATACTCTATCATCAACCAACACACACTCTAGTCTTGCTATGTCAGTGTTATCTATCAACCTTCCATAATGACATCTGACTAGGGACATAACAAGGATATAAAAACTTTTAGCATCCGTATGATCTCATTCTACAGGTCCTTAACCTGAAGACATACATCATTAAGTATTGTCATTCTCTATACATTCATTCTGCTCTATCATTATATCATAACTGATTGAACCAGAATAAATTGGAATCTTGCCTTTGATATTTATCAAATCAATCTTAATGTATCCCAATCCAATCATCCTATGATTGGCTCTCAGGGCATACATACCAACAGACTTCCACTTGCACTGCAAGAAAATCACTTTTGAATCATATTCTTAGTGATCTCCAAACAAGTTCCACATGTTTCTCCTTCTCCAATGCTAATGCAGTGAGTTAGCAACACTTTGCTTTAGTCGGTATATTGCATGTTTCACATCTCTTCACTGTACGAAATATCGTATGAGATGGAGTTGTCGTAATATGCGATCTGATATTTCTTGCCTAACACTTAGCTCCATTTTTGGAATCAATATTACTACTTGTCATCAATGGTTGGAATATCTATAAGTTCATCTCTATGAACTTCTAGGTCCATATAGTATCCTCTTCTGTTCATAACACAAGGTTACACGACATTCCCTTTTAGAATTAACTGACTTTTAAATCAGAATGTTTCCATTTATCAACTCATATTCACTTTTATATTTTATATTTTGTGACCATTTTCTATCATTTCGTAAGCTTGCATCAGTGTAACTCTTTACACCCAACTCTTCCGTATATTACCATAGAACTAGTACTTGATAAGTAACAAATAAGTTCTTCATGGTATTCGAGTGACTCTCACTAGAAGAAGACATACATCCACTCATCATGTCCAATACATATGAGTTAATAGGATGATCACATCATATTGTCATGTCCAATACATACAAAATGATGAATGCATATTTTCTTGTCATACAAGATAATGGGATGAATACATACATGATAGATCCATATCTATCTATGTGTTCATATTCTTTGTAAGAATTTGGGACATTTGGCATCTGAGATACTAACTCCATGTAACATGGACATGTTTTCTCCCACTGAATCTATGCATACTAAACACTTCAGTACATATTGCCAATGTATGCTCTCTCTTTACTAGGTCAAGATGTTTTTGATAACCATCTCTATAGATCTCTATTCCTATCACATAGGCCATTTCTCTATCTTCCCTTAAAGAAGGTATTTCCACACCAGTTTCCATTTTAGAACATTTCATTCCTCATCATCATGTGGAATGTGAATACACTCCCACTAAATCTTTGTAATCACCGATCCCTTCTTTATTTTGACATATTCGTCAAACCTTTTGGCTATATAATCAAAGCAAAGGCTTCTAGTTCTGAGTTGCTTGTATTTAATCAATCATATTTATTAATCCCTTATAATTTATAGACTACATTTGCATTATTGGATTCATAAAACCCTTTAGGTTGTGTCACGTACACAACCTTATCTTATCCCTTCCAGAAATGCAGTTTTAATATCCATATGCCAAATTTCATAGTCTATCAAGTTTCAACATCAAGCATGATCCTTTCTCTAAATGTCATCCATGTCAGTCTTATAAACCTAATTGCACTTACGGGTTTTATCCCAATAAAGTGCTACCATAAGGTCATACCTTAATTGGTTCACATGGAAGTCATTTTGGATCTTATGGCCTCAAGCCATGACTCAAAATCTGGTCCCTCAACATCATCTGGATTATTGGCTCATCACATGTCCAATTTACCACCTAGACATATAAGGTGTATCTATTACATAAGGAATTTGAGAAACCACAACACTTTGTGATTTTTAATCTCCTTTATTTAGTGTAAAGCATGTTATTTAGAAGAAGGTTAGTTATTTGATGATCATGCTCGAACTATTTAGAGTATGACTCCTTCTTTGATTTAGTCATCACTATGCCTTAATCATGAGTTCTCTATGATACACTATCATAATTACTCACAATGTCCTAAAACATTTGTTTTAAGCATCTCATTCATTGATCACATCAAGGAGTTAATACTCTTACCAAGTTTGTACTTCATTTATGATATTCTTGAACACTTCAAGATATTCATATTGGTATTTCACTATACACCATCTGAAGCATTAGCATTTATTCTAATAGGCATGTATATACATCAATATGTATTATACCTCATAGAATAGTCATTCTCCCACTACATCTAGTGAAGATTGACTTGTCATCATTCCTAATAAACAAGAAATTCATATCTCTTAATGGTTCATTAACCAAAAGAGTCTAGCCTATCCATCAACATGGAAGTTAGAAATGAATTTCTCATGATAATGCTAATTAATTGTTTGAGTCATCAATAACTTTTAGGTATCATTTTATCTTATGCATACGAAGTACCACAAGATAAGTAGGGCATTGCCATAAAAGATCATATCTTTAAATTGAAACATCAACTTTATTGATAGACATCCTTATCATTACAAGATGTAGAAATAATGTGTTTCTATTTATTGGAAAAATGAAATAGCAGTTCATAACTCTATTTCATGCCCTTTGGGCTGAAATAAACTAAAAGGTACTCCTATCTATGGCAGCAACACTTGCTCCAATGATGAGTGCTCCTTCTTGGTCCTTTCACAAAGGCCATCACTTCTTTTTCAGATCCTACATATCATATATGTCAGATCTATGTCTTTGTATCATATACCTCAGATTAAAGAAGTGTTTCAAGTTTATTTCATGATACCTGAGGTGGATACTTCCATCCCCTCCTTCTTCTTCTGTTCATCCAGATAGAGAGGGCAATTTCTCCTCCAATGTCCTGGCTCTTGACAATGGTGACATTTGCCTCCCTTGTTCACCCCTCCTTTGTCCTTGAGAGCTGAAGATGACTTGGACTACTGGCTAGCATCAGAACCCTTCTTTGCTTTGCCCTTGCCCTTGTCTTTAGACTTACCCTTCTTTCTACTGATCAACATCACATATTTGGGTTTGTCTTTCTTCATCTGTGCCTCGGCTGTCCTCAACATGCCCAACAACTCTATGCCAAAGTTGTTCATGTTGTAGTTCATCACTAACTGACTGTAAGATTCTGGAAACGATTGCATTATCACATTAGTAGCCAACTATTGGCTCAGAGGGAATCCCAATATTGTCGGTTTCTCTACATACCCAATCATCTTGAGTGTGTGAGGACCAAATGGGCCTCCTTCTGTCATGACACACTTGAACAACACCCTGGAGACATCACATATCTCTTGTCGTGCTTGGTCTTGATACATGTTCCTGGGATGATGAACCATCTCAATGACGTCCATGTTCTCATGTTGTCTCTACAACTCATAGTTCATTAAGCACAACATCAAGCACTTCACATCAATGGCATCTTTAGTATGCTTATTGTAAGCATCCCTTTCTACATTTACTGCGGTGGGAGTGGGTTCCTCTGGCACTGGTGTATCTAGGATATAGAGCTTTCTCTCTTGAGTCAGAATAATTCTCAACGTCCTAAACTAGTCGTGGAAGTTGTTCCCATTTAGCTTGTCCTTCTGAAGGACTGATCGCAATGAAAAGTGATTATTGTTGACAGCCATTTGTTCTATAAAAAGGAAATTTGCAATTTTAGTCCAAAACTCTTTTTACTTAATTTTATTTGAAAGTTTTTTATGATATAATTAGACCTTTAATTGATTATCGCTCCCACTATTTTGTTCAAATTGATAGCCCTCACTATCAATTCGAAAGATTGCAACGTACAACCTTCTAGTGAGCAAGATCCTAATTTCCTCTCAACAATGGACCAACTAGGTCTATCACCAACTACTAGAATATTTCAGGTAGGCAACCTTTGCCAATTGCATCATATGCAACTCTTAATAGATGTCATGCACAACTCCTTGTCATGTTCATCTCTATGCCTCAAGGTGCTTGATCTGATCAAGATCACCTTGTTAAGTCCGGCCCAAATGCCAACACGATGAATATGCACCCTGCTAGGGCAGATCCGCATATTCACCATCACACTTCCACGAGATAGACAATGCACCATGCTAGGGTGTGCCCACACTTGGTCGATCAAGCTTTTCATGTGTGCTTGATAACATCCAATTTTGGGATGATTATCTTAGTGTTTTCTTTAGTTTTTCACACTCTTTCTTAATTAGAATTAGACATAATACCTAAATATTCCCTCTTATTGTAAATATACTATTAGACTAACTTTTCCCCTTTATATTTGCAGAAAAAGACATAAAAAATCATAAAAGACTCAACTAGCCTCAAGAACGCATGGGCTCAAATGGTCCCAAGACAGCATGAAGCCAATCGGTCTCGAGACCGCATGGAGTCACACGGTCCCAAGACCGCATGAAGTGAATCGGTCCTGAGACCACATGGATTCACACGGTCCCAAGACTGCAGGAAGCCAATCGGTCCCGAGACCGCATGGAGTCACACGGTCCCAAGACCGCATGAAGCCAATCGGTCCCGAGACCGAATGGAGTCACATGGTCCCAAGACCGCATGAAACCAATCGGTCCCGAGACCGCATGGAGTCACACGGTCCCAAGACCGCATGAAGCCAAACGGTCTTGAGGCCCAAACGGTCTTGAGGTCCAAACGGTCTTGAGGTCCAAACGGTCTTGAGATCCAAATGGTCTTAAGGTCCAAACGATCTTGAAGTCCAAACAGTCTCCAAACCGTTTGGACTTCACTTAAGGCCTATAAATAAGACCCCAAGGGTCCTCAAAAGGGGAGAAGTTTTCAAGACATCTAGAGGCTGTCTCATTTAGTCCTGAGCAAATCCAACTTCCATCCTCCGCCCAGGGGCTGCCGGTTTGAGATCCACACTCCATCTTGAAACTGCTTTCTCTCTCTCCGCCAAAGAAGGTGGGAAGAGGGGATCTCATCATCAAGCAACCTATGAAGCTAGTGGATCGTCTCTCTCTCTCTCCAAGGGGTTGACTTTCCTCTCTCCTTGTGGGGATGACGCTCTCTCTCTCTTCTTGCCTCCTTCTTTGTCCTAGTTATGAGTGAGTAGTCTCTCTCACTAGGGTGCGGGGAGTAGCCCCACTACCCATGTTTTCATCTCATGTAATGTAATCCGTAATTTGCAATATAGAGATTTTATCTTTTCAGTTCAACATCAAACGTTTAATGAATGCTCGTTGCCTGATCACCAACTTGTGTTATCTTTTATCTTTTAGTATGAATTGTCTACGTTTGTACTATTAGATTCGAAACTCATTTGTATGTTGGTTCTTGGTGCATGTATCCACCATGCATCTGTTTTGGTATCTAGGAGTGTCTTTCAAGAAGTGGAGTATACTCACTCCCATCGTTGTACTTTCATGCTATGAAATGGAATCAGTTGACGTGTGAAAGTACAACCTTGATGAGTCGAGGAACACACTTTGCGAAGGGAATGATGCAAAGTAGTTGACCATTCGTTTGGGGATGGCTGACTTTGCAACATTCCCACACTTCTTGTAGTTAGTTCTTCGAAAGGAAACTAAGTCTACAAAGATACTAACTGATTAAACTCTTGTTGTAGGTTATGTTTTGCTTTGCATGTCTTGATCCATGTGTAGTGGCGGTGAAAACCGATCACACCCTAGTGACTTTTATCATTGTTTAACTTCTTTAAATTTACTTGCTTGCTTTATTTTACATGTTCTTACACTACTACAAAAAATGCTTTTTACAACAGTTCCTTTTCTCAATTTACAACAGGTGTTAACCGTTGTATTAGATCGCGTGGTCTTATGGGGGGGTGCTTTACACAACATGTGATCGCATGTTGTAATAGATGTATTTTATACAATAGTTGAAACATGTTGTGTTTTAAGGAATGAGCTGTTGTAATATGGGTATTTTACACAACATGTGATGTACCTGTTGTAATATATATTATACAACAGTTGAACGACGTTGTCTTTTGCTAAACACACCCGTTGTAATAGGGGTACTTTTTACAACATGTGGTTCACCTGTTGTAATATATATTATACAACAATCGAAGCATGTTGTCTTTCACTAAACACACCTATTGTAATAGGTAGGTCTATTACAACATGCAGTGCAACTGTTGTAATATACATGTTTATACAACAGTTGGAGTATGTTGTCTTTCCATACATTTAACCGTTGTAATAGGATTGTTTAGACAACATGGTGTGTGTCTGTTGTAATATACACAACTTATACAATAGGTTATGCATGTTGTAGTTCACTAGAAACACCTATTGTAATAGGTGTATTTTTTCCTGAAAAACCTGTTGTAATAGGTGTGGATAACACAACATGTGTTGTTTGTTGTAGAATCATACATTTTACAACATAACATTAACTGTTGTATTTGATTAGAGTTTGACAGGTCATATATCGAACCAATTGTATTGATCAAATTAACCATATTATTAATACATTATAATAAATATGCAATTATACTTTTTCATTTCACAAACAAACACATAGTTGAAAAAAAATTCCATCAAACCTTGAAAGAAACTCGTATTAAATTTAATTAATATTAAATCATCCATACAACGATTCAATAATACAAAGTATTGAGTATCCACTCTAGAATCGAACTGAAAACTAACTAAAAAAGTTTCACACATTGGTCTATGCTAAAGAACAAATGTCTCCCCCACATGTCACATAATCTTATGTGTGCTCAAGAACACATGTCGCCCACTCATTTCGGACCTCATCGATTTCTTCTTGGTTGAAGAAACGACCAATATACTTCGAATAATACTGCAATCATATGACAAATATATCAACATATTGTGGTTTTTTCAATTTATTTAGAAATTTGAACAAACTAAAAGAATATAATGTTAAGTAGCTTACACATTCAGGAATATTTCTATTTCTTGCATCAAAGATGTCTTTCATATACTTCAGCACATAATACCCACAATCTGTATTGTTTGGGTGCTTTGGACACTATACAAAATAAATATTAATTTTTTATCCAAATAATTGTGAGAACTTGTTAGCAAATAAGATGATGGAAAGGTATAAATAGCCAGAAAACTTAATAAAAGGTATGTGTAAACAGAATCAAAAATGTTATAAGAGTGGCGGTTCATTAGAGACACAATTACTAAAGTTGGATGGCCGCCTAATATGATTGAGTACACCATGAACTCTATTACTAGAGGAACTATAAATATAGCTTGGAATGGTAAACTGTTGGACACTTTCAAAGTGAGAGGGGATTAAGGTAAGGGGATCCATTCTCCCCCTACCTCTTTGTGCTTTGTATGGAGAGACTTAGTCAGGTTATCAAGATGGAGGTCAAAAAAGGTAGGTGGAGTCCCATTAAATTGTCAAACAAAGGCCCTAGAATCTCACATGTCATGTTCGCAGACGATACCATCCTTTTTGCGAAAGCTTCCAAAGAACAAATGAAGGTGATCCTCAATTGCCTTCATTACTTTGGAGTAGGAAATAGGCATGGCAACGGGCCAGGTTTTTCCAGACCCGACCCGAACCCGACCCGACCCGCTTTAAAGATTGTGAGAAAAAACCTGAACCTAAAAATATACTGACACTCAAAACCCGCAAACTACTTGACCCAAAAAAACCCGACCCGAAACTGCAGATTTTAAAAATCCGTAAACACCTGCATATTCTTTTTGTTCACAACTGTAGCTGGAGCTTAGAGAACCAGCAAAACACATAAATCTCTTTTTTTTCACAGTAGTACCTAGACTAAAAAAGCATGTATATTCCCGTAGATCTAGTTTGTTTACGACAGTACCTAGAGCTTAAAAACCCAATAAAATATATCGCTTCTTCTTGTTCACTTCAATACCTAGACTTCAAAAACCAGCAAAAGAATTTGTTGGTGTAGTCAAAACTTAAATAAGGCTATTCCGTTCAACCTGTTAAACAAGACATATATGTAAACAAGTCATTCCGCAAAGTGAGGATACTTCCGTGTGAATATCCAACTAAAACCAAGCTGTCGTCCATTAACAAAGCTAACTAAAATCCAATTGCTGTGGAATCTAATCTAATCACAAATGATAAGTACTCAATAAATTAAGGGAGATGTATTAACATCAGTAGATATTTGATACATGCCAATTACAGAGTGAACTCGGACCAGCATTTCTGTGGGCGGTAATTCTTGTCAAAACCAGTCCACATTTCAATCCCAGATCTATTTTCAGACAAAATGTTCCTGTCATTCTACGCCAAGCATACGCATAGAATCAAGCATCTTATGCAAATAGATATTGATTAATAACTATCATAATTATGATTACAACGCAAGAGAAAGACCTCGGTGGTTCTACCAAATAAAAACAACAGCGAACCAAACATAGAGACCAAATCTTAGAGCTCTATCTCTTCTACAAACGGACACATACTTATACAGATTATAGACACTCTGCTGCAATTAAACCAAGAAGGTGATCAGAAAGCAGCAATGGCAGGATAAAGAGGTGGAGGAGGATGATGAGCAGCATACACATCTGGACGGAAGGTCCGGTTCCCATCGAATGTTATTCGCGAAGCCAACAGCATGACGATCACAGGCTGTTGGGACAAACTTTGGGCAGCCAAAATCCCAGAGAAGCAAAAGACTTTTTTCTGGCTTGTCTGCCATAATGCTCTTCTTAGCAACCGTAAGAGAGTACAGAGACACATGAGTAGTGATGGAATCTATTTGAGATGCACCAAGGCAAAGGAGAATCTCTTACACGCTCTATGGGATTGTGATAAGGCTGCAGAGGTTTGGAAAAGCCTGAAAGCTGAACAAATGGTTGCTAATTTCTACACTGCAAATTTACAACAATGGACTAACCTCATCTTGAAATCCAAAGATGAGATCTGCAGTTCGATGATTACCGCTGCTTGGAGTATATGGAACAGCAAAAACATGGAGGTATTTGAAGGCACAATCATCGAGCCACACCAACAAGTGACTCAGATTAGAAGGAGAATCGAGCTAATCAATATGACTTATAACAATGATCAACATTGCTTGGATCAGCCTGTATGTAAGTGGTCAGCTCCCCCTCCTGGATTTCTAAAGATAAATGTTGATGTTGCTGTGACAAAATGTAAAGCTGCAGTTGCCGCTATTTTCCGAGATGACCACGGTAGATGGATTTTTGCAGAAACTAGCACGTTGAATGCCAAGTCAGCTCTGCACGCTGAACTTATGGCCATTGAGTTTGCTTTAGAGCTGGCGGCTAAAGTGGAAGTCACAAAGTTTCATATTGAATCTGACTATAAGAATGTAGTGAACCTATCTACTGAGTCTATACAGGAAGCTCCTTCTTACGCAACCACCCTCACCAGCATAAGAAGATATCTTAACAAGGATTGGTCTGTGGAAATCCACTTTGTTAAGAGGAGTTCCATCCAGGTCGCTGACGGCCTAGCTAAATTCCACATGAAAAACTCCCATGGTAAATGTGCCTACCCTACCGCCCCAAGTTGTATTTTAGATTTGGTTAGATCTGAATTATGTTGTAATGGTAGTAGTACTACCATGTTTCATTTGTCAAGTAATGTTAATGTTTGTAGCTCTACATGTTTGCCTACACGAGGAGGGTGGGATGAATAAAATGCCTCCTGACTTTCTAAAAAAAATGCTATAAGAGTGAAAAAGGCATGGTTTATTGTTGAAGAAGGCATGGTTTATATGCCATACTGGATGATGCAAAACTTGCTCTTACAAGAGGGGGATTTTGTAAGAGTGAAGAATGCCACCCTTCCAAAAGGAACCTTTGTTAAACTGCAGCCTCACACGAAAGATTTTTTAGATATATCAAACCCCAAAGCTATTTTGGAAACAACTCTCAGGAACTACTCGTGTTTGACAACTAGCGATAGTATCATGGTAGCTTATAACAATAAAAAATACTACATAGACATTATAGAAACCAAGCACATTACATAACCTGAGCGTCTTGCTTCTCCCACTCCTGTTAGTAAGGCATCTAAAGTTGAAGAAGCTCCAGAAAACACATGACCCAAATGTAACCCTTTCATTGGTACTACAAGACGGTTAGATGGAAAACCTATGCTTCAAAACGTAGTACCTTCTACAAGCACTCCCAAGGATCGTCTACCTGAAGCAACCAATGGGGTAAATGTTTCTTCGTTACAGATGGTAACTTGTGCTATTTGATTGGTCACTCATTAGGCTGACCGCAATTTGTATTATAAATGTGTTGCATGCCGTGGAGATTGTTATCATGTTTGCATTATAACTTTTTGAGTAGAATATCTAATAAATTATAGTGTACATTTACAATAGATGATTTAATAGCTTTAGAACAACAACCATTCTCATATGGATCAGTTAGCGATAGCATTAGGCTATTACTAAGGGAACAAGCAACAAGGAAGAGGGACAATTAACTGATTAACTGTACACAGCAATCAGACAATTAACCGTAACATCTAGATGATTTTTTTTAATCTTTTTCACCTAATATGGTAGTGAATGAGAGGAGACAACTGATCAGATCAACACCTCAAGCCTCTTTTAAGGGTGATAAAATCCCCACATTAGAAAGTATTTTTGTTTTGTTAAGTTATGGTCTGTATTACACTAGAGTGTATGCTATTGATGCCATTAACATCATACGAATCTATCATGAATAAGTGAACAAAGGGAATGCTCCAAATATTCGTTGTAATCATCTAAATGGATGGCAGACTCCACCCTCCACCATGTATATTTTTTCAACTAATTTTTGTTCTAAATTGCACTAGTGATGTCATTAAAACTAGTATTCTCTATCATATATAGCTAGTGAGAAAAGTTTGAGCATGAGATCTTCAATGCAAATATCTTTGGAAGGGGATTCCTCTTCACGAGGTACATTTACTTCAATATGCATTACACTTATAAACATTTACATGATTTTTTAATCTTTTTCACCTTATGTGGTAGTGAATGAGAGGAGACAACTCATCAGATCAGCACCTCAAGCCTCTTTTAAGGGTGATAAAATCCCCACTTTATAAGGTATTTTTGTTTTGTAAAGTTATGATCTACATTACACTAGAGTGTATGCTAGTTATGTCATTAACATCATAAGAATCTATCATAAATAGCAAGTGAACAAAGGATACACCTTTCAGATAACTAGCAATAAATGCTAGTTATGCCCACATCCTTTCAAAAGGATACACCTTACTCTTTTGCATGTACCTTTTCTGGCATCCATCTTACACTTACAAGCATGTTTGTGATGATGAATTTTTTAACTCCACTAATTTTTTAATAGAGAATGGAGAAAAAAATAAATTTGGATATTCGTTGCAAACATCTGTCAGGGATGAAAGGCTCACCCCTCTAAAAGGTATAGATGGTACACTCACTTGTCTATGTCAAATACATTTACTAAAATCTAAAAAAAAATTGTAGTGAATGAACAAAGACAAAATATTAGATCATCAGTCTGAACACCTCTAAGGGATGACAGACTCCCCCCTATAGAAGGAATATTTATTCAAGCTTAGCTTCATTCTATAATACACTAGATTTTATGTTGGTACGCTTTTAACAACATATATGTCTATCATAAATAGTGATTGAGCAAAGGAGGAACTATAGATATTCATTGCATGCATCTGTTCAGGAGGATAGACTTTCCCCTCTAAGAGGTGATGCCATTGAAATATACATGGTACATTTACATGTTTATGTCAAAGACATTTATTAAAATCCAATTTTTTATAGTGAATGAACAAAGACAAGATATTAGATCATCACTGCAAACACCTCTGAGGGATGACAGACTCTCCCCTTTAGAAGGTCTATTAAGCTTAGCTTCATTCTATAATACACTAGATTTTATGTTTGTACGCTATTAACAACATATATTTCTATCATAAATAGTGAGTGAGCAAAGGAGGAATTATAGATCTTCATTGCATGCATCTGTTCAGGAGGATAGACTTTCCCCTCTAAGAGGTAATGTCATTTAAATGTACATGGTACACTTACATGTTTATGTCAAAGAAATTTATTAAATCCAATGTTTTTATAGTGAATGAACAAAGACAAAATATTAGATCATCAGTGCAAACACCTCTTCGTGATGACATAATCCCCCCTTCAGAAGGTATATTTATTCAAATTTGCTTCATTCTATATTATATTATAGTCTGTGTTGGCATTCCACATGTTAAGTGAACATGGTATAATTACAGGTATGTTTATTCCCACTAATTTTTTCTAACTCCATTTCTTTTCTAATAATAAATGATCAAAGGCACAATTTTAGATATCCATTGCAAACATCTCTACAGAATGATAGAATCCTCCCTCTAGAATCTAGATCTTCAATGCAAATACCAATGCAGGATGATATACACCATACTCCAGAAGGTATCATTGATCAACTAAGTCTTTGTCTATGTTACAATTTACTAATATTTACACACTTCTCATATAGAAGGAATATGTGTTCATGCTTGGAATAAATGTATACTATGACTATAATACTTTCATTGTTTGATGTTAATATTTATCAGATATCAACGTTTGTCCCATAAAAAAACAATCTACAAGGGGGAGGACTACTTTGAAAGCAGTTTCTCCTATGAATGGTAAAAAACACAAGTGTTATGTTCGTGACGATGGATGGATTGTTGGTCCTAGAAGGCACAAATTGAGTAGCTTCTTAGGAATTTTAGCACGCAACCACTGTCTATTTCCAATACATAAAGAGTGGGGATTAGAGCATGAGTCAACAATAGATCGTGTGATGGCTGATGTTCATGTTAGTAGTCTGTACTCATTTATCTTTTGATGGTCATTACATTGGCTTTATTTATCACCATAATATCTAGTTTTTTTTCATTTGTTTGAGTGTTATCATGCATATTTGTCTTTTTCCATACAGCGTGACTATGACTTCTTCAATATGGATGAGACTCCATTGCTTTCGTATGGGGATGTAACGAATTTTGTCAAGAAAACAATCAACCAACAATTGAGGGATTTTCGAAAACTACTAAAAAGCAAAGTAGACCCTCATATCCCCACTGTTGAACAAGTGCATCCCTTAGATAATCGAGTTCCTCCAGATCATTGGATGTCATTGTTAGATCTTTGGAGTAAGGAAACAAAGATGGTATGATGACGTGATTGTGTCAAATATTATATAGGTTTTCTATTTAATTCAGAATGATAATTATTCTCTTCAGACAAATAACGAGATTGTATAATTTGTAGTTGGAAGCTTGCAGAAACAAAAGTAGCCGGAGTGTTTTACATGCAACACATACATCAGGACAAATATCATTTGGTGAAAGACAAGATAAAGTGGTATGATCACTAACATCTTATACAAGGTCACTAGAATGTGTAATTTATAAAATATATTATGCATGTCTTCTTAGGAGAAAGATGGTGTACTAATTCCAATTGTAGAAACATACTTGAATTCTCACAAAAAGAAGAATGGAGAGTACTTAAATGAGAAGATAAAAGGGATTTGTGTAAGCACATGTGTAATAAAAGTTTTTATATATTATAAAAGGAACTAGACTTATGATTTTATATTGTAGGAAAAGATAGAAGTAAGGAGTAGAGAGTTGGGTGTGGAAAAAGCAAAAACCACATTGGGGTTCATATCAATGGTTGATGATGCACATGGATCTCATCATGGTGGATATGAAAGAGGATTAAGTGGAGGCATTACAAGAAGGAACTTGAAGAAAAAAATGCTAGATGAAAAATCCAACAAGATTGCAACAACAACTTAGAAATCACAACTAGAAGAAAAAGATAATTAAATTAAAGAAAAAGACCATCAAATCAAAGAAAAAGACCATGAACTTGAAATTTTGCATGCTAAAGTGAAACTACTTGAGTGCCAAGTAAGATTGATATTTCTATACATCATTGTTTACAAATTGAAGCTGTTTGCATTTATTGACAATTTTTTTTATCATGGTTTTTAGGGAAAGTTTGCAAATCATGAGTTTAACTATCATGCAACAACACATGCGTTGGTATGTTGATAATTTTGTATGATTTTCCTAGAAAATATCCTTTCTTATAACTTAATGTATCATTTTGAAATCTCATTTTAGGATGAGATAGATTATGATTCTCTTATACATGTGCAAATTGAATCTGACTTGGTAAGTGGGACAAATAATTTTGACTTGTAAAAGACAAGAATTTTAATATGTTTTTTTAATCAGGATGAAGCAAACGATCCAATAATGTCTTCTGAAATTTAGAGTTTTCCAACACATGTAAGTAGAACTAATTTGACTAGGATGTTATTTCATGATCATGTCAACAATTCATCAACATTTACTTAACATTTCTTACTAGTATCGAGCATCTGGGACAAGTAAAAGAGTTCTAGGTCCTAATGTTGGGACATGATGCAATAACACCATTGGATTTTTGTTTTAATCATCTTTTTTTGGGTATGAAAACTTTCCTCTTTGCTTAAGTATCACATAAGATTTTTTTTCTCTTTTAATATCTAATTTTGGTTCTATTAGTTTTTTTGACATGTCTCTAAATCATTTATTTTCCCTCAAGAAGGAAGTATGGAGGATGGGATGACTTGAAGTTCATAATTTTTGGAAGGCTTGGTCATTTTTGGGGAAAGAGGATGACATAGTAAAGGGCATGACTTGCATTTCATGAATTGTTGACATCATTAAGTTTTTGGGTAAGAATTTATATTTCTCTTTCGTGAATAATGATACAATATTGAAAAATAATGCACTCAAAAAATAGTGAAATTTTACTTTCAGTAGGCAAGTGGTTGAAGGGGATGGCTAGAAGTTGATATATCTTGGAGGGCATGGCCATTTTGGGAGAAGAAGGATGACTGGTTCAAGGTCCATTTCTACTTATATTAAGTATGTTATTCTAAATAATTGTGTGTTTCAAATGTATTTAATCAATGATATCAATTATACAGAATTGACACGTGAACTCATGGTATGGCAGAATTATAACAATCCACATTATTTATAGGCATGACTCTAATCTAATTAGGTCTGATTCAATACATGTTAGTATTGTATGGGTGAATAGTATGTGTTATTAGTTCAAGTAATGTCTTTTTTTTCTTTAATAGGCATAATTTGGCATAACTAGATATGCATTTTCTTTGTTAATGATAGCTGAACTTATATGGAAAGCTACAAATGACACCGAGTGAGTGCAAATGTGTACCTTTTATTATATATATGTTTGAATTTTGCATTTTCACTACAGTGGGTGCAGGGCAAAATGGATCCTCTGTTGATGCTGGTTGCTTGAATTTTAGACACGATAGTGAATAGTTGTTGCTTGCTTTCTCCCAATCCATTCATCATGCCTTCCTATGTCACTTTGTTGGAATAAGGCCTCCATTCAGACCCACACTTGGTGAAAATGAGATGCTCACACATAGATGGGTGAGCAATGAGTGGGGAAGTCAGGAGGAGGGGATGGTTTAGGGTGGATGGGGTAGTTGGAGAAGGAAGGTGCAGTGGGATTGTGAGTTGTGGCAGAGATCTAGAGGGTGTGATAGAAGGTTGCAACATTGCACCGAGTAGCAGCTACATCATCTTCCAGTTACCGGCATCAAGACTGAAGATGAGAGGGTGGATCAAACTCTCTTGTTTGATTTGGCCATTCAATTTTGTAGTAATTCGTACCATTCAATGTTAAGTGTTTCTTTTACTTGATCAGACCAAGACCTTTGAGCAAAAGTATGAGCGTGCTTGTATTATAGTTATGGGAATAACCCTAACAACATGTACAACCCCGATCCTTACACAAAATCGATTATGTTGTAGTGCATATTGTGTTTCTTCAATTCTATATAAGTATTTATCTGATTTGATTCATATATTCTAGCTACCTATTTATACTTATTTTACAACTAAATCTGTTTCGGATATGTGTTACAGGTGAAGACTAATGTATTTGTGTTAGTTTGGCCATGATCTCAAAGATGGAATGTTTAAAGTATGGTTTGAAACTAGCTTATCAAACCGGAAAAGTTGCAAGAGAACTGACCAGAGCTGTTATGGTGATGGATAATGTCAGATTTACATGTATGATGTTGGTCCGTTTATGTAGTTCTTGAGTTTGTAAAATGTTGCTTGATTCAGCAACAGAACAATGCACATTTTTTTGTGTGAATCTGACATTGTACATGGGAAACTGAATGTAATGTTTTTTGATTACGTGAATTATTAATAAATTATATTATTTTCTGAGTGCTTTGTGAGAGTGTCATGCTCCTTTTATTGGTGTCTTGAGCACAGATCTTGATTCAGTGTTTGATGCAATCTAATTATAAAGTATGTTATTACTCAAATGATCATGAGCAGAAAAAGATCTGCATGTGCTGCAATTTGAGCTCGTTCTGTGTTGTTACAGGGAGGCCACACGGTCTACGTCTATTGATGCAGAGTAGCTTTCTTATTATTAAAATGCCATGTTCTACTGTTGTTAAACTTACTACTTCCATCACAGTAGATCGTGCATAATGTTCTACACCTCCAAATCCCACATCAACGTTCTACAGGTGAATTACATTCTATTTTACTGAATATAGACCATGTTCTTTGTTCTACTTTTCTGGATATAGAGCGTGGACGTTTTTTCTCTAGTGATAGTTCTAAGAAATAAAAGAAGTGGGAATTTGAAAACTGGGAAAGGGGGGAGAGATCGTCCTGGAAAGGTAAAAACCAATCGAACTCACAAATTGAAGAAAAATAGTATGAGAAAACAGATGGAAGGACGAATTAGACGAAACTTACAGTCAGAGGCCTCTCCAGCAACTTCATACAGAATGAGCAGTTGAACGTCTGATCCAGCAGATTCAGCATCGAGTTCTTAGACTCACTGGCCTCTTTACCCTCATCTTCCTCCTCGTCGTCCCCATCATCAGCTATAGCCGCAGCGCCTCCGAGTAGTTCTTGCCTCTTCTTCGCCTTTTGCTGCTTAGACAGAGTCGAGTCAGCCTCAATCGCCCAAATGGAGGCTATCAGACCAGTTGCCTCACCCGTCGCGGCGGCCACGGTCGGAGTCGCATCGGTGACGGCGTCCTCGGATGGTGGGGCACAGTCGGGACATTGCTAGCTTGCCGCGGAAGCCATGTTTTTGGGAGGATGAGAGAGACACGAGACATTTTTTTTAATATGTATGTTTTAAAATAAATTCATAAACGCGGTACAACTTAGGCTGTGAGGGGTTGACCCGGAACCCTCCATCCATTGGCCCCTGTTTAGCACGGTTTTCCTGATTCCCCACCCACTCCCCACACCGTTCGCCGGCCAATCCAAACAGACAGCTCCTGATCTGTATCTGAATCGTCAGGCCTCCTGGCGGCAGTGATACACCCTCAGAGGGGCGCACCCAGGAGCGACGGCCTTCAGGAGCAGGGAGGCGGTGTCAGCGTGCGCAAAGGGTGCCCCAGGCCCGTGCTCCACCACTGCCGCGGCGGAGATGTCCGCGAAGTCTCCTCCCCCTCCACCAACGTACGTGATCAGCGCGGCCTGAATGGGACTCAGACTCGGATTGTAAGAGGCAGATTCCGCGTAGGCGCCGGCGAAGACTCGCCCCTTCTCATCCGACACCGTGAACCCGGCGGGGCACTCGCTAGAAGGTGCGTGCGACCGGCGCGCGGCGTCCAGGGCGGCATCGCAGAGTCGGGAGTACAAAGAGGCATCCACATCCGCGCTCCCGTTGCGGATCCCATCCGTATCGGCCTTCTCCTCCTCCAGGATTAAGTTAAGGTTGGGATGATCCAAGATGAGAGGGGCATCGTGGTCCAGTAGATCCCGCTGGCCAAAGGGGTGCGGGAGTATGTCCACAAGGGGGCGGTACACCAGCTTCAGATCAGATGTCACGAGGATCTGTAGAGGGGGCAAAGCCGATCCCTGTTCCCCGACGGTGCCGCGGACCTCCTGGAGGAACTGCCGGCAGTGCCCGCAAGGCACGTGTGAGACGGCGACGTGCAAGATCCGTGGCTCGGCGTTAGACGCCGCACTGGAGAAGAGGAACTGCTCCGCGTGGACGGAGTGGAAGAGCGGCAAACCAGGGAATTCCAGGTTCACGCCGACGAAGATGCGGCCGCTGACGCCGAGGCCGACGGCTACGACGGGGAACTTAGAGATGGGCGGGCGGGGGAGGGTATTGGCCAGGGGGACGAGAAGGGGGAGGAGGTCCGGGAGGGAGACACCCTGCTGGGCGGCTTCCTCCGCTGAGATCACGAAAGGTTGAGGGACGGGCTTCGAGCCGGCCTTGTTGGTTCAAGAGGCACGAGACATGCATGGCGTGATGCAAAGGGTGCAGAGCAGCGAGTCCGCCTCCGTCGGCTACGCCTTGCAGACCATGCAGACGCCGTCTCCGTCACAGGGGAGGTCCATGACAACCATTGCTTAAGGCCGGCAGTTCAACGACGATGAGAAGACGGCAGCGGAAGTGGCTAGGGTTCACAGGGTATGGAGGGGAGACGGACAAGTGATGGACTGATGGGACGGAGGAGTGTTTAGGGAGGGCGAATGGGAGGGAAGCAGTGGTGGGTGATTGGCGGGGCAGTTGTTATCGGGGGGAATGGAGTTATAGGCGGGGGTTGTGAACCAAAAAGATATAATTCTAACTAAATCAAAAAGGATCCTACGAAAGAGATAATTAGGTTGTGAACCTAGATTCTGGTATGTTGCAGTGACGGTTCAACCGATTGAACCAGTCGGTTCGGGTCGGGTTTCAAAACTCTGATATCCAGACCAAATCTGGACCCAAGTCGGTCCCAAATTCGAAACTAGATTTTGTTCGACTAGTGTCTCAATTAAGAACAACCCGATTGAAAAAATTAGATTCAAAACAAAATCTAGACCTATATTTGATAATGAATTTATAAAAAATAATTCTTTGATTTCTAGATTATATTTTGTGTTATATAATATTAGTATTGGGTTGGTTCCGGGTCAAAACATCTACCCATAGTGAAAAAGTGTCATTCCCATAAATCCCAAAAAGAACTCGGATATATATTTGATAATAATATTATACAAAAAATTATTATCAGATTACATGTTCCTGATAAAATTCTCTGATAAGAAATTGGGTTCGGCTCGGTTCCGGCTATATAACAACAAGTCAGAGTATGTTGTATAATCTTGGCATGTAACAACTGGTTATAACGTGTTGTGTGACTATGGTCAATTACAACATGTAGCTATTACAACAGGTCATCACATGTTGTGTGATAATGGTATATTACAATGGGTTAGTTAATGTGGTGTAATGGTAGTCTATTACAATGATTTGTTATGTGTGGATATTACAACAGGTCACAACATGTTGTGTAAATATAATATATAACAACAGGTTGGAGTCTGTTGTGTGATCTTGGTATATAACAACGAGTTTCAATATGTTGTATTATCGTGGTCTATTACAACATGTACCAAATACAACAAGTGAAGGCCTGTTGTGTAATTAATACATATTACAACAGGTTAGTCTGTGTTGTGTAATGATGGTCTATTACAACATGTGACTATTACAACGGGTCATGATATGTTGTGTAATTAACATCTCTTACAATAGGTTTGATTATGTTGTGATACTAAAACCTATTACAACACTTAGCACTTGTTTTAGTATCCCCCTATACTACAACGGGTTTGAATTGTTGTAAATGACTTGTGTTGTATAAAATATACAATATACAACATGAAAACATACTTGTTGTGTTAAGTATGCTAACTACAACACAATCATCAGAACTGTTGTCTATCTCCCGTTGTAAAAAACATTTTTTGTAGTAGTGTTAGTTTAAAAACAACAAAACCAACCTTTCGATCTAAGTGCCTACTATCAAGAGACTAAGTGAAGTTCTAACATTTTTCTATCTTGTTGCTCCCAACAAGACCGTTGTCCTGTGGATTCGACCCTTAACTATACTATGATAAGACTTCCACGTATCTTAGCATACGTGGGTGGAGTTCTCTATCTAGTATAAGCAAGGCTAAACCTAAAGACTTACCATACTTAGGATTTTTAGTTGGTGCACGTAATTCCATGTAAGTGGAAGCTCCATCAAAAATTGGCACCGTTGCCGGGCACAACAGAACGTTTTAATTTCATTTAGTATCTTGCTAGTTGGTTAGGGTTTTACATTTTCTTTTAATCATCGATCCATATCTTCTTGAAATCATTATATCTCTGCCATCATCTAAAAGGTGTTTTCTTTTCTCTACTCAGGTAGAAAATGTGTATGCAATCATCGCATAACCGTGGATTCTCCCCTGATCCAGAGTACGACTCTGAGGTAGAGAGAAGCTTCCATCGCCGCATTAGACTCAATCACCAAAGAGCCAGGCAAATGGCTGAAGATCAACGCCAGACTGCATTAGTGATGGAGAGGGTCAACGCCGCCATCGCCGCTCAAAGAGCACAACTCATCGCTGATACTCGTGATCACATTCAAGCGGAGATTTGTGCGGAAGAACAGGCCCGCATCCGAGCTAAAAATGAGGCAGCAAACCAAGATGCTGAGTTGGAACTAAGGAACAAGCAGTTGAGGGATTATGCTGTCCCAAAGAACTATGAAGACAACCATCCGGTCCGACCTCCGATCATCAACATTCCCAACTTTGAGATCCGGACCCAATGGATCCAGATCATGCAGGGCATCTCATTCTCTGGAGGTTCTGGAGATGGCTGCATGGATCATCTGAAGAGGTTTAAGGCACTGTGCCGACTGGTCCCACAGGACGGAGTTGCCTTCGATGCAATAATGCTTCATCTGTTTCACTTCACTCTGTTTGGGAGAGCTCTGAGATGGTATAACTCGCTTGACAGGGAGCCAATAATCACCACATGGGCTCCCCTGGAAGAAAAGTTCTTGGAGAAGTTCTTTCCCCCTTCACTGACTTACGAAATCAGGGGGCAGATTAATCACTTCTCTCAACTTCCCGGAGAATCACTTGCTGAAGCATGGGAAAGGTTCAAAGAGCTTCTGCGAAAGTGCCCTCATCACGGAATCTCCCAAAACCAAATAATAGAAACATTCTATAGAGGAGTGAGTGATGACATAAAGTAATTTCTGGATTCCTCATATGGAGGAAACTTTATGAGAAAGAATTATGAGGATGCCTGGAAAATAGTCACACTCGGAGCTGAGAATCAGTCCAACTGGGGACGATCAGTTGTCAAAGGAGTCCTCAAGGTCTATAAAGCCGAAGAATCAATAGAGATGAAGGCTATTACTGAAGCCTTGAAAACCATAGCTCATAAGCAACAAGCTCTCGAAACTTCTCTTGGAGAATTTGACAAGAAGAAAAATTCTCAGGTTCAACAGGTCAAGGCTGCCACAGGGACCTGTGAAGCCTGTCATGCATCTGACCATCCAACTCTTTCATGCGGTATGCTTTACAACGTGATGATGGATATGCATCCACCACTACAACAGTACGAACCAATCATTGACCAATCTAAAGAGAAATTGCCAGAACAAGTCAATTCTATTCATTCCATTCCAGGACAAGTTTATTATAATCCTAATCAACCAAGGAACCACCCAGGATTCCAATACGGGAACCCTACTGGGACCGCAAATCCACAACACCAGACGTAGGGTGGATCCTCTAGTAGGTTGCCGCCTGGATTCCCAAGCAACTTCAATCAAAATCAAGGGAACCCCAGGAATAACTTTCCAAGATCCAACTACCCTAGGAATCCGTCAGCCTACTATCAGTATAATCATCCTCCTCTCCACCCACAGCTGTACCCTCAGTTGCAGCAACCTCAGTTAGCGCTGCCTTCGCAACAACCTCAACAAGGACAACAACAACTTCCTCAGAAGAATACTCCTTCTCAGCCAGAGGATGAGATGACTTTGATAAGGCAGATGCTGCAATCTCAACAGACTATGCTTGCTAATCAACAAGCTCAGCAAAAGGCAGTAGAGGCTCAACTTGCCCAAATTGCTGCACAACTAAAGCCTCCAACAGGCACATTTGCAGGGCAGCTTGAATCGAATCCCAGACATGGACAGAATAGGCCTAAATAGTTGAATGCTGTTACTACGAGATCTGGACGCACCCTTCATGAAACTACTAGGATCACCCTTGATGATGATGATACACCTACCTTTATGACAAATGAGAGCCTGAAGCCAGGAACGGAGAAGTCCACAGAGAATGCAAAGGGAAAAGGAAAAGAACAAGTGTCCACAGAGCCGAATATCTTACAGTATAATCCAAGGATCCCATATCCAGGAAGACTCCGAGAAACGAAAATGGATACTAGGTTCCAAAAATTCAAGGAGGCGATGAAGAAACTTTACATCGATATCCCACTCCTTGATGCCCTCTTTGAGGTATCGGCTTGGGAAAAATACCTCAAAACTCTGTTATTAAGGAAGTACATCACTGAGGAACAAGAAACTGTCAAGCTTGCCCAAACCACCTATGATATCATCCTCAATAAAATGCCAAAGAAGAAGATGGATCCAGGTTCCTTCGGAATTCAATGCTGCATTGGAAATGCATCAACCAAAAAGGGATTAGCTGACCTAGGGGCCAGCATATCCATTATGCTCTATTCTATGTGCAAACGATTAGGTTTCACCGAATTGCTACCTACAACAATGACAATTCAATTAGCTGACTCTACAATCACCGCACCTCTTGGAATTATTGAAGATATTCCAGTTAGGATAGGCAAGGATGCCTATGTCCCGTGTGACTTTGTCATCATGGATATTAAGGAAGATCTGAGATACCCGATAATTTTTGGTAGACCTTTCCTCGCTACTGCCAGGGCGCTTATCGATGTTGAAGCTGGTACCATCATTCTAAGACTCGGAAAAGAAGCAATTCAATTCTGAGTCCTCAACAGCATGAAGGGCCCCAACATTCAAGAGGAAGTCTTTCTTCTAGATGCAATATAGCAAATGTCTCAATTAGAAATATCTGAGCCAGTTGATGAGTTAGAGAATGTCCTAACCAACCCAGAAGTTGAATTCTCTACAAATGAGTTGGTTCAACAGTGTCTGCAACACTTAGAGAAGGCCGAAGAAGCACCGACGACCACCTTTGAAGAACTCAAAGCTGTCACCATTATAGAAGTAACTGAGCCACCTAAGGCTCCTGAGATGAAAACTCTGCCAATGGGACTCAAACATGCCTTCTTGGACGAGGAAAAATTATGCCCGGTCATCATTAGTTCCACCTTAACAGAAAACCAGGAAGCAAGACTTCTGGATGAGCTGAAGAAACACAAAAAGGCCATTGGATATAAGACAACTGACCTGATGGGCATAAATCCTGCCCTATGCATGCACAAACTACCCATGGTCGAAGACTTTAAGCCATTACACAAACATTAGAGGAAGCTGAACCCTAATCTCAAAGAGGTGGTTCGCCTGGAGGTCCTCAAATTACTAAAAGCTGGAATAATCTACCCTATCTCTGACTCCCAACGGGTCAGCCCCGTCCAGATAGTTCCTAAAAAGGGAGGCACTACTGTCATGCTTAACGACAAAAATGAGTTAGTACCCACTAGGACAGTGACAGGGTGGAGGATGTGTATCGATTATAGGAAACTGAACAAAGCCACACGGAAAGATCACTTCCCTTTGCCCTTTCTCGATGAAGTCCTAAAGTGTTTAGATCATCAGAAATACTTATGCTATCTAGATGGTTATTCTGGGTTCTACCAAATACCCATACACCCGGAAGATCAAGAGAAAACTACCTTCACCTGCCCTTTTGGAACATATGCTTTTAGAAGAATGCCTTTTGGGTTGTGTAACGCACCCGCTACTTTCCAAAGGTGTATGACCACCATTTTCACAGGATTAACAGAATCCATAATGGAAGTGTTCATGGATAATTTCTCAGTTTACGGAGATTCTTTCGATAACTGTCTAATCAACCTTTGACAAGTTTTACAATGTTGCGAGGAAACGAACCTAATTCTGAATTGGGAAAAATGCCATTTCATGGTAACTGAAGGTATCGTCCTCAGGAACAGAGTGAGTGAAAAAGGGATTGAAGTCGATAAGGCAAAAATTGATGTTATCTCAAAGTTGCCACCACCGAAAGATATAAAAGGAGTAAGAGCTTTCTTGGGTCATGCGGGGTTCTATAGAAGATTTATTAAAGACTTCTCAAAAATAGCAAAACCCATGACCCAACTCCTAACCAAAGATACTGAGTTCATCTTTAACCAAGAATGCATGCAAAATTTCTCAACTCTAAAAAATGCTTTAATTTCTACACCTATTCTGAGAGCCCCAGATTGGTCGCTACCATTTGAAATCATGTGCGACGCTAGCGATAACGCCATAGGGGCTGTGTTAGGACAGCAGATTGACAAGAAACCTTACGTAATTTACTACGCATCTAAAACGCTAGATGAATCACAAAAGAACTACACTACTACAGAGAAGGAGTTCCTGGCTGTCATCTACGCGTTTGAGAAATTCCGCTCCTATTTGATTGGATCCAAGTAGGGCTGGCAAAACAAGACCCGACCCGAACCCAAAATTTTAAACAAGTTTAGGGTCTAAGATTTTTTCGACCCGACCCGAAATTGACCCGAACCTGAAGAACCCGAAATTAATTTATGGTCGGGTTCGAGTTTGGACTTTAGACCTGAATTGACCTGAAATTCAGTATTATATATTTTAAAAGAAAATTATAAATACTATACTTTAAGACACCTAATGGCCTATTAATTTACTAATCCATCAATCATGAAGTTTATTTTGACAATTCTACATGGTTTTGTATTGATTTGTATGATTTATTATACTAATTATATTAGGAATTTGTGTTTAAAAGTCTCGAACAAGCTACAATAGGCTTTATATGTGTTTCTCAATCACATAGTAAGTTTATCACAATGAAATTTGTTAATTACACTTGGGAATTATCAATGACTAGACAAATCATAGCATTTTTTTAAAAACTATTGTCTTGGTGTTAGATTTACGGGTCAGACCCGATAGACCCAAAATTATTTGTGGGTCGGGTTAAGGTCAAGGGTTTTGACCCGAAAATCCATCTTTTACAAGTTTAGGGTCTAGCCAAAAAGTTTTGACCCGAAATGACCCGAAATAAAACCCGCTCAACCCGAACCTGATTGCCACCCCTAGATCCAAGGTTATCATTTACACCGACCACTCCACCATTCGATACCTAATTCAGAAGTAAGATGCCAATCCCAGACTTATCCGCTGGGTGTTGATGCTTCAGGAATTCAATTTGGAGATTAAAGATAAAAGCGGAGTGGATAACGTCGTAGCTGACCATCTGAGTCGCATTGAAGTTGAAGATGAAGATAAAATCCCTATCTGAGACTCTCTTTCAGATGACCAACTAATGAAGGTTACTCATGGATTCCCTTGGTATGCAGATATCGTCAATTATCTAGCTACATGAATCATTCACCCCTCTGCTTCCTACCATGACAAAAGGAAATTTCTCCATGATATAAAGCAATATTATTGGGATGAACCTTACCTGTTTCACCTATGTGCTGATGGACTTTTCCGTCAATGCTTACCGGAAGAAAAGATTACCCCCGTCCTAGAGCATTGCCATTCAGGACCCACGGGGGGTGGGGCACATGAGTGCAAAGAAAACCGCTATAAAAGTTCTGCAATCTGGTTTCTTCTGGCCAACCATAGCAAAGGACTCCTATGATTTTGTGAAATCTTGCAACAAATGTCAATTTTCTGGTAACATATCCAAAAGGAACGAAATGCCCCTCACAATGTGGCAAGAAATTGAGCTTTTCGACGTATGGGGGATAGACTATATGGGCCCTTTTCCTTCTTCCTATGGTTTCTCTTACATCCTGGTTGCGGTGGACTATGTCTCGAAATGGGTCGAAGCTACACCCCCGTGTCTAGTGATTCCAAACCAATTATTAAATTGTTTAAAGATATCATTTTCCCCAGATTTGGAGTCCCCAGAACTGTCATATCAGATGGTGGGACCCATTTCCTGGAATGAAGTTTTGAAGCCCTGTTGAAAAAGTACGGAGTCAACCACAAAGTAGCAACGCCTTACCATCCACAGACCAGTGGTCAGGTTGAGGTATCGAATAGACAACTAAAGGCGATCCTAGAAAAAATAGTCAACAAAAACCGATCTGACTGGTCAACCAAGCTTCCCGATGCCCTTTGGGCATACCGAATAGCCTATAAAAACCAATCGGGACAACCCCGTTCCGCTTGGTATACGGGAAGTCATGTCATCTTCCAGTGGAACTGGAACACAAAGCTTGGTGGGCCATCAAACATCTAAATTTTGATCTTAAAAGTGCCGGAGAAAATAGACAACTTGAGCTGTAGGAGCTCGAGGAGCTCTGAATGACCGCTTATCAAAGTGCCAGGATCTATAAGGAACAAACCAAAATGTGGCATGATGGTGATCTCAAAAGGAAAGACATCACCATCAGAGACAAAGTGCTCCTTTTCAATTCCAAGCTCAAGTTGTTCCCCAGAATACTCAGAACAAAATGGTCTGGGCCCTTCACCATAAAGCATATATACCCAACTGGAGCTGTCATAATTGTCGACAATAACAGAGGAGAAAGGACAGTCAACGACCATCGTTTGAAAAAATATTACACTCCAGCAGATAAAATTCCAAGACACACCATCGAAATCAGAAATGCCACGTCGTCAGCATAACAACATCAAAGCTTCGTCGAGCCAGCGACGTAAAACCCAGGCGCTACTTGGGAGGCAACCCAAGATTTCAGCTTCTTCTTTTATTTTCCGTTCTTTTATTTACCTTAGGTTTATCGTCTGAAAATATAAAATTTCACATAACCAAAACAAACATAAAAATATAAAAATCCTTTCGACCTTAACCCTCCCAAATGGTCTCCAAACCGTTTGGGACCAAACAGTCTCCAAACCGTTTGGGACCAAACGGTCCTGAAACCGTTTGACCTGGAGAATTTGTAGGGTCAACCCCCGATCCCTATATATATAACCCTAACCCCCTCAGTCTTCTCCTTCTTCCTTTTGACTCTTGAGCTCTTTCAACCCCCTACGCAAGCACTGTTCCATCTCCCAGAATCTCGTTCCCGCCCATCTCGCAACCCTTCTTTTTGCCACCATCACCGACAAACTCCACGCGCCTTCGGTTTCTCTTGCGCGACCCCTGTTCATCGCCGCTAGCACCGTTTTAACCCTCGCTACCATCGGCAGATCCTGCTTCGTCTTTGCCCTCACCAACAACTACGAGGTAGTCCCGCTATCGCCGCCGCCTGCATGTACCATCGCGGCAACCGATTCGATCTTTTTGTTTCCGCAACCATCTTCTATACCTTTGCTGCCATCTACGACACTGCCGTCGGCTCCGGCTTCACCTTTGCCGCCGACTCCGCCATTCTTTCACCGGCCGCTTCCTGACGTTTCTCCTTCCAAACGGTCTCCAAACCGTTTGGGACCAAACAGTCTTCAAACCGTTTGGGATCAAATGGTCGTGAACCCGTTTGGGACCAAATGGTCCTGAAACTGTTTGGGACCAAACGATCTTGAATCCATTTGGGACCAAATGGTCTTGAAACCATTTGGCCTTCCACAATCGCTTAAGTTTCGTTAAAATATAAAACCACATAAATACAAATAAAATCCATTTTTTTCTTGCTCTAAGCATGTTGTTCTTACTCATGATTTTCCATTTTTCATAAATGGCATCACCAGCTAAGGAGGCCACAGGAACTGAAGACGCTCCATTTTGGCCAAAGGAGAAACTAATGGAAAATAGGGACAAACTCCAAAAGATCATTGATGACTACAACAAGACTGGACAGGCCCCACCAAAGGTCAAAATCATAGATATCTTGTGTGAAGTTGATCGCCTCAACAAATGTCTAGCCGAGGCGCCTGAAGAAGTGGAAGAAATTTCTTCGGATGATGATGAAGGCTCATAATATGAGCCGACTCCTGAGGCAGAATCCCCCACCACAAAGATCAAGGGGAAGAGGAAGGCCCAGGAAGCCGCTACAACTCAACAACAAAAGAAACGGGCAAGGAAGAAAGTTCATCCTGCCACTGCAAGGGAACAAACCCTAGCTGGGTATGTCCCACCAACCACTACCACCACCATTACCCCTCCCCCTTCTACCACCACCATCACTACTCCTGTCTTCTCAATTATCACCACCACCGCACCACTACCAGAAAACCTTTTTATCCACACCATCCAGTCCACTGACAAAATCCTCAAACCCACAAAGTATGTTTGCTCAAGCATACTACTAAAAATGGGGGTTTATGACAGAATCCTCACACTTCTTGACAATGCAAATCTTACAAAACTATATTTTGTCCCCAAACCCTCTTTTATCGAGCCTACTACTGATTTCTTTACCTTCCTTGCTAAAGAAGTCGTCGACATCATGGATAGATTAAGGGACGGAGGTGACGGTAGGCTGATCACTAAACTCTTTGGCAGCAAGGTTGTCATCACAGAAAACATGCTGAACGAAATTTTTATAGACAACCAGGAGCAGCTCAAGAAAGCCAAAGCTGTTGGAACTGAGAATTCCCAGTTCAACATACATAACTTTTGGAAGTCCTTGACAGGAATCCCCAACTACGATGAAAAAACATGCAAAGCCTCGAATATACAATCTGGTTTAGTGCTCACACTACATAAAATTCTTACCGGCGCATTCTTCCCCAAAACAGAAGGCAGAAATGTCATCACTTCAGATCTTTTTGTCCTTTGGTCAGTCCTACGTGGGATGCCAGTCAACATTGGACGTCTTATGATTCAAAAGTTATCCGCATATGCCCTGGGGAAAGAAATCTGCATGGGGGGTCATATCACATCCATCATCAAATATCTCAAGATGGATAGACTTCTACAAAGATGCAAGCAGATAAAGGGCGACATCCTAACCAACGAACAAACCTTGAAAAACTCCTACATCATCAAGGAAAAGGATGTGAAGTTATATTATAACTTCTGCCCTACAGTCAGATCTTCCAGAACTCTCCTCCCGCTTCCGGAGCTCGCATATTATGACACAAAAAAGCTCCTCTTCTCTGATGAGGAGCTTACACAACTCTTAGCTTCGGTTAAAACAACCGAAAAGAAAGCAAAAGCGGGACAGACGGAACTAAGTATCACAGCCCCGACAGCTCGATCATAAAAACTACATGTAAAATGACTTTCCAAAAGGCAGTTGCAGGCACAACAGCTGTCGGGGACACCAACTTCCAAACCACATCCAGAAGACAACCCCCTCCTCGACGATCACATCACCACCTCATCTTTAGACTCTTTCATTATGAGTCTAAATGCTGAGCGAACCGCCACCACCTCACCACCCTCCACCTTTCCAACATTCACCACCCTTCCTTTTTTCACCACATTTACACAACCACCCACATCCTCTTCCTCACCCCTTTTCCCTTCGGGCTCTCCCTTCTCCACTCCTACTCCCGACTTCACTACTTTCCCCTGCACCTCCACTGTCTCTACCCCATCACTATCACTTCCACCACTTTCACCAGAGATACCACCACCTATCTCATCCACCACCACCCCGAAACCGTTGGTGACCCCATCCATAGTCACCACACAATTCACGGCACCATCAGTTTCTCTTCCGCAAGGCACTACCACCCTCCCACACAGACCCCAGCCACCCCACCCTTCCACCTCTGGGGTCCCCTTTTCCAATATCGGTGAGGAATTCGGACGTCAATTTGACATCATCCGAAACCTCCTCACCGATCCTTCTAACATTTTACATTCTATTTTTTCTTGTGTACATGGATTATCTAAACAGGTGGCCACGATCGACAAATAGAACCGCGCCTTGCCCAACATCCTCCAAGGTTTTCAGCAACGACAAGATGAGGTGGCTAAACAAGTTGATCACATCAACAACCACTACAAAAACCTGCCCGAGCTGGTCCTTGGAGCGAAGCGCCAGCATGAAGCGATGGCTAAGCAAGTCGATGAGATCTCTATGCAGACTCAACCTCTGCCTGAGACTCTCCACGAGCTTAAGTAGCAACAAGCAGCTCTTAGCACGCACTTGGACACCATCAGCAGCACCCTCACACACCTAAACAATCGCCAAGAGGAGTCAACAAATAATGGAATCCAACAACTATGTGCTCAAGTAACAGATCTTACAACACGACTCCTCTCTGCCGAGGGCCGATATAACGACCTCAAAGAAACACATGACGCACTACTCGAAACACACGAGCATGTGCAAGTGGCGTTGGATGAGTTACAAGCCGTCCATCGACGGTGCAAAAAGGTCGCACGCAAGCAGCCAGCAGAAAAGGCAGCAGCTGACAAAGATGGTGATAACAACGACGACGAAGACTTCGACTCCTATGCTGATTCGAACAATGATACCACCTCTTCAGGTGATAAATCTGACGATGGAGAGGACCCATGCCAAGTAGCAGAACCATCTCAGAAAGGTTTTGACAAAGGTCACCAAGAAGGTCGCCATCACCCCCAGCCCCCCCACAATGAAAATGTAAACATGTCATATGGGGACCAATTCCTTGATTATTCTACTCTGGGATCCATTGGGGAGTCTGCTAAAAATGCAGCCTTCACTGAGTTCCACCATTGTATATTAGGAACCAGCGCAAGCCCACCCGCAACAACCGCTCAACCTTTCCCCGCACTTGATACATCAGTGCCTTTCCCTGATGACCAGGACAAGTCAGAACGAGTGCGATTAGATATAGATGAAGAACTCAATTCTGCTTCTGACTCGGATGATGATCTGCAAGGCTATGCAGAAGTCCTGGAACAACCTTCTTCCCCCCCTCTGCAGGAGCTTCCCCCGCCACCACCTCTACCGCACAAAATGCACGATTTAGATATGGCGGCCATCTCCACACTAGATGCTCAGAATATTTTTATACTGAACACTATTATCGACGATGCAAAAGTGGGGGAAGACATCATCTATCATAACACAAAAACTAAGCGCAAGTTGACATGAGAAGACTTCCGCAACATCCTACGACCACGGTCCACGATGCCAATGGAAATCTTCCGTGTCCTACTCGCCAACTGTATAGAAGTGTACAAAAGCTCTAAGAGGCAGCAACCAGTTTTTAACGCCTCAACTGCTCTATCTATCGGCCTTTTATATAAAGATATATGACTAAAATCCATAGAGCGGCTGCGTGCTGGTTTAGCACGGCGGGCACGTTATCTTACCGTGCCCTTCCAAGTTTCGGACCACTGGCTTTTTATGATTGTAGACACCGAGGCTCGGGACGCCAAGGTTTATAATTTTTGCAGCACTGAGCTACCTTCCGGTACAATAAATTTTGTTGGTGAAGAAGCAGGTGAAGCACGATGCATACCTTTCAGGCTTCTCAAGTTAATCTGGGTTGCACGCCCATCCCTCCTCCAAGACTGGAACCAAACCTGGTTCCAAATTATTAACCCACATGCTCAAGCTGCTGAGGGATCTGGGGACTGCGCTTTTTGCACCATCTGTCACATCCAAGCGCTGAACAAAGAAATCCCTTTTGCTGATCTAGTCGCTGAAGATTTTCACTCCTTGTGAGGACGTTACGCCATGGAGCTCATTTGTGATAGAAGGTTCTTCAAGGACCCGACAATGGCACCAGATGACGTCCCTCGTTACCTTTTTTCAGCAATACAACGCCCGCAGAGGCGACCTTTCTGACAAACTTTGAAAGAGTTGGAGAAATCCAAGGAGACAGCCACAACTCCCGAGCAAAGAAAAAGTGACACAGATCCTTTGTCTACCATAGAACCAACTTTCCCAGACTTTGACCTCAGTGCTTGCAAAGGTCTCTCCGACATTGAACTACACCTCGTCATGTCGAGGCTCTCCGCCGAGAAGGATGAACTCGTATTCATGTCTGGTGACATTCTAATAATGGCAGACACGCTTCGAGAGACTATACAGTTTAAAGGATCTCTCACCGTAAGCTTAATGCCCGCTTATCAATTTCTCCTTAGCCAAAATAACCCCACAACATATATGGCATCCCTATACATGAAGGATGATCTTTTAAAGCTAAAGAACTTCAGAACAACTGAAGTGCTGATCTCCTTTCTACAACACACAACGCCGAAATTCATCATGCCACCCTTCCTTTATCACGAGCACTGGATGCTCCTGGCAACAAACCTACCAGAAGGAACAACTACAATCTATAACAGTTCCGACAGCCAGTACAATCCACGACAGAGGAATTATGTCGTGACACCAAAGATGCCCACGGAGGTAGTGGCGAAGGAATGCGCTGAGAAATTAATCGCCTTTTTAAGTCATCATACAAGGGCTTATGGCAAAGAACATTTTCATCGCCCAACCTTCAACCACAAATGTCCACAGCAAATTCGGCAGTCAAATGACTGTGGCTTCCATGTCCTCTACTGGATGTACACCATCATGTCCCTTCAAAGACTAGTAGAGGATATGACAGATGTGGATTACCATGCCCTTCGCGGAAAGTTCGCTGTTAACCTGCTCCGCACACATGGCACAAAAAAAGGATTAACAGAAGCCTGATGCCCTTATCCTTGTACTTCTCATCCTATCACCTTGACACTCTGAGGACAGAGTGAGTGATAAGTTAGGGGGCGAGTACACTGGACAAGGGCGAGGTATCATTTCTACAAACCTTTCTTCTCAATTCTCCCTTTTTATTTCTGTACAAATTCTTTTACACTTTTAGTCTTTGTTTTTTTAGATTCCCTAACAATAAACCCCACTCATATAGCATAGTATCCCTCTTGGATCAAGATCAACCCCTGCTGACTTAAGAATCCAGTAGTCCTCAAGAATAAGAACAATAATAGCATAAAAGCATGTAATAGTGAGTTAATAAATTTCCTTCACGCTTGGCTTTCATGATTTTGCTTCAGTTCTACATCAGACTCTTCAACAAGTCAATATCAAAGCCGAAGCAAGCCAAATATTCTCAAGGACAGGAGGGAAATCAGTGAAATCCAAATCAAGGAACCTCACAAGTGGACCACCAACCAGAAAATAAGTGCATGTCGGGATATTCTAAGAACAATTTTCTTCTTTTTAATAAAACAGGCTTGGCCGCCCAACCAAAAACCCAAATATCCAAATCCCAAGCCTGTGAGTTTTCGAATAAAAGCCAGAGTGTTGAATAAAAACATGAGAGTTGTGCCATGCATAAGGACTTATATGAAGAGCCAATAAAGGTCTCACCCGACCGGTACATTCAGCTGCCCTCACGAAGGCAGATGTGTCGTGCCCGGTAGTGAGATCCTAAGGTCTCCAAATATATGAAAAGGCTGATAAAGGGCTCGCCCGGCCGGTACATTCAGCTGCCCTCATGAAGGCAGATGTGTCGTGCCCGGTAGTGAGTTCCTAAAAGCATAGATAAGCCCTCTCCCACTAAAAGGGAGAGTTACACAAAAGCCCTTAAGCCAACCCTCATAACCACTCTAGTTTCTGATAGGTTTTTAAAAGAAGTACAAAACTGATTAGAGTCAATGACATGCACATAATAACATCAGGAAAAAGGTGGTCCCAATACGAGCTATGTGATTTAGAGGAAACTTGAGATCCGCACAACTCTCTATACCTGAAAGAATTAAGGCAAGCAGAAGCTCTAATAAGTCTCAGGAGATATCTGATTTAGAACTGAAGCAAGAGTATGGAAATCTTAACTAAATAAGATCACCTCACCATTACATGCCTCAGCTCTATCTAGCTTGAGGACAAGCTAGACTCTAAGTTAGGGGGGGGGTGATAACCTCCAATTTTGGGATGATTATCTTAGTATTTTCTTTAGTTTTTCACACTCTTTCTTAATTATAATTAGACATAATACCTAAATATTCCCTCTTATTGTAAATATACTATTAGACTAACTTTTCCCCTTTATATTTGCAGAAAAAGACACAAAAAAATCATAAAAGACTCAACTAGCCTCAAGACCGCATGGGCTCAAACGGTCCCAAGACCGCATGAAGCCAATCGGTCCCGAGACCGCATGGAGTCACACAGTCCCAAGACCGCATGAAGCCAATCGGTCCCGAGACCGCATGGAGTCACACGGTCCCAAGACCGCAGGAAGCCAATTGGTCCTTAGACCGCATGGAGTCACACGGTCCCAAGACCGCATGAAGTCAATCGGTCCCGAGACCGCATAGAGTCACACGGTTGCAAGACCGCATGAAGCCAATCGGTCCCGAGACCGCATGAAGTCACACGGTCCCAAGACCGCATGAAGCCAATCGGTCTCGAGACCGCATGGAGTCACACAGTCCCAAGACCGCATGAAGCCAAATGGTCTTGAGGCCCAAACGATCTTGAGGTCCAAACGGTCTTGAGGTCCAAACAGTCTTGAGGTCCAAACGGTCTTGAGGTCCAAACGGTCTCAAGATCCAAACGGTCTTAAGGTCCAAACGGTCTCGAAACCGTTTGGACTTCACTTAAGGACTATAAATAAGACCCTAAGGGTCCTCAAAAGGGGAGATGTTTTCGAGATGTCTAGAGGCTGTCTCAATCACTCCAGAGCAAATCCAACTTCCATCCTATGCCTAGGGGCTGCCGGTCTGAGATCCACACTCCATCTCGAAGTTGCTTTCTCTCTCTCCGCCAAAGAAGGTGGGAAGAGGGGATCTCGTCATCAAGCAACCTGTGAAGCTGGTGGATCGTCTCTCTCTCTCTCCAAGGGGTTGAGTTTCCTCTCTCCTTGTGGGGATGACACACTCTCTCTCTCTTCTTGTCTCCTTCTTTGTCCTAGTTATGAGAGAGTAGTCTCTCTCACTAGGGTGCGGGGAGTAGCCCCGCTACCCATGTTTTCATATCATGTAATGTAATCCGTAATTTGCAATATAGAGATTTTATCTTTTCAGTTCAACATCAAACGTTTAATGAATGCTCATTTCCTGATCACCAACTTGTCTTATCTTTTATCTTTTAGTATGAATTGTCTATGTTTGTACTATTAGATTTGAAACCCGTTTATATGTTGGTTCTTAGTGCATGTATCCACCATGCATCTGTTTCGGTATCTAGGAGTGTCTTTCAAGAAGTGGAGTATACTCACTCCCATTGTTGTACTTTCATGCTATGAAATGGAATCAGTTGACGTGTGAAAGTACAACCTTGATGAGTTGAGGAACACACTTTGCGAAGGGAATGATGCAAAGTAGTTGACCATTCGTTCGGGGATGGCTGACTTTGCAATATTCCCACACTTCTCGTAGTTAGTTCTATGAAAGGAAACTAAGTCTATAAAGATACTAACTGACTAAACTCTTGTTGCAGGTTATGTTTTGCTTTGCATGTCTTGATCCATGTGTAGTGGCGGTGAAAACCGATCACACCCTAATGACTTTTATCATTGTTTAACTTCTTTAAATTTACTTGCTTGCTTTATTTTACATGTTCTTAGTTTAAAAACAACAAAACCAACCTTTCGATCTAAGTGCCTACTATCAAGAGATTAAGTGAAGTTCTAACATTTTTCTATCTTGTTTCTCCCAACAAGACCGTTGTCCTATGGATTCGACCCTTAACTATACTAGGATAAGACTTCCACGTATCTTAGCATACATGGGTGGAGTTCTCTATCTAGTATAAGCAAGGCTAAACCAAAAGACTTACCATCCTTAGGATTTTTAGTTGGTGCACGTAATTCCACATAAGTGGAAGCTCCATCAGTGCTTCTTTTGGAAGGAATCTTAAACTTAATATTTAGTTGAGGGGTTTTAATATGCTCATATATACATATATGTATCCAATCACCACATATATAGTATGTTTCATATACATTATATATCCCACAATGAAAACATGCAATAACGACAAAGCGATGATTATGACCATCCTATTATAATTCCTTGAGCCACAAGGAATTACGGTCATCTAGGTATACATCACATGCAACATGTTGTTGACGAATATCTTGTGCTTAGGATGTTCCAGGTTTGATCAGCTCATCATACGACTGATCAGCTCGCCTCTTAGCTGGTCAGTTGGTTGTCTCCAACCGATCATCTGGCTCCGCTAGACAGTCGGTTTGTTAGGTAGTCTCCCTCCTCGTCAGGCCACCAGCTACACATCAGCCGGTCGTCTTGGTCCATTAGCTGATCGGTTGGCACCTCCATCTGATTGTATCACACATCCAACCGCTCGTCTGGGCGCCCACCAATTTTTGATGTAACAAGAAATATAACTATCCTACTTTTACATAAACTTTTAGGAAACCTTTGAGTTTCATTCTGGGGAATCAAAGGTAGAAGAGAATCTTGAGTTATCTCGAGTTACATTAGGAAAAGAAGAAGAAGTCTTGGTGCGCAGACCGAGAGCAAACAACCACAACCAACCAAGCACACACATAGGGGTTTATAGGCCATAACTATGATATACATCCACCATCAAAACTATTTTGAGCAACATGTATCGATTGCATATATATACCATATCATATATGTATATATTTAGTTTGGGATCATGTGGAATTAATTAGATATTCACATTTAGCCAATTAAATATTCACATTGTATGCAATACATAAAAGGTGGTAAAACTAAAAACTGATCATACCGATTATCCTAAAACACAGTATGCTGACATGACTCTGATACCATTGTTGGATTTTAGGTGAGGGAGAAGGCAGCGGAAACAAAAAATTTCTCTCAACACAAAACCATAACCACAGATCACATCAATGATTATGAAATAGGAAGGATGGTTTTAACGAAGTGTACCTAGTCCTGAGGCTTGCTCAACGACAATATCTCACAGCTAGTGTGGTTTTCTACCACCTAGTCTTCAACGACGTCTCTGCAGCTCCTGGTCCTGACCCGGACTACGGTTGACAGTCATCCTCCTAAGAGGCAGAAGTCTCCCACCTCTATAGATAGTCCACATGGACCACTGGGAAATCTAGTCATCCTGTCCTATAGGATACTAGAAGGAGTTGTTCCCTTGGTCTGCGTACTAGTCACCGACACACTCTCCCACGATCAGTTGTTGTCCTACAGGATACTAGAAGGAGTTTTTCCCTTATATAAATGTACTAGTCACCAACACACTCTCCCACAATTAGTTGTTGTCCTACAATTGTCTTCCCCTTGCTGTTCCTCCCTGGACGAGTAGAACTTACTTGGGCTCTCTCAGTTACCACAACCAGAGAGGACAACAACTTTGCAGTGCAACTAATGTTCTGAGTTGTGATATCTGAGAAGCCCCCAATACCCCTCTATATATAGTAGGGCTTAGGGTCAAGGTACTCAGCCCCGGGCAATGCAGGGCTAAAGTGGGAGCGGAAGGGTCCATAATTTCCATGAATAATTTGCACTACGGCAGGCGAACCGGTCATTTCACAAACGAATAGGTCAGTTGGGAGTGTGAGCCGATCGGTTCACCAGTTGAACTGGTCATTTCACATTCATGACTCGCCTCCAATTGACTTTCCTCTTTCATTTCCAATTAATACTAAGAACAATCCTTGTCCCATTTGAATTATACAAGTGAAACAAAAAATGTTTCTCACGAATTGGGACAACCCAACCTTTCTCCTTTGGTCCATTCGAACCGATTGGTTCACCAAGTGAACCGGTCATCTCATTGACCATGAGCCATTCAGTTCACCTAGTGAATTGGTCAGTTGGTGGTCCAGATTGTGTAGAACACAGTCAATGCAGTTTTCAATCAATCCAACACTCAAATTAGTTAGTTCAACACTTGAACTTGATGATTCTGAGTCAAGTCAATTGATTGATTGACTAAACATCTTTAGTAATCAATCCAAATATCATTCATGGATAAACTCCTCTTCCATGTAAATCCTTTGTGTGTGACCCTATAGGTCCCATTTCACATTGGCAGTGAATGTCCATAACAACTTATGACATCACAAGAAAAGAGTAGTGCCTAGTCATACATTAGTGCTACCTAAGTGAAAAGAAAAGTTGGAGAACAACTTTCAATCCTACAGTCTGTGATTGGTGTTCTAAAGAATGTATAATTCTTTTGTCTCTGATATCCTAAATGAAAGGTATGGAGCTATCATCCTTTCAACGTTCATTCATGTTCCTTGATCCAAAGAAGACTGTCTGAGATATGTGTGCCATCAATATCACATATTGAATGACACGTGCATGTGCATTCCTTTCTCAGTCTCGCTTATCAAGTGTCCATGGACATCACACTCCCTCAGGAGGGACAAATTCCATATCTATCACCCACAGTCAAAACCCCATGTGTCAAAGTCACCCAATCATCACCTTTATAACAATCCATATTCCAAGTTTGTGTTTGATGATGTCAAAGTGTACCCAACTACATGTGATGAGTGTAATGATTTCACGTCTAAGAATCACAATCACCACCATCACTGTGAGAGCTGATTGTGACTACCATGCCATGGTTCCATGTGTCACTCTCACGGTGGGTCTGTCTGATACACTATTCTCTAACATGTATCTATGTGCTTGGTTTGATATCACATATCATGACTAATTAGACTCTATCATCAACCAACACACACTGTAGTCTTATTGTGTCATTGTTGTCTATCAACCTTCCACAATGACATCTGACTAGGGACATAACAAGAATATACAAACTCTTAGCATCCATATGATCTCATTTTGTAGGTCCTTTACCTGAAGACATACGTCATTAAGTACTTTCATTCTCTAGACATTCATTCTTCTCTATCATTATCTCATAACTAATTGAACCAGAATAAATTGGAAGCTTGCCTTTGATATTTATCAAATCAATCTTAATGTGTCCCAATCCAATCATCCTATGATTGGCTCTCAGGCCATACATACCAACACATTCTTACACTTAAAAGTGTACAATTGATAGAGTAGTAAGGCAGAAACAAAAGACAACAATAATCTTTGTAAGATATGAGATAGCACTAATTGTAGTATAATGATGACAAGTAATACTTTGGAGGAGTAGAAGAGCAATAAAATCACCACAACGTGATTTCTAAACAACTATATGTAGATATACTATACAACTAGATTACTTGTTTTATTATTAATCCATGGTTAGTTTGAGGTGTACTGGTGAATTTCTAGCTAGTGACTAAGAAACACCACAACTAACCATGTAAAGTTTTAAGATTGCTAGACTTAAAAAGACCCTGCCACACCTTGGTCGATGTGAGTATATAAAGAGTACTGTACACATAGGAAAAAATACTCATAGACTTTTCAAAGGCCAATCCCCACAACCAAGTTCATCCTGAGTACTTAGGCCATGACACCTATCATTAGGATATAAAACTTGTATCACCATATCACAGGAGCTAGATCCTCGACCGCACTCATACATATCTCATATTAGGATCCCAATGAAAATAAGAATCAATAGTCCATGTACGCTCAAATGTATATGACTCCATGTACCTTCTCACAATCCTCAAGTCTCTACAAGGATACCAATTTTTTTCTCCACCTTCTAAACACTGGAATAGCTCCTACGATCGCAGAGCACTACATCGTTAGGGTTACATTTGAAATAGGTCAATTAATCATCTTTTATGACTCTACCAAGATGAAAATAAGGTATCATGGTGTATTATGACCTAATTTAAATATAAACAACTCCAAAATATATAAAATATATCATAACATATACCAACTTACCCAATCATGGTGCAATTTGCCATCTATGGCCATATATTGGGTAATACATCTATTTAGGCAACGTGAAGTACAAAGTCACATATGTATAACAAATACACATGCAACTATGCATTTGTCTTTGATGGAAGCAAAAAAAAACTCGTGTAAAATTTCATATTAAACCTCACAAGTATGGGTAAGATTATGCATTAACATGCCATTTTAAAGCATACATGTGCTACTTTTAGTTATGAAATCTAAATACAATGACATTTTAGCATAATAATATTTAGGAAACTATTTTAATTTTGTAGAATCACTACAAAAATAATTTTTTAGTAAACATGGTATCAATACCATAAATGAGTATTTTTAGGGCATATATGAATGCATTTTGAAGTTTCAACAGTTATGAAAATAAGAGACTATGTGAACTATAATGATTACCTAGTAAAAAAGTAAGGGAACTGTGAACATTCATGTTGACATTATAACAAAATAGACCATACAAAATTCATCTTTAGGGATATCAAGAATTATTCTACCAAGCTTAGGGTTTGCATGCAACAATGTAGGCAAAGGAAGTTAACAATAGTTATATCACTCTCATCGAAGGTAGATGAACTCGATATACACACAATAAATAAAAAAAATATCACATCCCTCACACAACCCTCTAAAGGCTATAAAATAGCACCTCCAACCAAGATCTAGGCCAACTATGGCAAAGAGAGAAGAAAAGAGGGTTCTTCAACTATATGCACCAATTTACACCATGGAACTCCATGGAATTTAGCAAGAGAAGAATAAGAGATGGAATTTAGTATAGAATATATAATGGAAGAAGTATCTTACATGTTTGAACCCTAAACCATATATTTGAAGCCTTCATCCACCAAAGGAGCCTTGATCTTCAAGATCCACGCACAAACAAGCTTTACCCTCAAGCTATCCACCTCCAAGAGGGCCAATAGATGCTCTTAGGATCCTTATAAACATTCTATTATGGATCTTTATTGACAAATGAAGCAAGGGTTTGATGGGGTAGCGGTTATATGTAGGCAAGAGGGTGAGAAGTCTAAAAAAACCCCATATAAGTGGTGCTCTTGAGGCTCAAACTAGGAAGGTCATCAAGCACCCTGGCCTTCCAAAGTGTTGAGGTGACCAATCGAGGGTCCATCCATCAAGTATTACCTATAAATTTTCAACCTCCCAAGGCCCGTTGAGGCTCAACTCTAGGCCTATGGAGGGTCAAAGGGAAATCTAACAAGGTTCAATCCTAAAGCTACCGAGGTACTCCTCTCTTTCACCTATCAACCTACCTCTAAGACCACCTAACAAGAGTCCTACTAAACCATAGAGGAACCCTTGATAGTTATTCAGCATTGTACGCTCAACATCCATTCCATCAAGGTTATGTAGGTCCCAATCTATTGAGGCTCAAGGATAGTCTATCGAGCCTCATCCATCCATGCACCAACTCAAGACTAGGATTAGGGTCTAGAACCTAGAAAGAACTCCATATAATCAAAGTTCAAAAGCATCCAAATATCATAAAATCAAGCATACTTATTAAGAAAAGCATTTACTTAGATAATTTGCAAACAAATTGCAATTAGGTCCTCTTATTATGGTGAATTTGCAATGTTATCCATAATTTGCAAGAAAACTTGAAATTAGGGCAAACAAAGTGCAAATTAAGTAAACTAGACATTTCAGTATCAATTAATTCAAAACTTCTTCAAGAACTAGTTATGATAATCAAGCATTATTATAGGCTAATGTAGGTCATATGATGTAGATGTACCATGGAAGAGTAGGATCTACTCTGCTTGAGATGGCCATGTTTGGATGTCACCTATACTGATTAACATGAGCTGCATGAAGGAGAAGACCCATATATTTATTCATGATATCTAATATTTTATTTCTATTTGTTATCTTTTTTATATTTCTATTTCTACCATGGAATTATGTCCATGAATATTAAATGAAATGAACTTATACTTCTTTATATATATTATGCATCCTTTGTATGTTGCATACCCGACTTCCATGTCTAAAACATAATTTTATGAAGGGGATCAAAATTCATTAATGTGGTAATAGACTTTTTTTCTAAGAAAGTAAACTGATGGTATGGTATGGGGTGATTAGGTGGTAAGGCATCATATATATGTGGATGTATCCTTGAATACTTTCCCTTTTGACTCTACACCCAATCTCCTCTAAATGCAGTGTGGGTATACAAAGTGGTCATGCATCCTTTCTCCCTAAACTTCCTCATGTGAATATTCACTTCTGGGGAAAATTAAAACTTGGTGCCCCACTGACTCTAGTAAATGAATTTCCCCATAGGTTTAGATAATCTAAGGGTCTCTTTTAAGTTGACACTTAGTTACAAGTACTTTTCATGATGTTTCATATTAGCCTAATCTAAGAAATTTCAACCTCGATACGTACAACATTAGTATGGGGGTTTGTTCCTTAATGGTTGTTGATGTGGTGTGTAGTGGTTTTCTTTCTTATTTCAATTGACATTTTCAAGGTGCGCTATCACTAACACATATCTTGTGGATAGTAGCATCCATAGTATTAGGATGGGACTGATGTTCAAAATGTGAACATGCATGGGGACTAACCCATATTAGGATTTCCTATTTTTTAGTGAAGTTAGGTTATGAAGGCATTTTCATTTTCAAAACTAGTGTGAATGGCATTAGTTGCATGATCCCTTTTTCCTTTAGAGACATTGGGTGGGGGGATTTAGTAGGTGAACCTTTATCAGATGAAGTATACATGTATCCATAGAGTGCTTCCTAGTTAAGGTCTCTTCAATAGAGTAGAATCATCATTCATAGTTTCTCATGTTAGGGAAAATCTCTTTTATCAAAAGTACATGGGTAATCATGTTAAGTCACATGTATTGAGGTATGATTAAGCAAATAATTTTTAGTCAATTCTTATTTTATTAAATGAAGTGATTGAAGGGGAGGGTTATGGAATGTTCTACCTTACTTTTGATGTTACAATGGGTTAACCACCATATTCTATAGTGACCCATTATTATCACAATCTTAGTTGAGAAAAGGTTTACATAATCATTTCCAGATGCACTCTTGTTCAACTACCATATCATCAACAATAGTACATCTTGACATGGCTAGCCTTAATCCATGTAGATGGTTATCAATGTCCATATCATGGATTTGTATGGCTCCAACACCATATAATTTATATAATGTATGGTCCTTCTTATTTTAGTTTGAACTTATCATGAGTGTTAGGATTTAGATACATGTATGCACCAAGTCGCCATTCTAGAAATGTTGGGGATGAACCTTCTTGGAGAAGTTCTGGTCCATTTGGTACTACTATAACTTTGCATAGTGCAAGGCACACAAACTTTTATTCAATCATATATAAAGTGTATATATGATCTTAGACCCAATCTACCAGAAGGATGTTTGCCTCAAAGGAACTTCAAAGTCAAGTGTTAGAATAGAATCAGTCCCATTGACAAGGGAGTATGTTGTGTTGCACATGTTAAAGTACATTTGGACAATATATATGCCCAAAGAGGCAAGGGAATCATATCATGCCATTATAAAGAGGATTCAATATCCTTCTTAAGTATCTTAACGAGGTTCTCGTTGACTACTTCAACTACTTTGTTCATCTAGGGTCAACAGGGAGACATTCCAAGATTATTTATGCCAAAATACCATATCTACTCTTGTACCATATTGAAATGAATTTGCTACCATTTTTGGAGATTATCTCGGTAGGAAAAACATAATAAGTGATAATGTTGTAGCAGTATAACTTGATAACATGTGAGTTTGAGGCGATAGAGACCAAAATTTCTTATACCCACTTAGTGAAACAATCATTGGTAACCAATATGAAGCAATGATCATTATAGTCCTATAGATGAATTTTGGCAATTATATCCACTCCTCATATGACAAATAGAAAAAATATCATGTTGTATAGTTTAGTTGGAGGTACATGGATATAGTCGACATGTAGTTGGAAAGTTTGGCACTTATGATCAATTGGGTACCATCTAACTCCATTTTGATCCAATAATAGCTAGAGAAATATATACACTTTTCAAGGAAAACACTACCCATGTGACTACCAAAAATTCCTATAAGGACTTCGTGCATGACATCTTTGACTTTCTTCCCATTGAGGCATCATAAGAGTGTCTGACTGGAAGACCTGCTCCCAAGACATAATGAACCACCATGAACATGATTGTTTGTTGATCACACCTATATGTACCTTTAGGGAATGACTATCCGTTGAGATATCTCTTGACATCATGGAACCACAACTCCTTATTTGACAAAAGGGTTTTCTTGTATGTACATACAATAGGTAGCTTGAGGTAGCTTTGACCTAGCCTAAGAAGTTGTTTGCATCTTGGATGTTGACTCAATATGTCATGGTTTCCAATGCATTGATGTATTTATTTTTATCTCTCTCATAGTTAGTGAATTTGATCTCATCAAACTTTGTGTCCATCTTCAAGAGAAACTTGTGGTAGATGATGATATGCTTTTTTTGTCTTCCACTCATGGTTGACTTGAGACGATGAGCATGGAACTGCTAATAGATCAACCTTTCAACAAATCCCCATCCTCTTGGTCACTTGTAAACCTAGAATTCATTCTTATTACTCATTTACATTGTTGGTAGCTTCAAACTATATTCATCAAGCAATAGGTATGTATTTCCTACTGGGTTTATGAGAACAAACCTTATTCCATTTCCATGATGGTTTCAAGTTCCAATAAAGTATATGGCCCATGTGTCGTCAGGGTTGAATGTGGCAGTTGTCAAGCCATTGATCATGACAATGTCATCATTGGGGAAGTGAAAATCCTTGTTTGTAAAGCAAAAAGGGAGGCTATGTTCTAACTAATCCACCAATTATTAGGCTTTGACCGCCTTCACTAGAACATAAGTGATGTCAAACTTTAGGAGCTTAACATATCATTTAGCACATCGTCCAACGAGGGGACAATGATTTCACGGATAGCATAACGGGTCATGATTTTCTATCAGATGCAATATATATGATAACAAATAATGCCACAACTCTTTGATATCATAAACTAATTTAAGGTAGTGTTTCTCCACCATGTTAAATTTGCCTTCTGATTCTTTGAACTTCTTGGACATGTAGTAGATGACATGTTCTTCATTGCTATCATTTTGCACAAGGATAGCTCACATGGATTCTTCTAAAACTTCTAGCCTCAAGATCAATGGGTGACCTTGAACTAGATCTTTGATCATAGGTGGGGTGCATAGATATTGTTTAAATCTATCATATATAGCTTGACATTAATAATTCCAACTATTTATAGAATTGTTGTGCAACAACTTGAAGATTGAATCACAAATTGTTGAGCTTTTTAATGATTTGGATGATGTATTAGACTCTTCCAAGAAGTCCTCAAACCTCTTTCTATGTACGGGGAGAGGGAAACTCAATAGTTTATTGATCTTTCCTTGGATCAACCTTTGTTCCTTACTGGATAGTTGTATAGCCTAACAAGTTTTCGTATGTGATGCCTAGAGTGCACTTTGTTGGATTTAGCCAAAGATTGAAACATCTTAGTATTTGGAGCAACTTTTAGAAACATGCTACATGGTCTTCCACTTTCTTTCACTTTGAAATCATGTTTCTACATAGATTTTCATCTCTTTATGAGTAAGGTAAAGAACTACTATGACCTGTTAGTAGGTTGCACATGCATCTTTTAGTTTGAGAAACATAATAAAGTAACAAGAATGCCTCATTCCATGACAAAGCTAGTTTTCTCCATGTCCAATAATGACATTTTTATCTAGTTGTATCATGAGAATTCGTCCATGAAATTTAGGAGTTCATGTCGAGGCGTGTTGTCCATGTGAACATAAATATGTGGTGAAGTAGGAAATCCTCTTTGGTGCGGATTTATTGAGATCCCTACAGTCGACACACATGTAGACACATTTATATTTATTCATGACTAGCACTATGTTTTCCAATCATGTGGGATAGGACACAAGGCGTATGAAGCCTATGTAGTATTAGTTCTATACTTCCACATGTATATCTGGTCCCCATTTGTGTCCGAAGTGTCTAGGATTTTTCTTGATGGGTGCATCCCTTGAATAGTTGGGAGTCAATGTATGACTACTGATTCATCAAGTCTGGGCATGTCAGTGTATCTCTAAGAGAAGACAATAATGTAATGATAGAGGAGCTCGATTATATACAATTTACTAATAGTTTTGGGATGTCACTTACCTTCACAAGACAAAAGAGTATGCTTATGCAGATAGCAATAGTTTCTAATCCATCTGTAATGAGGAATGGCTGATGTTGAATAATTACATATTCATGGATGACCATGTCATTAAAAGGTTTGTTGATCAGAATAGTAGCTATCTATTAAATCAAGCACCTCATGATCAAATGTTATTGACAATAAATTGCCAACTTGGTCTTGCTTCCCTTTGAACAAAAGTGCTTGAAATGAGGGTGGTAGTCCTATCCTAGAAGCCGAGTATATTGGTGACATATCTAGGATGGGACCTCAGTACATGTTTTCCATTGAACTGGTCATTATAGAGTATGTGATGTCTCAGACTTTTGTATGATAGTTATTGAGGATGTCACCATGTTTCATCTTACATATGGTAAATGTAGGGGCTCGAGGACTATTGTTGATGACGAAGATGTGTTTAGAATTCACCTAATCTTAGTTGGTTGAAATAGGCTTTACTTGTTTGAACTCTTCATGCTCCTAATGATGGAAGTGTGCATGAGCCATGGTACACTTTCATGCAATGGATATGGAACACTGAACTATTACACTTTCTTTAGAGGATGTATACTTCCAAGCCCACCTCCTTGTTATCATCGCTCAATCATTGAATTTAGTCTTTTCCTTTTGGTGATTGAGATACTTTTGAGTCAGACATGACATAGCTGCTATTAGAGGGACTGATATGTAAGATGATTCCCTTTTCTCCTCGGGGTCCTCTATAGACAATCTCGATTGTGTCATATTTCTCAGGGATGGAAACACATTTTGCAATTTCTTGGTGCAACTTGCCTAATCCTCAACCTAGTTCTAGGACCATGTGCTTTAGTGCTTAGAGGTAGCAACTATGATCATGTTGAATGTGTGCTGACAATCAAACTTGTTGGGTATATAGTTGATTGTCTACCCCAACCCTGAATGAAAGTGTAACTCTAGGTTCACATACTCCACATGAGCCAAAATTTTGAGAAAGAAATCCCTAGTTAGTGCAAATAATGTGTTACCATTGCTAAATTTGAGGAAACAATGTAGGGATGAAAGTACCACCTTGTTTCTAGGATGTCTGAGAAAAAGATTGAAGGAGGCATTGTTCTCCATGATGATGAAAGTCTACATGCACAATTTTTAACACATATGAATATGTAGTTTGATCTCTCCCAAGACTTATTTTGTATAAATGTCTAAGGTAGATGGTGTAGTATTGGTGGCCTAAATGTCATATGACTTGAAGACAAGAGACACAAAGGTTTTTATCAGGCTAACATTGAGGTCAAATGCCATTGTTGATGAATACTAGAGGCACTTTCATATCACTATGCTTGATAATGATATATAACAGTGGGTTGGAATCAAGAGTAGTTTGAATCTCATCCTTAGAAAATGTGACAAATATTGGCCTGATGATCGAGGTGATTATTTCAGCAAATTTATTAGGTTGGATACTCTTTGGCACAAAGATGCCTTAAAGACTTTGTTGAATAGCCGCATGATGCATGGGTAAGCTCTAATAAAGTCCCACATAGAGATATTCATACATGTCTTCTTCTTATGTGACCTGCTATGCCACATGACTAATTTCTTGTCGTTGCTTCTATTGTTGATGCAACTAGGATCATGATGCAACCCTACTTGGTGATACAAGAGCATAGGAACTCAATAGACAATGATAGTTGGTTGAAATTGAACAAAGCCAATATTTCGGTAGACTTGTCAGACCCAACTAACACATACTTTTGGTCACTTGAGTCAGAATTTGGTGTTGAATCCAACCCTAAATAAGTGGTAAACTTTTTCTTCATCTTGTCGATCATTTATTTCACAGGTGATGACTCATTGGAGGTTTGGTTTTTGGGTACAGGGTATTTAAAGGAACTTTAGCCTTATCTATTCATGATACCAGTGTGATGGGGGTCATGACTTGACATGTTGGAGTTATGCCTAAAATGTGAATCCTTAGATATAGATGTACATGGTTGTGATGAGGATCCCATCTACACTTGTTGAGGGGTAAGGGAGTAGTGGATTCATGGTTGGTATCTGGATACGACCTACAAAGTCACCTTTTGTTGGTGTAGTGGGTGCTACTATTGTGAATTTGATTCTTGATAATAGTGTTAATCTTACTAGAGATTGTCACAAGAATCTTAATTGCATGATTTGACATTGTTTCTTTTCTATATTCAAGAACTTTAGTGTCCCCTATGAAGGTGGAGTGTTGTGACAAGATATAAATTTTTTGACTAGCCAAAAATGTAGGGATTGACCTACTTATTTTGTGTAAGCTCTCTTTTTAAGGCGTAATACTTATATGTATCATGACCCTTGATCCTGCATAAATGACAAAAGCCATACGGGACCTAGTTTTAAGGTCAGATGTGGTGGGGAGCCCTTCTGTTCTGGATATTGTAAGCTTTCCCATACTTTGATGAGAAGCTCACTTAGTTAAACATCAATACCTTAGACTTTTTTGGCATAGGAGATTGTTGAGTGACTTTTGAATGGTAATATGTCTGTTGTTTTTGAGCATGGGAAGTTTCTTTTCAAGGTATGGTCCTAGATGGGACTACTCTTGTATTCCTTCTTCATGGGTTTCTTCCAAATTTATTGAATGTAGGAAATTAAGTATAACAAACCACTTTCATCCATCCTATTGAATAGATGAATTATGACTTTAAAGGCCACCTACGATGATATGTGTCATATTTGTCTTTCGTAGGTGTCTTGTATCATGTTTGAGTAGTGAGACAAAATCCTACCATCCCCATTCACAATGTTAACCCTAGACACTCTACTTCTTTATGGGATTTTAGGATCTAGTGATTGGGGAAGCATCGAGGAGCTACTCCAAAATCACCACCACAATGTAGGCCACATCAAGAGAAGGTGTTATTTCAAGTGTGCCATCATCTATGAGATCTTTAATGGCATGTATGAAGGCTCAAAATTTTCTTGTGAGGTAGCAAGGAACGTAATGATACTCATAGAAAGCTACTTGATCATTTTTTTTTCTAGAAGTGGGTCTGGAAGCAACCACTGAATTGGGAATTTAAGTATGCTAACATGATGCACAGGAGCACCAAAATGGAGTAAACTTTTGTGAAGCCTATTGGATTAGGATCTATCAGGTTGCACCCTCATATGGATTCTTGAGGTTGTCATTGGTGTATGTTCAATTGTTTTTTTATTGTATCTAGAGATGCTTCTATAAGGATACTATTTTGTTGCATTGGAGCTTGAAAAGGAGGGGGTATTGATATCCCCCATAGAAGTTTGGGAGATAATATTACAATCCTTGATGCATCAACATTGGCTGCTACACTGGTGGAAATGGGGTCACTCAATTGGGGAGTTCTCATTGTTAATCTTAGTTGTCTATGCCTTTTCTTTCTATAAGACACTCAAGGGACAAAAATGGTTGTGACCATTAATGGTGTAGACTTCACCCCTACCTTTCCACTCAATTTGGTGTTAGTGTTGAATGTGAAACCAATGTTTTTATATAAACCTTTAGCTAATCATTGCCTCTATATTTGTACCATCTTAGATTAGTTATATGAATGATCTGTACAATTAGAGAGTCATCATGACTAATAATGTTGGGGAGGCTGACTTGATAACCATACTCCAAGCTGAGCACACTTGACTATATAGTTCTTAGTGATGGTCTACATAAAAAGGAAGCACACCATGATGATATGGGTAGTCCAATCATTCCTTTTAAAACCATTTTACCGAGGCCTCAAATATTGGGACGTTATAATTACTACCTTGTATAGGAGTGTTGAGCCCTATAAATGGAATAGAACTGTGGTTTACAAGTTAAGTATGTTATAAACAAGTGATGAATCAAAGTAATAGGAGATAGCTCGCGTGTGAGGTGGAGGGTGAGGGAAAGGGCGCGACAGAGGGCGATCTTCCAGGGTTTCCGATGGAGTAGGCGATGGTGATGGTTCTCAAGGGGCGAAGACTGCATCGACCCCTCTGACGGGCTCATGAGTGGTTGATGGAGAGGAGAACTCCCAAATCTTGCAGAATGGTGGGTCTCTGACTGTCTCTGTGTCGCCCTCAACCTCGAACCCTAGGCCCTCTTCCCCAACGCCATCCAAGGACGGAGGAGTGGAGGCTTCGTCATCGAAGAGCGACTGGGTGCACACTAGTCGCCCTGGATGAGTGAGTTTTCCCCCTGATGTCATGGAATTCGTAGAGCCAACCATCAAAAATGGGTCAAAGCTCTTTGTCATCTCGAGCAAAGACATGGTCATGCCATCTTGGAGTGAGTTCGTGTCGATTTGCTTCACAACACGGAAGCCCTTCAAGAGCCAGATCCTTGGATGGATCAAGCGGCAGTAGAGGTTGAGTGGCGAGGTCCAAATTGTGGCAGAGAAGTTGGAAGGCTTCATCGTTAAACTCCTGATGGCTAAGGAGAGGGAGAGGGTACTGGATGAAGCGCCTTGGATGGTTGATGGTTCTCTAGTCATCATCCATCCTTGGGATCCAGGTATCACCCTCGAGCCCCTGTCTTTCCACAAACTCCCGGTCTGGGTTAAGGTTGAGAATCCTAACCTTCCATGGACGTTGAATAACTTGAATGGGATTGCAAGCCTGGTTGGGAGGCTTGTTGACTTTGATGATTCAACACTCACTGTCAACTGCCTCAAGGAGGCATTGGTCTGTGTGGATCTACTAGCAGAAATTGGCTTTCCCCAGGACGTCACAGTGGAGATGGAGGGAGCTCCCAGGAAGCTCAAACTCGAGTTCATCTCGAGGCCGACCTTGTGTTCCAGGTGCCGCTGCTTCGGCCACAGGCAGTCTTCATGTCCGTTGATAGTTGGGCATAGACCTGACTTCAAAGAAATGCAGCTGCGTACTGAGAAAGGTAGCAGCACTCAAGGTGCTCGACATATGGCTAAGGAGAATAACTCAGTCTTGGGGGCTGACCCTAGCGTCGTAAAGGAGATAATTGCACAGGTTGAGAGAGATGTTGCAGCTAGTAAGGATCGTCCATGATTTTCAAGAACCAAAGATGGTATCCTCTCATCACTTGGAGATGTTGGAAGGTCTGAATCTAGACTGGGAGTTGTCCCTGGCCAACATGAATCTCTCCTCGCAAGGAGCCAAGAATCTGATGTTTGCATCAGGGATCCACCTAGATTATTCTAGGACAGTGAATAAGGATACTAATGAGGAGTCTTGTTGTTCCTATGATCTTGAACCAGACCCCGTGGTGGACTTCAAGGTTAATGGCAGTCCAAGGCATAAGAAGATATGGAAGAAGCCTAAGGCAAAGGGAGGAGAAGTGGGAGACTCTTCCTAGTGGGTCGGCTGTTGTAGAGCTGTCCTATTGCTACAATCTTTCTTTCTTGCAGCTTGAGACAGGGAGGCTATGATGAAGAAGGGAGTTAGTCTTTCTTCCATGTTTGTGGGTGTTCTTTATTGCAGTGAAGGGGGCTTTCTTGGCCTTCATCTTCTTTCCTGGATGATCAGTGGAAAGTTAGATCTAGTTTGGTTTGCCTTCGGTTTTCTTGTGTTTTTGATTTTGGTCTGCTGGAATTGTTTTTCTGGAAATGGTTTGTTATCAAGGGTGTATGCAGGGATCTCTTTTTCAGTGCTTCCTATTCCTTTGGATACAAGGTATTGGTGGGTTGGGGTCCCCTCCATTGTGGGTGTGCTTAGTGGTTTTGGGGGCTTGGCCTCTCCTTCATTTTGTATCTGGGTCTTTGGGATGCTTGGAGGGTTTTCTGTGTATGTGCCCATGAGTGACCTTTTTGTACCTTGATAAGTTGCTGTCTTGAGTATCAAGGGGTAGTTTATTTTAGGGGCACTTTTTTGTACCTCAAGGTTTGGTTTTAGTAACACACTTTTTTTACTAACAAAAAAAAGTATTAGATAGAACTATGCTATTAGTTAGTGTATATATGTATATATAAATCCTTGAAGAAAAAAAAACAAAAAGATAAAAAGCCAAAACAAAAACATGAAAATCATTAATAAAATCTCTAAAACCTCTCCTTCATGAAACCCACCTTCATTTGTATGGGCGATCTCCATATGTGGACACCTCACGTAATGCATCTTGTATTCTTATATGACACAATGACCTTGTATGTTGGCTCCCACCATTAGCATTACATGTTGACTCCAATGACACTAAAGATGATGAAGAGAAAAAGCCTTATTACTGGTTACGTCTTCATGCCATCTCGCATGATGTTCACCCATTATGGTGTAATCTCCCAACGTCATCCAAAATATTGAAGAAACACCACTAGTTAATAGGCCACACAACACCTTAAAAATAGGAAGCATGATGAGGTTGTGGTAGCCCTCCATTGCCAATGCATGGGACTCAATGCTCCAACCTACTACCACCCTATGCTAATATATGTCTTGATTAGTGAAACTGACTAGGCAACCTTGCTAGTTGAGCTCAAAATTCTAGGTAGTCAAACTCCAAAGATGTTGGAAGCATCATGGTACAAAATGCACCATATTGGTGTCTCTCCTCAAAGATGGAGTGAACCCTACATAACCAAGGGGCATTTCCAACTAGATTTTTAATAGAATAATAACCCCATCCTCTATGTTCTTATCACACTTGGCACTCCTCAAACACTAAACAATGACAAGACTCATGGAAGGACACATGCTTCTCAAATAATGACCTCCATAGATGGAATCACCCACACCACCACCAACTTCCCATGTTGATAAAACAATGTCTAGTGGAAAATAACTAATAAGAAGCATTGCCAAACAAATCTATAGCTCATGATATCCAAGTGGGTACTTCACTGACTTGAAGAAGTCCTATAGTTGCTTTGGTTGTATGATCACACATTGGTTATTGATGTATGACAAAACCACAATGTTCATCACACCCCACAAACAAGATAAGAGTTACACTGGGGAATCACAAGCACATTGCAATGACCATCTATCATTCAAATATAGTTGTATGATGTATGCTATTTCTTTTAACGTTGACATTAGGTATGCCTGACTGAACCTGAAGCCATTGACCTCCAAGTTCTAGACATGTACATGTACACTTAACAACCCTATGTCCACTGGGATGTAGGTCATGTCAAACGAGCCCCACAAATGGAGGATGACCAAGCGCTCCTTTGCTTCATCTGATAGATATTGCTTCCAATGCAACAAAAACCCCTTCTGAAATGGATTCTGAGGAAGTCTTCTGACTTCATAGATTACTGGACATTTCCCCCTATAAATAGACAAACCACATGTACAAGTGAAGGCCATCTCAACAACTTGGGGATCATAGATGTATAATAATATTTATGCACACTCTAAGATTAAGTAACATGCTTTGATATAAGAATTTGTCTCTTTCATCATGAACTAGTTTCCACAAGAGAACTAGATACATCTCTCAATATATGAGACAACGTATTCCTCAAAGGCATGATTATTAAGAAAGTTATGGACTGGGACATAGTTCTAGGCACACCTTGGCTATTGTGTTAGGAAAATAGTGTGGTATCACCCCTCCCCTTCCCCAAACACTAATGCTTTTGTACAAGGGGGAGGGCACAGATTGGGTCTATACCCCACCCAAGTTTGTCCCCCTAGACGAATTAGTAGATCATTACATGCCTCGCATGTGGCTTGGCCAACAGTGCTAGACCCCAAGCCCAAGAACACCAACTTTTGGCATTTTAAGCCTTTCGAAATGGCATTTAATCTTCTTCTGGCTACTCAAAGCTAGGTTTTGTCCCATATCCCCGAGAATTAGCTATTTGGATCTAATTTGGACTTATATATGTTTGGTTGAGATGATAACTTAATAAAAAGGCTTGTTTCATGATGATTTCACTTCAGAGCTTGCCCATGCAAGTAATTTTGTTGATTTAATAAAGCCTTGCAACAAGAAAGCATGATCATCAAATGCTGGCCTCAAGAACATGATTACTTAAGCCTTACTAAACATAAGAAACATACAATGAATTGGATCAATTTTACTACCTTGATGAGTATAATTTTCCTCAAACACCAGGCTGCATTTTCTTTCAAAAAATGGAATCCCACAATAAAAAAATGTCTGTCTTCCAATCTCAAGTTGTAACCCTCATCATGAGTGGGTTCACCTACCATTCTTCTGGCCTTGTATAAAGAGGGAAAAGACATTACATGACATGTTTAGTCTACCCAATCCAATTTATTTATTGAGTGAAATCATGACAAATGTTCATTCAAGAGTATTAAATAGATCAAATCAAAGTATGCAAAAAAACTTTGAAATTAAAAAGATTTAGAGACAAACTATAGGTTTAAATATAGTCCCAAATATAAGTGAATGTCACTAAAGGTTAAATCAGAGGAAGAAGTACAAACATATTAAGTCCATGAGTAACATTTTGAGGGAATTCAGGACATGACAAGATGATTCAAAGCAATACTCAAAAGAGGCAAATAACTAAGTGAATTTTGATGAGATATATGATCAATGATAAAAATATTACTTGACAATCAATGTAATTGACCGATATCAAATGAATTATTCTAAACGGTCTTAAATCTATCATGATAAGATGTCATATTCATACAAAATCAAACATTAAATTCCCACGAGTGGGAAGGCTAGAGACCAAAGTGGGCACTCAAGTAATAGATGATTTTCTACAAAATACCTTTCTTAGATATTTATCTAAAAACCCAACATGATACAAATCCCAAAACTAGTACAAGTCACTCATAAACATCTCTTCATCACCAAATTCGTGCAAGGTACCTCAAACATGGACCTCTATGTGACCCTCGATCACATCCAGACTCACATACTAATCCAACTTGACCAATAACCCTATGGAAGATAAGGTAAAGTGAGGTGCCTACCAAATATGTGCCTCTCCTTGAAGGTTGGATCCCACCATGATTTTTATGCACTTCACCCAAGTTAAGGCAACTTGAAATTTGGGAGACAGGGCATACAATATGAGCATACTCCCCTTCTTTCATACTCTAATGTGATAGTAGATCACTATTTTTCTAAACTAGAAGCATGATTAGGCCTTCAAACCATTTTTTCTTCAAATTCTACATGTTTTTTAATAAATTTGATATATAAATTTCCTATGATCCGATATTCTATTTATTTTCTAGAATTATTGCAAAATAAACTCATTATGACAACTGAGAACATTCCATGTCAACAGATATATTCTAATTAGCTAGGTCCAACTCGAGACCCGGGGAAAAGACCCCAGTATCCTTACACTCTGAACATGCACATAGGGACAAATTTATCTAATTACCCCATCATTGTTTGGGTTTTAATTGGGGGGGAGACCTTCTATCCCTACATAGTAATCAACTTGACCAAGTATATCTCTAAGTAATGATGTACTTTCCTCATGGGGGTTGTTCCACCCCTTCCCCACCATGGCTTGTACGACCAGCTGGGTTGTAAGTAAACTGGAGAACTTACTCGGGCTGAACTCACTAAGTGTTGCTGCTAAAGACTAGGCTAAGTCTGACAGGACTCCCTGAGGGTAAAGAGTCCTTTAGGTCTCACTAATATGACTAGAGTTGGTGAATACTAGACCTAGTTATGAAGAAAGAAACCAAAGACATGGGCAAGCTGGATTAGCTGGGTTTGGGGTGAACCAAAAGTTGGAGGAGCTTTATGGAGGCCTGAAAGAGGGATTCTACTACTCTTAAGGATGTGGAACAATTAGAGATGAGGTCTCGATTTCAAGCTCTAGGTTGCAAGGATTAGATACTGAAAGAAGATTTTTGGCTTTTTGTGCATCCATCCAAGGGTTTTGAACCCTTCATAGGGTGCATGTTGTGCTCCATGCCAAGATAATTGGTTAGGGCACCCTGAATCAAAGGGACATGACTGAGGAGACCAGTATTGTAGGTGGAGCTTGGGGTTTTGGCTGCAAAGGATTTTCAAGAAATTAAGGGCCCAAAAGGTTGTGTTCGTTGGCAAAGTGGTTTCCAAGGTCTTATATAGGCTTGAACTATTGAGGACAAAAGTATCGATGTTCATCCCTAAGCGTTAGAATAAACATGGCTCTGGTATTATCTATATCCTTGGAGATAAGTGTGAGTCGGGTGTCAGTTAACTCTGGTTCAACATCCAGAAGACAATGGTGTAGATATCTCACTGTGATAACGATCAGAGAGGGAGAGAGAAGGCGAGGGAAAATAAGACTTCTATTCTCATTAGATAGAAGATATTTGTAATGAGAGAGGAAACATATATTCTAGCAGCTCTACTCGGATCCAGCGTCTGCATCCGGGTGGGCTCTTCCACTTACTCAGATTTCTAATTTGTTTTACTCCAGAAGGAAAATTGGAATCTTATGGAATTTTCGATATGATCTCATAATAAAAATTTCAAATAAAAATATATAATTGACATTTAATATGATCAATAAAATTTGAAATGTTACTTGTATCCCAATGATCTATTTGTAAACTAAAAAGTAGTACAAAAGGATTTAAATTGGATTCCAGGGACCATGGTTCTGACCTACGCCCTCCATTGAAATGACATGTTTAACTATATTAGTACTTTCATATGATAGACTTCAAAGACCATCAGTATCTCAACGGGAGTCTTATCTTAATATATTTCTTCAATACTACTCTATTTGATTGCATTGAAGACTCATTCCTTAGTTTGTTATCAAGAGGTCTCGAGTTCAGCCCAACAATGGCATGAAAAAAATTACCAACTTCAACAAAAAAGATTCAATCAACATTCCAAGCTTTGGATCATCAAACAAAGTCATACTATGTCTCTCATTAATCAACATTGATTCTCAAATAATATTCTTGAATTAAATGTGAACTTCTAAAGTTAGAGGTCATCTCATTCCCCCATCTTGAAAGGAATATTTACCCAAAATTCAAAACCAATCATGTTAACTTGAGTGTCAACTTTACTAGCTTCCTGAATGATAGGGCTAACAACCCACCTTAAAATGTTTAATCTAGTTAATTATTAGTAGATTCCATGAGGTGAAAATATTTGTATCTGCATGAATTGTTGATGGAACCATGAGTATTTAAAGTGTGACCCCACATCCTCATTTATTATGTTATATCATCACATGTTGATAATATTTTTCACTTAGGTCTCTAGCATACAAACCATATATTAACTATGTTCATGAGATTGTGAGGAAAGATCTCTATACAGTATATCATTAATTCTATCTCAATATATTCATTTACACAAACACTTGTGTATCAAAGGTGGTTACTCAATCTCTTACACCTAAACTAAGATGAAATAAATATTTAGATGCAATCCAAACATAAAGTTCACATTACTTGGCATGTAGATATGATACAACAAATTGTTTTACAACTCAAAAATTAGTTTAAGTTATCTTAAAAAATAGACTTTCATACATGGAAATCTTTCTGAATCCAATCAAGTTCTTAAATTTTATTTACCTAAGGGGAAAAGTTCTTTTCTCAGGGTCCTTGAGTTTCACAACTTCCCTTAGGATTTTATTTTAACCATGATTATACAATTCTTTGTTTTCTTTATATCTACATCTCATGTATCATTGGCCTAATGCATCCCCCTAAGTATCTATGGGTATAGTTACTTATGAAGGTCCTAACCTAGAGGCTTGTTGTACTTATAGATAACTAATCCCTTAAAACCCCTGGCCTCATTTACTCATGGAGTTGCCATCTCCTAACCCCTCGAGCCTCATGTACTCATGGGTGGATTTATACTAACCCCACAAGCCTAATGTATTTATGAAATGTCTACCATCTACCCCCTTGGGTCTCATGTTCTGTTACAACATCCATACTTGATCTTAGGGTTGATACATGCTTCTTCCATGCATAAGGTTAGTTGAGATGTTATAAATTTTATTTTATCACTATCATTACATATGCTTTATTTTAGGATAGGGGTCTCCAATATTGTCCCTCTATGTCTTATGACTAATCCTGACCAAGGGATCTCTATGTCTTAGAGACACTTTTAACTTATCGTCACACCTTTATCTTGAAATTTCACCAACCAAGGTTTTCACATTACTACATGTCTTGAAACCACACACATCTTTCTTATTATAATGAGGTAGTAGAAAGAGCTTACATGCCTTGTATCCATCACACATCTAGTCCTTCAAGTATGGGTCCTTTTTAGGATGTACCAAGTTACCTGAAATCTTTACAACCAAAAACAAGGTTGGTCAACTCATCTTTCTAGAAGGGGAGTCTAACTTAGGATGTTCTCTTGGTATTCATTAGGAGGTTAGGCCCTCTAGCTACAACCTAACCCCATGGGTTTTAGCTCATATACCCACATAACTAAATAAATAAAATATATTTATTATATACATATATTAGAATCTAATGACCAAAAGGCCTCGTATAATCTAACAACTACTAATTCTGACCTAATCAAACTTTATATCAAACATATAGGCCCCTCACCATGTTTATTTCACACACAACTCTATGCTCTAGCCTCAACTCCTTCGACTCTAAGTGGCAACATGACACCCCACCGCACTCTACTATTGGTGCTTGCTAACACCTCCAAACCACCTCGGCTTGGACTACTCTAGTTAATGTTGACTCTAGGATCCTTCATCCACTGACATGTCGATGATCATCCTATCAACATCACTATACAAACATTGTCATGATCCTGATGGCATCCAGGTGCCAGATCCACTTAGGTACTTACAAGATCCTAGTATTGGGTTGTCCATGCCTTTTTTTGATCAATTGATCCGTAAATTGTTGTTCAAGGTTAAAAAATGTATTGATTTTCTTCCTTGCACCCTTGATTTTCTTCCTTATCCAAATACATGAAATCCTTTTATTCTCATCAATTTTATTATAAACTAGTAAGATTCCTTTGTATTTTCTTTCTCAATATAATGACAAAATAATACAATCTATTTAGCTAGTATAGAACCAAACCAAGCTTCATGTTCATGATTAACCAAGGGAAGAGGTTCATTAGACATTTGGGTCCTTGTTCATTATGCATAGCCATCATGGATAATGTAAGATCTAGGACAAAAAACTTAATGTGCTAAGCACCAACATCTCATCCCATATGGGAATATTAATGACAAAGATCTAAAGTAATATACTACTACATTAGGATTTCCTTGAAGCCACACAAGTTAGCTCCCACGATCGCTAGGGAAATCTAGAGCTTGCCCCACAGCCGACCCTGCTTGGGGGTGAGGCTGCCTGCCGACGCGCAGCGTTCCCTCTCCCCCTGGGCTTCTTCTTCCTCAGATGTCTCAAGGTGCCTCGACGATCAGAGCCTCCGCCTGCTTTTCGTCTAGGACCCATCATTCTTAGCGGTGATACTTGGCCTCGGATCTAGAGGTTGCGACGCTGGTGGTTTGGGCGACGTTCCCTGGCAGTGACTTTGCTTGTTGGGGTGGAGCGGAGAGCAGGCGACTTGCCCTGATTGTCAGTCCCTACAACAGTCGAGACCCCCACCCCCGTGCTTCTTCTTGGGCCTCCCTGCTTTTTCTTGTTTTCTTTGCAGTAGGTTCTTCTGCTCACTTCTCACTACTCGTCGACGTTGTTGTCACTGCTTGTCAGTGTTGTTGGCGCTGCTTGTAGGCACTGTTGTTCTCTCTATTTGGGAGCTATGAGTCTTGGCTCTTGGTGGCCTCAATTTTGTTCTGTTCATATTCATTACTGGGTCTATGGCTCTGCATGTGGTGGAAAACACTGGTCTGTATATTTTTCATTTGCAATTTTATCATCTCTAATCTATGCTTAGTTTGAAGGAATCTCTTATGAAAAGTTGCTTATGTCAGCCTAGTGGAAAAGAGATCAATGCAGAAGTGTTTTATTATCATTCCAATATGAGTTTTGGGGATCGGATAGCCCTGCTCTTGGTGGTTTTATGTACTTCGAGAATCACTTTTCCTATGTGTAGATGCCATATGGCTTTTAAGTAATGAAGATGTTCAGATTGTTAATAAAGTGACTGTTATGATGTTAGAATTTTCTACAAAACTGTATACCCTTAGACCCATATCATACACCCACATTATATGCAGGTCTGACGATGAATTATGTGGTTCTAGACCATTGTTAGTCATGTTCACACGAGTCCTAAATTTATAATATTGAGCACTACCCTACAAGCATACAAGTGCATATAGTATATTCGAGATCATCCAAGGAGCAAGGTTGTTAAAACCAAGTGTGTTGATGTTCAACAATTTGGATCGATTATAAAAGGATGATTTGGTTTAGATCAAACTAATTGTTAGATTAAGAGAAAACAACAAAATTTAACTACTTCAAGAGTGATTGAGATCATATATATGGAATTTTGGAATAGGGATTTCACTTCTACATCATAACTTACATTAAACCATGAAAATCATACATAATAGTCAATCTTACAAAGGAGGTTTGTTGTATCAGTGATATGAGACAACTCTCACTCCACATAGCACTCCTTATGCTTAGTTGAAAACTACAAACCTTAGATCCTCAAGACACTCTTTGTCACCCCCGTGATCAAAGGTATGTTGTCAAGATAACTACTCCTTACCCCTTAACATATCTTCCCAGATTACATAAAGAAACATATAACATGCAAGAAAGATATCCATTCATGCAAATAAGCAAATAAATACCAAAACATATCTTGGAAAAGTAAACTAACTAGCATCAGACATGAATTTTGAGTTTGCATAAGTTATGATAGGAGAATTACTCTCACATGCTCAAGAAATGAAGTTCTACTCACTCATGGTGGTGAAACACAAGTAAAAGTGATAGATTTTGAAGCTAAATATGATCAAAGAAGGGAAGAGCAAAGAAAATCTAGGGAAAGAAGAGGAACAAGGATGAACTTTGGCCTAAATACAAAATTCCATCCTTATTGGTGCTTCTACTCCAACAACCTTCTCTCTTGAGTGACTAGAATGGATTGGAGAAGCCTCTGCTATAGTCTATGAAGAAGAATGGAGTAAAGAAGAGTTCCTCTCTCGAGTAATCACCTCTTCTTCTCCAAAATCATCCCTTTTGTCTTCTGCCTTGTTCTCTGGTCGAAATGTGTTCCGAATGACAAGTGATAACCGTTCCTTGTATGTGTTTTTGTATTTAAAAATGAGGGATGGTTTCTCTAAAAAATAGCAAATATGATGACATGACATGTCGAAGAATACATAGTGTGTTGCCCTGAGAAACTATTGTTGGAACTTCTTTACTCGAAGGATGCATAGTGTGTCAGTTGACCGACACACCATGTTGTTGAGAATCAGAGAGGACTTTAGGAGATATTTTAATTGACTAGACATGGCTTGCCTTCTGAGAGACACGTCATTTTGTTGCTCATCAAGAAGAAAGAAATCCATCTATAGATTTACACATCATGTGTTGATAGACACACACCATGTTCCCTTTAGAAGCCTTGAGAAATCCCCTGAAATATGTGCAATACTCTTGGGGAATCCAACTAAGGTCAGATTTTAATCGGATTAACCATGTTTCCTCATCATTATCATGTACCTATCATCACAAACATGAAACAAGTAAAACAATTGAAAAGTGAGAAATCTAGTATGATTAAGAGTAGAATTATGGTCAAAATGAGTGAATTGTCACCCAAAAATAGTTCAAAAAGTAATATAATTTATGCACATCACCCGCAATGATACCTGCTAAAACTAAAGTGGTGTGATTTAGGTATGATCATACCCACACCATACCTAGAACATTTAGAGCCATATGGTTGGGTTATCACAACTCATAACTAGATACTTCTAGGTTTTATCTTTACTAAAGAATAATATACTACAAGAAACATGTTTCATAGTTATCTCTTTAGTTATCATTACAATGTAACTAGTAGAGAAACACTTAACCCTACTTATTCTTATAATCCTTAGTTGAGACTAGGAGAGAATTGAGTTCCAGGGTTAAGAAAGAAAATAGATGATAGGATTAAGAAATATAGATGAGAAGACTTAGAGGTATTTTATTTTGGGCTAAAACCTTAGGCTTTGGCAAGACAAAATCAAAGTGGTCCACAAATCCTCATAGACCAACTAGTGGTGTGGAGGAAAATCTTTCCATCTCCCAGTTTGTGATCCTTTATAAACACCATTGCCTTCCATAAAATGTCCTAATAATTCCATTATGGCTCTATGGAATATTTAAAATGATTATTATTAGATGTTAATTATTAAATTCGTGCTTTGATGCCAATTGGGATGACCCCTCTCCCCATTATCCTTCAATTCTTGGTGACAAGGATTTCTTCACTAATTTCTAGGATCTATATTTAAGAAATTACCAACAACAATCAATAATTTTCCAAGGATAACATTGTCTGATAATAAAAGGAAAATAGATGCTCCTAAAATGATTTACATAAATTTTTGAAAGGTAATATATAATACATGAAAGGAAATATCACATCCTAATATTTAAGGTCTCAGATAAAATAATCTTAAAAGGAATGATTGGACTACCCATATCACCAAAGTGCACCTCCTTTTCAAGGATCCCATCACTAAAAACTCCATAGTTAAGCATGCTTAGCTTGGAGTAGTACTAGGATGGGTGACCAGTCAGGAAATTGACTCCATCTTGTGAAATTGACCCCATCTTGTAAGTGAGTGAGGACAAAGTTCACATCTAAGGCTAATGGTGGTTTAGAGGGCCAATCTTCACTCCTGAAACTCTACTAGAGCCTTAGGCAATGGGCCCATGCATTACAAATGGTATAAAATCCATATGTGGGGCCCACATGGGCATGTGGCATGCCAATCTTAAGCCATGCAATCTAAGAATGTTGGAAAGCATTGTCCATGGTGGTGTAGACACCCATGTGTTGGTAGTCATGATCAGAAGATGGGTGTTCATGGGCCATTATGGGTCCGCACTGAAATGGGGAAATATTTTGAGGTTGTATAATTGAGCCTTGATGAGGAAATCAAGAGTCTAAGTGGGGGGATTGTAAAATGCCAAGATTTGCGGAATTGAAAATAATGATATTAAAAGGAATGATTGGACTACCTATATCACCAAGGTGCACCTCCTTTTTAGGGAGTCAATCACTAAGTACTCCAAAATCAACTTGGAGTAGTACTAGGATGAGTGACCAGTTGAGAAGTTGATCCCGACATGAAGTGAAGGCTAGTGGTAGTCAATGGGGCCAGTCGTCATTCTCAAAACTCTACTAGAGCCTTAGGCAGTGCTCCTGAGCATTGTAAGAAATATCAAAACTAAATATCTATCTAATCCTCATGGTGACTTTAGCTTCATGATATTCGATGCATTCATCTTGATCTTCATATATTCAATATATGAGTAGGTTAGATAACTTAAAAACCAACAAACAAATATGCACACAATATATTTCTATACTACGTATGTAGGTGCAAACAAAATGTGTGCATATAGGGATAACAACTTATAATACTCATCATTAAATTTCTTGTATAAAAGGAACTTATATTTTCAAATTAAGTTCCTAACCCAAATTTGTCATGCCATCTCGAGTATATCCATTCATCTATCCATCATTTTAGTTTCATGTATTAGCCTTAGGGGTTATGATATTGGGTTCACAATATCATGACATTCATTGTGCTATACGTAGGGCACCATAATAAAAATGGAGTTGAAACAAACAATTCAAGCATATGATCAAACATTTGGAAAACATTCGGCAATACTTGGAAGTCAATATGAAGATTATCCATAAAGTAACCATGTACATATTTAATGAAGAAACCATCCTAGATTAATTCAAACTCTTCAATTTTTATGCAATCCAAACAAGACATATTCCAAAAACCTTAAAATTACCACATAATGCCATGGTGTCGTATTCATATTCATCTTATATGGATCAACATTTGTTCTAGGTCCTAGAGGTCCCTCTGTAGTATTGTATTGGGGTTAGGTTCCTAAACCCTAAGTTTCTCATGTTAATGGTCCAAAGATCAGGAAATCCAAATGCATATTAAGGAAACCATAGTCTTACAAAAATCATGAGATTCCATTATTACTATGCATTAGATTATATTACAGAGTAAAATACTCACTAATTCCAACATCCTATTTTCCAAAATCAGGGTTTACATGTAGTCATCACCTTATATTCATGCATCAAAACATATTTTTTGAACTAGAAGCATAATTAGGTCTTAAACTATTTATTTATACTCTACATGATTATTTGATAAATTTATTGTACAGATTGGTTGTGATCTGATTGTTTATTTATTTTCTAAAATTATTGCATAATAAAAACATTCTGACCAAAGGGAACATGCCATATTAGAATATTGACTTATTTCTAATTATCCCAGGGTGGCTTTGGATGAGGGGAAAAGCCCCACTACCCTTGCACTTTGAGCACCAGGGGCAAATCTATCTAATTACCCCAACCATGACTAAGTTTTGATTGGGGGAAAACATGGATACCCCTACATGGTGTTCAGGTTGATCATGTGAATCCCAGGGTAGCAAGGTACTTTACTTATGGGATCATACCACCCATTTTCCACTATGGATTATGAAGCCAATCAAGTTGTGAGTCAACTAAAAAGGGTGTGTCTAGGTAGTACACACTGAGAGACACAACCAAAGGTTGAGTTGAATCCAACATGACTCCTCGAGGGTAAACATCCCTTTGGATCTCACTGAGGTGACCATATCTGGTGGGTACTAGACCTAGTTATGAAGCAAGAAACTAGAGAAACAAAGGAAGACAGATTACTTGGGTCTAAGGTGAAATAGAAATTGAAGGAGATAGTTAGAGATCCAACATAGGGCTTCCACTACTTGAAAGGGTACATGGTAGTCAAATATGAGGTATTGTCTTCATGCTCTGGGTTGTAGGACTTTCTCCACATCCATCTAAGGGTTTTAAACCCTTCAAGAGATCCATGTGTTGCTCCAAACCAAGCTAATTGGCCAGGGGCACCCTAAGTCAAGAGGCAAAATTGAGGTGTTCAATTTTGTAGGTGAAGCTTAAGGGTTTGATTGTAAAAGTTTGTCAAGTGATTGAGGGTCCAAAAAGGCTACATGAGTTGGTGTGGTGGGGGGGGGTTCCTAGGCCCTTATGTAGGGTTGGAGTTTTGAGGGTGATGGTAGTAATGGCAATCCCTATGCGTGAAATAAACTAGGATTTGGGGTTATACATATCCTTCGAGATACTAGTGATTCTAGGTCAGTTGGGTTTAGTTCAGTCAACCTAAACCAGTGATGTAAATATCTAATGGTGACAAGGATTATAAAGGGAGAGAGAAGTCAAAGTCAAAGAAGAGTCATATTCCCTTAAGATAGAAGAGAGTCTACGCGAGAGAGGAGACCTACCACTCACCCACACTTCTAATTTTTTTAGTCAAGACTCCATTCCCAATATACAATCATAAAGTCCACATGTTGCTATATTCCCTCTCAAATTTGGGGACAATACTTTATTAGCTATTATCTGACATTCGGTAAAAAACCAAGTACAAACTAATTTGTTATTACCTGAATCTTGGTTTTCAAGGCAAAGCTATATAATTACTTAACAATAACTTTACATCACAAGGAAACTTGGAATCTTTTGGGATTCATTTTTTTAACAAACTAAAAATATTGTTCATATTTAGTGTGAGCACAAATTAGAAAATTATAAATTTCTATCCTAAGGATCTATTTGTAAATTAAAAATTAGTCTAAGAGGCTTAAATTGGATTCTAGGGATCATGTTTCAAACCTAGGCCTTCCATTGAAAATATAAGATTAACTGTGATCTTACTTTCATATTCTAGGATTGTAACACCATAAGTATAATGAAGTCTTATCCTTACACATTTATTTAATATTACTCTATTTGGTTGAATTAAAGACTCAATACAAGTCCAAGGCTCATAATAATCAACCAAGGCCATACTATTTCTCTCGTCACTCGAATTTTATACTCGCATAATATTCTTGATGACATTTGAAACTTCCAAAGTTTGATGTTGTTACATGTGGTATACCCTTAAAGTAGTTTATCAACAATCATCATTTATGTTTATTCCCTACTCTTTGGATACTGTGTTAGATCTTTATTATAAGTATGGCTCTTTCTAAAGATGACAAACAAATAATCAAACATGCAACCATATGATAAGAAACCATATGATCTTTAGCTCTAGTGATCCAACACTTTGATACATTCACATTAATCCTTATCTCCAAGTATAATATAACGCTACTCTCTTGAAGCACTAGATTTCAAGAATCATAACATGGTAGCTAACAAGTGATTCATTCGACAACAATAGAAGGGAGGGTAACATTGCTAAGAGTATATATATTCAATGGAATATGAATTTTACATGGTTGGGAGGCATTCATGGACACTCCTAACCCAATTTCACGAGTTTATCCACTCATGTTAACATGTGGCATGGCTGATTTACATGTGAAAAAGGCCATATCCTAAGAAAAATAGGGGATGCATGTGAAATAGAGTGAGGAAAGTGAGATGATAAAAACAAAGCAGTATATGTTACCGTTGAATGTTGATGTAGAACTCCTATTCAATGACAATGGTGAGGCTGATGATTGGGAGGAATCATGCATCCTACCTTATCTCAAACTCAAGCAGTAGATATCTCCAAGTGACACAAACCAATGAGAATTGGACCTTCATCCTTGTCTAACAATGGAAGTCAGTGGTAGATACCAAATTTGGCATCACTTTGTGGTAGCAAAAGAAGAGCTGCTTTCATTTAAATAGTTAGGTCCCTATTTATAGGTATTGGAAGTGTACTCGAGGAACCTCAACTCGAAGGATTTACTTTCCAATAAGACTCAACACACATGCCTCAGGGTGCATGCTTAACTAATTTTGTGGCTACATATGTTGCTAAATGTTCATCAATTTACAATGGTCTGTGACATCATCAGTTCATATGGAAAAGCTTTCATCAGTCATTGGACTAAGGTTCCATTGGTAGATAAAACTGTGTAGTCACCACTTGATGATGTAGTTCCTTCATCGGTTGAGAGGTAGGCAAATCATTGGTTGAAGACTCTATATTATCACCAGTTGATGAAGAAGGGCAAACTATCAATTGATGGATACTGATCTATCATCAGTTGATCAACAACAAACCATAGGATCATCTGTAGGCAATAATGGAAGTGTAATAGGTTGTTTATGAATGCTTATTCATTGGTCAATGAGATTGGTTACCAACTGATGGTCCTTCAGACTGGTGAAAGTTGACTACTTACATGGCTTGTAGCCATAGACTTTCAATTGATTAAATATGTTACGAGGATATCTATATTGTTTTTTTCCTACAAAAAGAAGTAAAGTAACTACAATTTTATAATGATACACATTACAAGTATAGTTGAGATTTAACATGCTAAACTCAATGGTATTAGAATAAATGGATGATAAAATAGGCATATGACATACAAAATAGATTTTGTCAACCACCCTAAACTTATAATATAGATTTTTGTCAAGATAATAAATAGAATAAAAATATAAGGTAACAAATTAGGGATTTCAAACATATAAATCAAGGTTGTTATTTCCTTTTATGTAAGAATAGATATTATATTAATAAGATACATACGACATCTACACAAATAAGAGTTCCAAATTATCTCAAGAACATAGTAGCAAGAGGTAGAATGACTTCATACAAGCTTATTTGAATATGGATAATAAGCTTCTACATTAATTCTTGCCCATCTTGCTGGATGAAGTAGCGTCCAACCACAATTCTTCAATGATCATTGTTAGCACTTGCATCAAGGAATCCACAAATACAATGCCAAAACCATTGGAGTAAAAATACACATAGGCACCATCACTCTTCCATAGATAAATAAGAAGGTCACATAGAAAACTTAAGAAAACACATATTAAAGGAAGAGGATAAGCCTTGAACAAACCTAAAAGAAAATGAAACACACCTAACATTATGATACAACACAAACAGAATGTATAGAGACACAAAAATAGCAAACATGTTACTAATAGCACAGATACAGTCAGAAGAAACCCAGAACCCATGAACGTTTTTGTCTTGCCATTGAAGAAATAAATTGATGACAAGAAAAGATGGGAGGGACTACATGGGGAAAACCCACCACCACCATCACAACCATCAAACACAACTTTTCCCCTACTCAAGTCTAAGCTCAAGCATCAAGGGGAACAAACATGGAGGCTTGGAGCATCCACCACCCAATCAAGATCCCTCAGAAGCCCGTTACACCTATAAGAAAAATGATATTCACATCATTGTTCCCCACTAAGACAAGATGAGTTGAATCTAGAAGGAAAGGGGAAGAATAAAGCCCCACCCCAGCAGGTGTGCCCCCACCATGTCTGCACACCACGTTCAAGGTCCAATGAAACAAAGCACAACCTCATCCAAAGGAAGAGAATATCGTTGTCACCTCTCACAGAAGCCAAGGCCAAAATCCCACCCCAACTAAGTCCTAGGGGAACCCACAAGAATGAGAGAAAGGTAGAAGAGTGTTGATAGGAGACATGTACACTTGGAATAAGGGCAAGAGCCAAACCCAGATGAGGAAGAAAGTACATAGAGGGAGTAGGGGCCCTGAGGACCATTGGCGACACCCTTTTCCCTGAGAAGAAAAGGCAAAAAGTGGGATCCCTATAATTAACTACATGATCACCAAACATACTCTATTGCTTCTCACTATAAATCAAGGTTTCTATAATCATGCTTTTATGTCAACTTTACGCCAAGGTCGTTGCCTAGTTGTACTTGTGCCTATTTTGTCCCTTGGAATCATGATTAAGAGGTTGGAGTTCTTTGGTCTTTCATCTGTTACTTACCCTTCCTATATTTAGGGGTTTCCTCTATGCTATCCACTCTAGTTGATTTTCCTGGATGTCTGTGCATAATTCCTCAAAAAGGTAGCTTTCAATCTTGAATTCTATTTTCTTGGACATAGAAAGTTTATAGAGGTAAGATTAAGCTAAAATGTGATTGTTCTTCTATAGAACACTCAACTAAATGTCCATTTAGTGGGAAAGTGGTACCTATAGTACAAGTAAGTTGTATATAGAGTAGTGACTTCACATCCTACATTCCAGTGCCCCAAATTTCCTTGGATTTAGTAAACACTATTAAATTCCAAGGGTTTATTCTATTAAACTTCTAAGTTCTACTACTGATCTTTATGTATCTACATTCTTGATCCTAGGTACACACCTTCCTGGAAGCACCCTTGTCTCCTAGCATGACACAACTCTCATTCTTTGATTCTCGCTCAGGTTTTTATTCTCTTTTTGTCTTTTTGGTGTTTTTTGGTATTTGGATTTTTATAGGCTGCCTAGCCTTTTTTTATTACTTTTAAGACTTTAGCCACTAGAATGAGGTAGTTTTTTCCTTGGTATGAGACTTGTGCACTTCTATCCAATTCTTGAACTTTTGAATATCACTTAGAAGTGTATTTAGACTAAGATCCACCTTATTCTCAAATAGGTCTCTAGGGATTAAGCCATTTATTTTTTGCCTACAACATCTTAAAATAGAGTTGGTAAAACGCATAATGAATTAGAATGTGATAGAGATATAATGCATGAATTTGTTACTTTATACCTTAAGATCATCAATTCATAGCTTGAAAAAGGTTAGATCTAGTCTTAGGGTGAAAATATCACCTAAAAAATTGGATCAAAACTTGCTTAAAGTCAAAAAAGTTATCCACCATCAGGTCAAAGTTTTCTCAACTTAAGGTTATATCATTAATGAAAATTAACATGTAGAATCTAAAATTTACAAAATTTCCAAAACTGTTGAGAATTGTATGTGCATATAATATGGTATAATAGCTACATAAAAGTATAACAGTGTGTGAGGAATGAGAGTGTACCTACCTAACCCATATACACCTCAAAAGTTATCCTTCACCCTATACCTATAGTGTAAAAGGAAGAGGTTAGATGTAAACTCACAAGGTTTAGATATGGTCGTGCAGTCTCTCATTTTCCCAGTGGGATAACATCAACTAGACAACATATATTCCACATATGTGGTAGTAGTAATTATCTTGAAATTATTCAACCCTTTTCTCTATCTCAACCAAAACTTGCACCTAGAATATCACATGGCCTTTGATTGTGGTATTTCTTGGGGTTCATGTGACAAAATTGTGGTTTACCGAAATCCCAATAATTTGTCAAGTAGCCTCAACAATATTCCGTTATCACTTCAACTATGGCCGTTTTGCATTTCTCAGACCTTTTTCTCTGTTATACTTGCAACATTTGTGGTGTTATTACAATTTATTAGGATGAAAAGAGTGTTACACCTATTATATAATATATAAGTCTTGGATCTCTATTCATAGACAAAAGTGTCAAATGGCCCTCATGCATAACATGTATGAAGGTGAATCAAGGATTATGATTCTTTACTGTTTGATTAATCTTTCTTCTTCTCCAAGCTCCTTTTTGGTTATTATATTTCCCACGAGGTAGTATACAACCATGTAAACATCTTAAAGCTTGTATTCAAGTAGTAGTTGGTAAGATGACATTACATTCACCATCATATATTCTCCAACTATAAGGATTTCATAGAGGTTGAGCTTGAGTATGTGCACATGATCACATAGGAATATGACAGAGAACTCACCATCTTCTGCCATGACTCTATACATAATAAGATTCATGTCTTCTTAAGGTATTCCATAACATTCCTCTTTGTATATTTTGTCAAAGGTTGGTGTTTCTCTCTCAACATGCTCTGCTACATCTTTTGAGTAGCCATGGGGGATTTCCTATTCTTAGTTTATTTTGTAGACTCTTCATATTGTTCACGTGCATGTTCAACTATAGGATGGATTGTGGTTGCTGGTTATAGCTTGGGTTGCAGTCTTTGTGTTACTTTTGCTATTCCAAAGTTGGATCAACTGTAAAAGGGGATTCTAACCACTGCTTCTGCTCAGATGGATGTATCCAGAGATATTTCAATTCTTCCCTCCAGAACCTTTTCTTAGGGGGGATTTTGTTTTGTACTTCTTCCTTAGTATTGTGTTCATGTAGGGATCATAGAAGAGTCTTCTGTCATGGATGACCTTCATGATATATTTCTCGACAACCATGGAAGTATTAATAGGCTATATCTTTTAAGGGAATATTCCTATTCAAAGCATTTGCCATCTACAACACTATGGATGTGTTGTCCCTTGAGTCAGGCCGTTATTGGGGTTGTTTGAGTTTATTGTGAAATTCTTCCACCCAGATGTGTAAAAACCATCACCTTGATTAGATTCGCTACCCATATTGGTATATTTTGTCTTTTTCATGCCTGTAGGTCGTGGAAGAGAAGTTTGTTTCTTATTAGCTCTCTCAAACTATAGTTATATATCACAACTTTTTGATCAACCAAGTATAATATAGATAGCAACCACTGGTCTTTATATTTATAGCGTAATGAGCTTCTTTTGTCTATTTCTTTGCAACAAAACGATGAGTTCTTTAACTGATGTGTCAAGATTGTTGTCCTTGAGGTGGGAGTATAGAATCATTTTAGCACCCAAGATTGCCCCTTGTTTGTCTTTGTGCAAGAATTCATATATGATCATCCCATGGAGCACCTTAAATAATATAATCTTTTCAAGGTTTTTTCCTTCAACGCAATTCTAAACTCTTCTCTAATCAGGTTGTGCCCCCGATTCTCATACAAAACATCGCTTACATGCTTCTCATTGTCCAAATTATCCACCAAGACATGTATGTCCCTTGAGATCATCCATGAAGTGGATGTTATATCCATGTCCTTCATTTTTCATAGGAGAGTGTGGAGGTACAACTTGACTGATCACATGAGGGGTTCCTAGATCAAGGAAGACTAGATTTCCATCCTTCTTGGAGCAATGCTATACAAGTTATGCATATCTCCCTCACATCATCAAAAGTAATATTTTTGTGGTGTTACCCCTCCTTATCTACTTGTTGTGCTCCTACTTCTATAGGTTGTTATGTGGATCAATGGAATAAAAAGTTGATGTAGGCTTCTCCAAGTTGGATTGGGGGTGGAATTCCATAATGAAAAAAAATCTTCATTTTTCATTATTTCTATAGTAGTTTCCCCTACCATTTCATCCGTAGATAGGCATGCATTAGCACAACCTTATCTTCCCTACTGCTTCATATGCAATATATGTTTGTTTTCCCTTGACCATTAAGTTGTATGCCCATGTCCTCTACATAATTAGCTTGTTCATGCTCCCCTAGTGCCATCAACACATTTACCGATTGTTTGGGTGAGGTGGTTGATTTTATGTTGGATTCAACATCTTTCTTGAAGCCATTGGTGTTGTTTTATAAAATATTCCCTATCATATTGATTAGATAACATGATTGTGGCACAATCCTATAGAGCATGTTTCACCTGCTTCTTCATGGGATACCACAAGCATGCCTACTTCTTCATAATTACTATTGCGAGTTGTGGTATAGGGTGCTATCTTAATTTATGTTGGTTCTTCTACTTCTTCAAATTTGCCTCTTCATGTAGTTCTAGTGAAGGTGAATTAGAAGAAGCTCTCTTCCTCTTCCTATCTCCCTCAAAATAGTGTTCTTATATAGATCGTCCTCTTCCTTGCATAGTTTGTCACATTCAATGCACAAACCAACAATTTCCTTGGCCACGTTCTCCATGGCTTCTATCATATGGTATTGGTAAACTACTAGTAGTTTGAGATTCTGCAGTAGGTGCATGACTAGCTGCATTTTCGTTGTGACCTCCTTGACCTACGTAGTTAGTATTGCACATCTAAAGATACATTTATATAGTATGTGTGGATGTGAAAACCATATCACGCATGATGTCAAATTTCCACTCAATCTCCATGAATTGAAAGGTGGTATTGTCCTGACCTCTCATGGAAGAAGGTTGCTCAGAGTTGATTTCTTTTCCTTGCATCTCCCTCTGGGGGTTGTGTAGTGTGTTTTGTCCCACATTCTAGATGAATTTTTCATCCAACAATTGAGCAACTTCATTGATTGACACCCCATCACTAACATTGCTAGACTCTTTTGTTTTTGTTTGCATAGACGATTTCTTCTTTAATGAAGATTGTTGTGTATATGTCCCAGTAGATCTTTCTATATATGGTTCCTTTAACACACATGCTGGTATTTTAGATTGGGAAGTTGGGGTAGTGTCCACTACTGTAGGTTCCTTTGATGGTTACCTCTGAGATGAAGGGCTTGTTTCCTTCCCATGTCCTTTTGTACTCCTCTTGGGAATCTTGATGGCTAACTTGGACTTTTTAGGTGGTCCTAGGAGTCATTCTTCTTTTTAGGGATTCGTTCCTTCTAAATTTTCTACTTTGATTACTTGAGGCAGTGAAGTTGATCACAACTTCATTTTTAGGATTTTAGTCATAGAGAAAATAGGTCTCTGATAACATCACAATTCATGCAATATTACTATGTATTTTACCTTAGATTTTATACCTTTATTATCCATGATATGCCTTTAATTATTTCATTCTTAATATTTTGTAATTTGTTCCTTTTCTAGTTTAGATGCTTAATTAATGTATTTTCTTATTTGTAGAAAAATGAAGCATGCCATAACATTTACATTGTTCACAAGGTTTGAAAACTCAAAAATATATTCAAATTCAATGAAAAGTCCAAAAAGAGAAGAAAGATGAGAAGCCATGTGAATTGAGTGAATTGTGGGGCAATAACTTAGTGACTAGATAGAAATGGAATTGACATCAATTGTACATTGGGAAAAAGATCAAAACTATTGCTTGTGTTTGGTAGTATCCAATCAAGTGCGTGCCTCCATGCAACATGCATGCCCCAAAATCTTTGTGGTTACTCCAACCATTAATAGAGTAAAATGGATGATTGTAAGAATGGAAATAGTCCCAACATTGACAACTGCAGTTCACAGCTATCCCAGTCATGAACGTATCAATGTCCATTTAAATAACAATGCAATCGAGCACATGTTGCAAGGCTATTGACTTGTTTTGTTAAATACAAACTTGTCGACCTCTTTTACTGATACAAGGATATCAAGGTGTCCTATTGATAAATTAGCCCATGGAAATTCAATTGATAAAGTAATCAACACTGGAATAGAAATAGTTTCATCAAGCACTTGGCAAGTTGCCAATAAAAAAACAAAGGCACAACTCCTCTTGTGACCCTTTGTTTGTGCATGAATATGTCTTATCATCCAAGGTCAACAACCAAGACCTTAACAACCACATCTTTGCACTATCAGTTCCAGTCGACAACCACTGGTCAATGTTTCCGGCTGACAACCACCAACATGTCGATAGTGTCATTTATCAACCAGGGTCCCACTGCATTAAATTTTATGACTTTTCAAATCCCAAGACCAATTATAAGGCTTGCCCTCTATTCCTATAAATACCAAGCAACCACCACTAGAAAGGAGATCTTAGACTTTTGGGGGACGAACAAGCCAAAAGACTGTTGTCAAGATCAAAGTCAAGTCCAGATAATATTGACCTCTAGACTTGACAACCAGCCACCTTTTCTCTTTTCTCTTCTTACTGTGACTGGTTCAAGTTTTAATATGTTTTCTTCTTGTACCATGAGTGGCTAGCCTATATAACTTGGATTGGGAGTATCCATCAGGGCCTTCCAACCATTTCATTTTTCCTTCTTCCATTTATTACATATGTTCTTACAATTTTATATCTATGCTCTTGGTTTCATGTGTCACATGTTGATTATCTACCTTCTTGTGACGATTGATATAGATTCATTTGAGAGAATGATTTCAATAAGATCTGGAGTAAATGTTAGTAAAGATACAAGAGAGTCCAGGGTTACTATAATAAAAGTCATACGATTATGCTTGTTACCTCAGTTATCATCTTGAGAGAGAGATACATTTGGATAGAAATCTACCCAAATCTCAAGAGAAGGAAGGAGCATATGCATTTTATGAATCTTTGCCAAATATGCCAGGAACATATATAAATTGAAAGAGAAGACTTTATATGGCTGTAGATGGTTTGATTAGTAAAACCCAATCCAAGTTTCCCTTTTTATCGTTTCACAATTTTCTATATTTCTTCTTTGATTTTTGATAACTTATAGTTACAACTTTAATTAGATTAATTCATTCTTTAATAAGACACCAATTTCATCTTTTTTGTTTATCTAAACTAATCTAAGATCTCCCGTTTTTATTCTGTTATTCTCTTTGTCCCTGTGTTTAACCCCACACTACTATAATAAACTTTGTATTGAGTTGGGGATGTCTCTTATAGTCAGGTATAAATTTAACGTTTGATATCTTTAACTTGAAAATTGTGTTTACACTTTTGACCCATGAAAAAGAGCGATCAACTTTTGGCACCGTTGCTAGGGACAAGACAACGAAGATCCACTAAGAACTTGGGTCCACTTAAAATTAGTATGTGACTTGTTATTTATTTCTCTTAAAAAGATCTTTTCTTTTCTATTTTTTGTTTTTCTTATCAAGATCTATTCCGGTAGTGTACTCCTCCTTCTACCGAGTTTTCATTTTAGTAATACTATTTTTCCTTAGTTTATTATTTTAGTTTTGTTTTGTAATTTTGTTCATAATATTTGTAACAAAAAAAATATGTCTCTTTTCTCAATTTTGATTGAATCCATGGATCTGACCACATCAAGGAAGACCATCTTGTTCACTTGCATCCCTGACTTTTTCCACACTCCAGACTGTTGGAAGATCATAGAGAATCATGCACTTTGGTAGGTATCCTTGCACCAACAAGTTCAGTTGACATCCTTGCACCGATCCCCACCAACTTCTTCTACTTTGTTGTTTACCACTCATGACTCTATTTCTTTGACATCCCATGTTGGGTTTTCAACCCAAGATATTATGAGAGAAACTACTAATGCAAGAGAAAATATTGATTCACTCAAGTTAGCCATGTCATCCTACTTTTAAGATTTGATGTTTCATATCCAACTGCAAACGAGAGGTCAAACCACATGATCCAAGAATTGACTAAGATTCATGCCTGCAACAGAAGCCTCAAATACGTTGGTGAACAGAGTTTTGCTAATACACCTTTAGTGTATAGAGCGGATCCACACTCAATTTACATGTATGATGACTTCAACCATCGCACCCAATACACTAGTCCTAATACATAATTCATTTCACCTTCCTACTCGGATCCTCCATTAGACTCAACTAGATTTTTTAGTGAAGATTCTCCTATCCAGGATTGTCCTTCATTCCACCATTTTGATACAATACAACCACTAGTGGAATATTTATAATATCCATACATGGAAGTTGATGATGGAGATCTTGACATACCCCTGGACGACCAAGAAGCCATGTATCATCCTACAGACAATTTTGATGACTCACTTGATCGGTCCACTTTGTTTTCTTCCCAAACTTTGAGTGACATTTCTCATGTTGAGGATTGTCATTTTGTTACTAACATGCCATCTACTTTGGACTGGAATAGTTTATATGATGAGGATGACTATTACTACACATTTGGGGAATGTCATCTCAATCTTGATGACCAACCATTTTAGACTTTCACTTCACCCCCTTGAAGGGTGATGACAATACGGGGGATGTTGTTTAGACAAAATTTTAGAGCACGGTTGCAACTCATGAAAGCATCCTACCACCTTGCTCAGTGACAAGCTTGGGGTTAAGGATTCACAAATTGATTCATCTAATATTAATCCACATACAGAAGATGATTGGATGTCCCATATGAAACTTGGGTATATAGAAAGTGATCCAGTCTCAAACTTTACAAAGGAGGGTGAAGACCATAATTGTTTTTCAAATTCAGAACCTCTTACCTCCGTCATTTCATTTGCTAAACTCCTAGGGCCTAACTATGAAGATCCTTACTTTGAAGGATATCCTGATGATGTTATGAATGCCAAGTTTAATGCTCATCTTGTTTTAACTCACCTCATCATTATTATATTTATTTGAATTTCAGCTTCATTCATCTCATTGATTCCTTTTTACAATTTTGGTAATCAATTCTAAGATTAGGCACTGCTTCCCACAATTTAACATTACTTGTTCTTCTGTTTCATGTTATATATGATGAACCTAAGGTTTGTGCATGGTTTTTGGAGCTAGTGTAAGATCAAAATTTTGAGCGGTGTTTTCACATATTTGACAATATTCTAAGGATCCTTGAACTGTAGAAAATATTCATTATAGTTTGGTCTTGCGATGATGAGTTTTGAGTTTAATTACGATGGATTGTTTACTATGATGGTATTCGTGCTTTCCCACATTAGCTTGAGTTTAAACACATAAAAAAATCAAAAGAGGCTTGGCCGCCCAAAAATCCCAAAATAATTTCCTTTTCTATAAAAGCACAAAATCATAAAAATAACTATGACCCATGTCCAATTAATTAGAATGTAGTGTTAAAAGCCAAAGAGTGAATAAAATTATGAGTGATTTATTTTACTTTACTTAGGAGAGTTGAGGTTGGTGCCTAGCGGGTGTATGACTGCGCTAAAAAATGTTGGTATGTGTTCCTAGTAGTATCAACTAAAATTCACTAGAGAGTCTTTTAGGAGCCCCTAGGGGACTAATGAGATATTTTCAGTAGTAGGGTTGGTTCGAGCACAATACTGGGAGTTCATCTCACAACTTTGAGCCAACTAGCTTGGATTGTAGGGATTGTTGTTTGTTACATGGACCATCCTGAAGCAGATCGGAAACCTAAAAAGTCATTAGAGTCTTTTGAATTTAAATTTTACATTAGAAAATGAGTTTACATAAATTCCTGATAGCATCTCACCACTCACATTCATCAGTTTCTTGATTTCCTAAGTGATTGTGCTTTAATGCTTATATATATGGTTTAACTCCCTACAAATCTTGTTGGACTGTAGTGAAATCACTTAAAAATACAGGGTAGTTCTGTGATCTTACATTAGCAGGTTTGTTTGTTTGGTGGAGGTTCATTATGAAATAACATATCATGGATAACTTGTGAATCAAAACTATTTTTCCTAATGTTAGTTTTTTATTGCCAGGTTGATTTAGATGTTATTTTAGGATCTTTGAGTTTGAGCTACTTGAGGAAAATCAAGTTATAATATTGGGGTAGTTGATAACACCCAAATTCATGCAATATTACTATATATTTTCTTAGATTTTATATCTTTATTAGGCATAATATGCCTTAATTGTTTCATTCTTAACCTTTTTGTAGTTTATTCATTTTCTAGTTTAGATGCTTAATTATTGTATTTTCTGACTTGCAGTCAAAAGAAAAAAGCTATAAAGTTTACAATATTTGGAAGTCTTAGAAACCTATTAATATATTTTACTGTAATGAAAAGTGTGAAGAGAAGAAAGATGAGAAGTCATATAAATTGAGTAAATTGTGGGGCAATAATTTAGTGGCTGAATGGAAATGAAACTGACATAAATAGTACATTGGGTGAAAGACTGAAACTATTACTTGCATTTGGAAGTCCTTAATGAAGGAGACCCCTCCATGTTTTCCTTTTATCCTATGGAGCTCTTAATTTAATTAAATAGTCCTAGCCTTTTTGCAATTGTTGCTTGCGTTTTGTAGTATCCAATCAAGTGTGTGCCTTCATGCAAGGGCGGAGCCAAAGGGGGAGCAAGAATGGGCCATGCCCCCTCCCCTCAAATGTTTTTCAAAATAGTCAATATATACATATGTTAATAAGTGCAAAATATATATAAGTTGTGCCGTGTAAAGACCAAGTATCTGCCTTTGACTTAGTGGCATGCAAAATGTATTTTTAATGCAAGGGTATGGGCTAGAATCCCAACGGCCCTTTAAATTGTTTTTAAATAGTCTATATGTGCATATATTTAAGAAATAACTATATATATATATATATATATATATATATATATATATATATATATATATATATATTTGTACTGCATATGGAGAAATAATCACTATTTGGTGAGGTGGCTTGTTGGCTGTGTTGCTAATATTAGAGCTGAGGCTTGAATCCCTATTGACCTGTTATTTTTATTGTCCATTTTTATCATGCAAGTATGTCTCTGATATGATATATATAGAATATAATACATCTCAATTGTAAATGTTAAAATTGTGTAATGGAAAATTTAGTTCATTTGATCACAAAGGTCCCATGTTCAATCTTACCCTTGCCATATGTTATATTTTACCTCATGTTTAATACTTACATAAATAATATTATTTGTGTCAGAATATTTTATATATTTTGGCCCCCCAAAGATAATATCACGACTCCACCCTTACCTCCATGCAACATGTAACTCTAGGCCCCATAATCTTCATGGTTACTCTGACCATAAATAGGGTAAAATGGTTGACCGCGAGAATGGAAACAGTCCCAACATTGACAACTCTAGTTCACAACCATCCCAATCACTGAAATAACAATGCAATCGAGCATATGATACAAGGTTGTCAACTTGTTTTGTTAAATACAAAGTTGTCAACCTCTTTTGATAATACAAGGATATTGATGTGTCCTAATGATAAATTAGCCCATTAAGGCAATTGAATTAATAAAGCAGTCAGTAACGGAAAAGAAATAGTGTCGTTCGAGCACTTGGCAAGCTATCAACCAAAAGCAAAGGCACAACTTCTCTCGTGACTCTTTCATTTGTGCATGAATGTGTCACATCATACAAGGTCAACAGTCAACACCTCAAAAACTAACACCTTGACAACCACATCTCTGCACCTGCAGTTCTGGTCAACAATCACTGGTCAACAACCATCAACATGTCGACATTCCTGGTCGACAACCACCAACTTGTGGACAGTGCCACTTGTCAGCCAGAGTCCCACTATATTAAATGTTGTGACTTTTGAAATCCTAAGAACAACTTGAAGGATTCCCATATATTCCTACAAAAATATTAAACAGTCACCACCAGAAAGGAGATCTTGGACTTTTGGGGGATGAACAAGCCAAAAAGTTGTATCCAAGATCAAAGATAAGTCCAGAGACCATCAACCTCTAGACTTGGCAATCAACCACCTTTTCTCTCTTCTCTTCTTCCCATGAGTGGTTTAAGTTGTAATCAATTTTCTTCTTGTGCCATGAGTGGCTAGACTCCATAACTTGGGTTGGGAGTAGCCGTTAGGCCCTCTCAACTATGTAATCTTTCCTGCTTCTATTTATTATATATGTTCTTATAATTTTATTTCTATGCTCTTATTTTAATGTGTTGCATGCTGATTAACTACCTTCTTGTGATGATTGATATGAATTTATTCAAGACAACAATTTCAATAATATTTGGAGTATATGTTAGTAATGAGACACAAGAGTGAAGAGTTAATATGAAAGAAGTCATATGATTGTACTTGTTCCTTTGGTTATTATCTCAAGAGAGAAATACCTTTAAATAGAAATCTACCTAGATCTCGAGAGAAGGAAGGAGCGGATGTCTTTTATGAATGTTTGCAAAACATGTCATGAACATATATAAATTGAAAGAGAAGGTTTTACATGATTGTGGTTGGTTTGATTGGAAAATCAATCCAAGTTTTCCTTTTTTATCATTTCACTATTTTCTTTATTTCTTCTTTGATCTTTGATAACTCTAATTTATAGATTTAATTAGATTAGTTCATTCCTTAATTGAGACACCAATTTCATCTCTTTGATTTAGATAAACTAAGATAAGATATTCCATTCTTATTTTGTTATCCTCCTTGTACATGTGTTCAACCCCACACTACTACAATAGACTATGTATTGAATTGTAGACGTCTCTTATAGTCATGTATAAATTTAAAGTTTGAATGTATTTGACTGGATAATTATGTTTACACTTTTGACCCACAAAAAAGATTGATCAGTCTCCGACTGTCATAGTTTCTCATATTTGGAAGTAGATGTAGGTTGATGGATTTCTTGAATATGTAGAAGAGTTTATTCTTTTTGGATATCTTGAATATGTAGAAGAGTTTATTCTTTTTCCTATCCAAAACTCATGTCAATGTCAAGCACCTCACATCGATGAATTGATCTCCTTTATCTTCAATGAAGTTAAGCAAGACTCTTGGGTGACCAAGTCAATGTGTGATGACGGTGACAAGATTCCTCATACATAGTTTCTTTAATCCCTCTGGACCACTTGCCACTTCTAGTATGCCAATCAACTTTATTCATATATTCACTAACTTTTTTTTCTAATATGCTTCGCATGAAGTGGAGGTTATCCCTAGTCTTTTTTCCCGTATCTGCTCTAGTGAAAACTATGCAAGTTATGATTTTGTGAATAATACCCATAACCCTAGAGTGCATCTAAGAGGCCGTGAATTGACCGAGTTTATGGATTAGTTATCCCATGGCCACTCCCAAGTCTTATTTGTGTTGAATCCTCTAACCTCTCTATCATATTTGTGCTTTTTCACAATAGCATCTTCCTCATTTGTTTAGTAGACGAACATGTTCAACATCTTTTAAGTCAATATGAAGTCCTTTTAATACATTCTAAATGCCAATTGATAGGACCATACACATTGCTCAACCTCATTCTTCTTGATAGATATCTTCTTTAAGGAGGAAACAAATTCCAATATGAGCTCCTTGTACAACCTTTGGAAGTATAAGCATATGTTGTAGAGGCTTCAAGCGCATAGGAACTCCTTTAAATTTTTATAGATTCCTAGCTTCTGTAGAATTTTAAGGCATCCATACCTCATCCCCTTGAATGTTCTTTTCTTGTCCATCATTTCTGGGTTCTTATGGTGTTCTACATCCCTTTAGACAAAGTAATTGCCAGGGTGCTTATAGGTAACTATTGTTGTTAGTTAAAGTATGTTGAGCCCACTTGCAAATGGTTGTCTTACAGAATCACCCTTGATAGCTTCCTATTGTTCATCCTCTAGTTCTTTTTTTGCCTTTCTTGCGACTATTGTTCTCTTTCCCATTCAATCACTAGGAGTAGGATAATCTATCTTTCTCTTATTGGGCTTCACTGTCTCATATAAAGGTACATATTTGAGGATAGGTGGCTTCAAAACACATCTCTAGTGGATCAAGTTCTTGTTGATGCATGCCTACATGCTTTCTGGGGTAGGATCTTCATGTTCTTAAATTTACTTGCTAGCTTCAAAATTACCAACCTTTTCATCATTTATATCAAACCTGGTCCTAACTTTGTTATGGAGAGCCTGGAGTCATATTAATAATGGATTATATATATATATATGTGTGTATATATATATATATATATATGTGTGTGTATCTATATATATATATAATGGATGGTGGTTTCACTAAATTTAGCCAAATAGCTCAAACAATAAAGCTACATATTGGTTTAAGGAAGGGATTCAACAATTGATGAAATTCAACAGCCACTGAGTCATTAAAGAACTGATGAGTAACAAGGATTGATGGAAATGAAGGATCAATCAAAATTAGTAACCAATGAAAATAAAAACTCAGTATTCGAAGTTGAAATGGCTGTCCCAAGGAACCAAAAAAAATGGAGGGTCAAAGAAAATGTCAATTTCAATAGATGAAAATTATTCATACCACATAATGATGAGATTCAAAGTATGATGGAAATTTGCAAATAATCGTTCACATTGACTTATGAGGATTTTTGGATGTTTTCTAAATGTTTGATCATATGCTTAAACTATTTGTTTATTTTAATTCCAATTCAATTATAATACTGTAAAGAGTGGGACCCGAAAGGGGATCCACTCAAATGATATAATACAAGAGCCATGTAATAATAAAGCAGCGGAATCAAAACTATTACAAAGTCACTTCATGATTCATTTATACAATTGTTCCTCACCATAATAGGTGATTTTACAAAACTTGAACTAAGCACAACTAAGCCATAAGTAGAGGGTAACCCAGCCATTCCAAGATATCCTTAAGTTCATGTCGTGTTAGCGATCTTTTTTAGCTCTTGTCTTCCAATGTACCTAAACCTGGGTGGAAGGGAACATCACCCAGAACATAGGAAACAACAAAGAGGTCAGCAAAGGCTGAGTATGTACATATATAAAACACTTTGGGAATTATATAGGGTTAAAAGTGCAAAAAGAGATGTTCCCACAAGAAAAGGGGGCTATTTGCAATTAGGTATGTTCAAGAGAAAAGTAACAAAACAAATGAGGCATATTAAATTTTAGATTACAAGCATGATAATAAAAGAGGGCCTTTCCATAACAATCATTCACATATTCATATTAAAACAATGAATATTTGCATGCATAACAATGTAGACTAAATATACCTAAAATAGGGCCATAACACCATAGGATCATGGCCTAAAAGTAAACAAGGGTGGAAACGCACACCCCGGGCGGAATACACACACCCTATATAAGTATGGTTGTACATAAGTACCACTATTCTAGATAATCTAGTCAAACACGCAGCATGCTATAATAGAGTGGCAAGACTATCATTTTAGTCAATATCAAACAAAAGACAACAAGGTAGGAGGGGCCTACAGACCCATATGACATGTCAAATTAATAATCACAACAGTAAAAGAGATTTATATCAGGAATTAGAAATGTCCATGAATATTAGATTTCCAAGAGAAACAATATTACAAGAGATGCCTCATTAAAAGAAATTAGGTTTTAGTCAAATAATGCCCAAAATAAAATAGAGGATGTACATACCTTATGATCAGACCTATATATTCAATAACTCCTCCTAGGTTCAAGGTCCAGGTTGTCTCAACCTAGTCACAATATGTGTGCATTCAATTAATATAATTTACATTGAAACTCTTACTTAGAGAATGACCCTACTGTAACTTCGAAACTAGGTCGTGAAACCTATCCCATTAAATCAGTCGAATTTTTCTTATTCCAAATATATATATATATATATATATATATATATATACATATATGTGTGTGTATTTTTCTGTTGAACCAATAATTAGATATGATTTTTACAAGTTAAAATCAATTACTGATTAAAAGGAAAAAGAATTACAAAATGACCGAACTACCCTTAAATGAGATGTAAATATCTGGAGGTGCGTTACTCCGTACTATAGTTATACACACTTAAATTACTCATGGTCAAAGGTGGATCAAGGTTGGGAAAGGACGTAAACGCACATGCATGGTGTGACAAAAATAACGTGCACCCATGGCCGAGACTGGGCTTTCACCCCAGGGATTGACTTCCCTGTCTCTCATGCCATGGCGCTGTCGTGGAACCTGACTCCAAGTGCTTAGCGCTAGAATAGACTCTGGCCAATAGTCCTAGTACTAGAGATCTAAGGTAGAAACCATAGCGAGGCTGGGACGAACTCAGCGAGCACTGCTCGTGTACATGTTGGCGATGAGGTGCAGAAGTATACTCGGGCCAGAAGGCAGAACCTAGGGGAAGCTAGAGGTTGGAATCATCTTGACAAGGTCTGACGGAGGTACGAAGGCATGGATGACCTTCAACTGGACCTGAAGAACTCACTGATCATCCTACTAGGTTTAGATGATAACTGAAGAGGCATGGAAGTGGTAGACATCGGTGATGGTCGGTTTCAGACACACCAAGTCGGGAACTCACATTGGCGATCCTCTGTGTTTCCTTTTGATTAGGCACATCGCTTGGAACTCCACCTGGACCTCAAAATGGTTTGGACGGGTTTCAGGGGTCAGGGACCTACAGAGTCCCTTTACACTAGTGCGACTAAACAAAGGAGGCCGGTATTGCTAGTCAACCGAACAATCAGGGCAAAACTACAATGACATGATTGAATAGAAAGAAAGAGAGGGGGTCCGAGATGGTTATCTCATGAGGAATCGAAATGAGGTTGCTCCAGTTGCCAGAGCTTCAAGATTTTTCTCTGGGAAGAGTCCCCGATCTGTACCATCTGCCAGCCGCGAGAAGAGTGGAGGTAGGGGATGACTAAGTCCCTCTACCTGGTAACTCAGCTACCTGACATGGGCCGGCCATGTGACAAAAATTGACCCTAGACCAAAGTCCAGGCCGTGAAAAAAAGACATCAAATAAATTGACCAACTATAGGTTAAATCATATATAAACTATTAGGGTCTAACTAAGGGTGCATTTGATGTCCAAAAGACCCCAAATTTTGAGGGTTGACAAATTAGGACATGAGGAACTTGATTATGGGCCTAGATTTACATTTTGAGGTTACTATAGCTATAATTTAACCTTTGTGCATTAATCATTCACCTAATGCAATGAACTAAGTCAAATGGTCAAACCTGCCACCTAGCTCGATTTTAGTCTTATATGATACCCAAGTCTATCCTAATACACCAATCTAGGATAGAGTAATCTAGATAATCATTATTGCTTATAAGTTTCCTAATTTAATTATTAAACTAGCAAAATCGTGTGATTTCAACTCCATGGATCCCTAAATGAGTCAATCTAGGGTTTGAAGATCGAAATATGGTTTCATTTATACTAACACAATGAAATTTAGATATTTAAATGTAGACAACTGAAAAATGGGGAAAGAGAGATTGGATATCCACATAATCAAATAGGGGTCTAGAAGAACGGAGGATTAGCCTATATGTCTAGAATCGAGTATGTTACAACACTCCACCCCTTAAAGAGGATTTCATCCCCGAAATCCATCCACTTATGGTATGGTATGGTATGCTAAGTTATACTTTTAACCAAGCTATACATTTCTAGTATGCTTAATGTAGGTAATCATATCATACTATTCATGTCACACTTATGGTCTACTCACAAGATGAAGACATATGACTCCATGTATCATGCATCCATAAATCTTCTTATCCTAGATGTGGGTCTAGAAAAGTTACAACAAGACCTAGGATTATGTTAACCAATTTGTATCCATCAGGGCTACCTGCAATGTTATTGTAGTTTTTCCATTCTTTGATCATAGCCCACATCATTTTCCTTGTTATCATCATCATCATCATCATCATCATCATCAACATCAACATCATCCTCAACATCATCATCATCATCTACTCACCATCACCATCATCATCATCATCCTCATTATCATCATCATAATCATTATCATTATCATTAACATCTTATTATCTAAAAGGGTCACATGGGAAAAGCTCAGAAATTCCACCATACTGAGTATGTTCACCCTAGTCTATACTATATAGTCATCCTTACCACTTAATTATTAGCAGTTTGGGGTATAGAATATTAATTTGAGCTTTGAAGTGAAATTTTACTTCTACCTACATCTCAATAAATACATCTGTTAAGGATAACTCAAGATAAAATCTTAAAATCTATATTAATAGTCAAGGTAATAATTTATTTTTATTTTTATGATGGTATGATTAGCAAGGCTCGTTTAGAATCCTCAATTTGGTAGCCTCTACATATGTTTGTCATTAATACTAGGACTTGTCCAAGTTTTAATTATTGTAACCGTTATTAATCATGGTCCTTCCTTAAGTTAATTTGATTCCTAATCAATAAATTGTATGAAACTCTACCCCTTAAAAGGTTTAAACTATAACTTAGTGCATAACCTAGAGGGAAAAAAAAGGGTGGATCCACTAGGTATGATATATATATTTGAAACTAACTATGTCAGTCTTAGGCCTAGGGTATTAGGGTTGAACATGACAACCAAGGGTATTTCACTAAAGAGATTCTCTACTAAACTTTCTTGTGGTGGTGACTTGGTTCCAAAAACCATCATTAAAATCTGAGAACTTTTCTTTTATACATATAAATTAATAATGAAAATAAGTTTGACAATGCAAAACTTGCGGTGAAAATCCAAAATTGGCACCAAAATCCACCAGAGAACCAATTCAACCACCACATACTATTATTTTAGCATTACATCCTTTTACTTAAATGGTCTAATCCTTCAGACACCACATAGGGCATTGGACTACACCTCAACCATGTTTTTAACATGGGAGGGAGAAGGGTTTCCTATTACGTATGGTCAAATTCATCAAACCTTAACAAGGTAAGACATCCTCCATTCCCCATGTCACTCTTAAGCAGAAGAGACACAGCCTCATCGCAAGATCTAAGGGAGTCATATGATCATCCAATGATTATAGTAAGGTATATGTGTTCCTTCTACACTTGACGATTTACAACCATAGTCCCCCCACAAGACAAGATGAACTATATAGTAAATTTATCGATAACATCATTCACTGGGTAATCTAATTATGCCATGGAGGTGAGAGAGGCAAACTCCTAAGAATATTATACAAAACTTATTAGCTTCCACCCACTAAACCTCATGTATGAGGCATAAAATCTAAACAAACATGGCATACAATTCTTAGATAAGTGGTCTTGGGACATACCAATGTTGAGATTCTTCATATTAAAGGCAAGGCATGCCTAACAATAACTAAGCTCATTCATACCATACTTAGTAATAAGGGAATCATCTAAATTCTTAAGATATACATCAGAATTTTATATTTATAGTTCATGTGTTCTCAACACCCCCATAGTAGGTGTATGCAAGGCATGCTAGAGAGCAACAAAGGTAAAGAGATTTAAGGTGAGGACTAGAATATGCTTATCTATGATTATTTAAGTCAATCTGCACTTCATAGATCTTAGGCTAACATCCTAGAAAATCATGAGATGTAAACCAAACACTACAAGGGTCAATTAAAGGTAGCTTCATCCCACCTCCATAAAGAGGGTGTGGGTGTTAAAGGCTACTAAAGACTATCTCACATAGCTGAGTTGAGGAGTGTAAGTGACCAAATTAGTCAGGGGTTGAAAACCCTAACTGGTATCGACTACTAGGAAATAGGTTTATCATTAACCTCTAAGGGCCACCTATCAATTAAGGGTAAACCAAGGATAACTTGAAATAGTCAAGTTACCGACTGCTTTGGCTCTGATACCATTTTGTAAAGAGTGGGACCCAAAAGGGGATCCACTCAAATGATATAATACACGAGCCATGTAATAATAAAGCAGCGGAATCAAAACTATTACAAAGTCACTTCATGATTCATTTATACAATTGTTCCTCACCATAATAGGTGATTTTACAAAACTTGAACTAAGAACAACTAAGCCAGTAGCAGAGGGTAACCCAGCCATTCCAAGATATCCTTAAGTTCATGTCGTGTTAGCGATCTTTTGGAGCTCTTCTCTTCCAATGTACCTAAACTAGGATGGAAGGGAACATCACCCAGAACATAGGAAACAACAAAGAGGTCAGCAAAGGCTGAGTATGTACATATATGAACACTTTGGGCATTATATAGGGTTAAAAGTGCAAAAAGAGATGTTCCCACAAGAAAAGGGGACTATTTGCAATTAGGTATGTTCAAGAGAAAAGTAACAAAACAAATGAGGCATATTAAATTTTAGATTACAAGCATGATAATAAAAGAGTGCCTTGCATAACAATCATTCACAGATTCATATTAAAACAATGAATATTTGCATGCCATAGGGCCATAACACCATAGGGTCATGGCCTAAAAGTAAACAAGGGTGGAAACGCACACCCCGGACGGAATACGCACGCCCTATATAAGTATGGTTGTACATAAGTACCACTATTCTAGATAATCTAGTCAAACACACAACATGTTATAATAGAGTGGCAAGACTATCATTTTAGTCAATATCAAACAAAAGACAACAAGGAAGGAGGAGCCTAAAGACCCATATGACATGTCAAATTAATAATCACAGCAGTAAAAGAGATTTATATTAGGAATTAGAAATGTCCATGAATATTAGATTTCGAAGAGAAACAATATTACAAGAGATGCCTCATTAAAAGAAATTAGGTTTTAGTCAAATAATGCCCAAAATAAAATAGAGGATGTACATACCTTATGATTAGACCTATATATTCAATAACTCCTCCTAGGTTCAAGGTCTGGGTTGTCTCAACCTAGTCACAATATGTGTGCATTCAATTAATATAATTTACATTGAAACTCTTACTTAGAGAATGACCTGTTGTAACTTCGAAACTAGGCCGTGAAACCTATCCCATTAAATCAGTCAAATTTTTCTTATTCCAAATATATATATATATATATATATATATATATATATATTTCTACTGAACCAATAATTAGATATGATTTTTACAAGTTAAAATCAATTACTAATTAAAAGGAAAAAGAATTACAAAATGACCGAACTACCCTCAAATGAGATGTAAATATCTGGCGGTGCGTTACTCTGTACTATAGTTATACGCACTTAAATTACTCGTGGTCAAAGGTGGATCAAGGTTGGGAAAGGATGTAAATGCCCATGCCTAGTGTGATAGAAATAGCGTGCACCCATGGCCAAGACTGGGCTGTCACCCCAGGGATTGACTTCCCTGTCTCTCGTGCCATGGTGTTGTAGTGGAACCTGACTCCAAGTGCTTAGCGCTAGACTGGACTCCGGCCAATAGTCCTAGTACTAGAGATCTAAGGTAGAAACCATAGTGAGGTTGGGACAAACTCAGCGAGCACTGCTCGTGTACAGGTTGGCGACGAGGTGCAGAAGTATACTCGGGCTAGAAGGCAGAACCTAGGGGAAGCTAGAGGTCAGAATCATCTTGACAAGGTCCGACAGAGGTACGAAGGCATGGATGACCTTCAACTGGACCTGACAGACTCGCTGATCATCCTACTAGGGTCAGATGATAACTGAAGAGGCATGGTAGTGGTAGACGCCGGTGATGGTCAGTTTCAGACACACCAAGTCGGGAACTCACATTGGTGATCCTCTGTGTTTCCCTTTGATCAGGCACATCCCTTGGAACTCTGTCTGTACCTCAAAATGGTTTGGATAGGTTTCAGGGGTCAGGGACCTATAGAGTCCCTTTATACTAGTGCGACTAAATAGAGGAGGTCGGTGGTGCTAGTAGACCGAACAATCGGGGCAAAACCACGACGAGATGAATGCACAGAAAGAAAGAGAGGGGGTCCGAGATGGTTACCTCATGAGGAATTGAACCGAGGTTGCTCCAGTTGTCAGAGCTTCAAGCTTTTGCTCTGGGGTAGACGATCGTCGTCCAAGCTCTCCACGCACCCACACACTGAATTGATTGCGGGAAAGTGTAGGCAAGTCGCCAAGGTTGACTTCTGAACTGAGAGCAATCGAGAGGAGGAGTCGAAATGAGAAGTTAAGAGGGAGAGGAAAAGAGCAACAGCGGCTGCTCGGGCCTAAAATGGGCATTTTTGTATTAGGGCACTGCAAGGGAAGTAAGATAGCTCACTGGACTCAGGGGAGTGAGGGGATTTCGTTGGCGAATAAAGCGCGAGGAGTCAGTCATCCGAACGTGAAAAGGAAACTAGCGAAGAGTCCCCGATCTGTACCATCTGCCAGCCGCGAGAAGAGTGGAGGTAGGGGATGACTAAGTCCCTCTACCTGGTAACTCAGCTACCCGACATGGGCCGGCCGTGTGACAAAAACTGACCCTAGACCAAAGTCCAGGCCGTGACAAAAAGACATCAAATAATTGACCAACTATAGGTTAAATCATATATAATCTATTAGGGTCTAACTAAGGGTGCATTTGATGTCCAAAAGACCCCAAATTTTGAGGGTTGACTAATTAGGACATGAGGAACTCAATTATGGGCCTAGATTTGCATTTTGAGGTTACTATAGCTATAATTTAACCTTTATGCATTAATCATTCACCTAATGCAATGAACTAAGTCAAATGGTCAAACCTGCCAACTAGCTCAATTTTAGTCTTATATGATACCCAAGTCTATCCTAATACACCAATCTAGGATAGAGTAATCTAGATAATCATTATTGCTTATAAGTTTCCTAATTTAATTATTAAACTAGCAAAATCATGTGATTTCAACTCCATGGATCCCTAAATGAGTCAATCTAGGGTTTGAAAGATCGAAATATGGTTTCGTTTATACTAACACAGTGAAATTTAGATATTAAAAGGTAGACAACTAAAAAATGGGGAAAGAGAGATTGGATATCCACATAATCAAATAGGGGTCTAGAAGAACGGAGGATTATCATATATGTCTAGAATTGAGTATGTTACAAATACCCTATGTGTATCACATATGAATGCCATGATCTCTTAAACCTAGAAATAGGCCATAAGTGTAATCCATGAAACAATAATGCTAGATGGAGTAATGGATACACCCGTGGTGGCATGACAAATATGGGTTAAGGACTAATTTGAAAATACAAGTTTGTTTTGTGCTAGAAATTGATTGTTGAGTAATACATGTTGTTATCCCTATGTTCACACATTTTGTTTGCACCCACATACACAATGTATAAATATACTAATTCTATATTTGTTTGTCGATGTTTTAGGTTAGCTAACCTACTTAAAGATTGAAGATATGGAGATCCTAATCAAACCATCAAAGATCATTGAGCTGAAGTCACCAATATGATTAGATAGATTGTTAGTTATTACTTAAGCCTAGATCCTAGAAATTTGAGTGACGATCCTTGTCTCCATGGTACTTCTTCAATAGGGTTTAATAGGGGAACAAAGATGTCTCACAATTGGTATGGTTGTTGCATGTTTGTGAATGTGCTTGGTTGGTGAATCCTAATCTAATTTCTATCCAAAGTACCATAACCTCCAAAAATTACTATCACGTATTTTGATTTGATTAACTTAGTTTTAGTTACTTTGTTACTCTTGTTTTGGATAGTTGTTACTGGGTGCCATAAGAAACACATGTTTACTCTTTGATTAGACTTATCTAAGCTAATATATAAGATCATGATGGCTTGTTAGCCATTGTCCTTGTGTTTTACCCCATCTAATACTTAGGAACCCATATTATAATTGTAGACATCCAAAGGTATCAGGTTATAAATTTAAAGTTTGAGTCTTAAGATATGTATACATTATCTTAGTATTTTGGACATGAATGGAGAGGTGATGACTAGTGAATCATGAAAGTTTCAAACCTACTATGGAAAGACTCCAAAAAGGAATAATGTTGATGTTTTACCAAATGGGCTTAAACCCCTATAATTCCACAAACACTTGATGTTGCATTAGAGAATAAAAATCCATCAAAACCATCATAAGGCATACAAGTTCAAGTAAATATAAGACCCTCATAATATAAAAAATCCACCATAGGCATGAAAATCTTGATTGATTTTAGAAAAGATCATAAGGGCTTTTGTAGATTTGTCTTAATTAATGGTGTTCATTTTTTTCATGATAAAACAATAACCAATTGGAACTACACTACACTAAACAAAACCCAATGACTGAATCAAAGCTAAATAGAGACTTGAATTAAAAGCAACTAGATAGAATACATAAGATATAATTCATTCTAATATCTCCCAAGCTTGTCGCTTATGTTGTCCTCAGTGTGATAGGATCTAAGAAAGGGTTAGAATGAGTGTACGCAACATCTTGCAACAAATATGGATCATTGTACCTTAGATTTGAGTGCACAAAGATTGTTGTGTTAAGATTCTTTGTGTCGGTAGCATTGTCACCATGGTTGATACATTGCACCCTGATGATGGATATCATGCTGCTTCTAGGATTTTTTGTTGTTTATGCTATTGACCCTTATTTTTGATGCATCAATTTCATGGAAATATGCAACACTCAGAATAGATCAAATGTGTAACATTTTGTTTCAAGACTCATTATAAAAGTATTCTTTATTAACATAAACTTTAAAATAATATGAAAATATATGAAAGGTAGAGAAAAACTAACTAACTATAAGTTACCTTCCACAAGCACCATTGTTTATCATCCTAGGCTTGACTCAATGAGGCTTAACTTGGGTTACATCCCAATGTAGGTGGTCTTGTCAATAGTTTTTTTGGATCATGATGGAGGTTTCCCAAATTCTTCAACTTAACATGCGTAATTTTCAGACTATATGTGCAATGAGTTATCTCATTCTTTACCTCTTTGGTTTTAGTTTGGGACAACATATCCAACAATAAACCATCTTTTGAATTAACAAAATATTTGAAACTCACCTATGTTAATCAAGCTCAAAAATTGGCTACAATCCAGAATTCCATAAAAAATATGCAACAAAAAGTTAATAAATAAAAATAAATCATCAGATACAAAATCAAAATGAGGTAATCATGGGTCCCAAATATTTAGGGCATTAGCCCCACATGGCACACTGGTATCATAGTAAAATGTATAGAAGAAGAAAATTGTAAATAAACTGAACAAACCCCTATAGGAAGCAATAATGAAGCCCTAGAGAAAAAAATAACTATGATCTATCATTGTTTCTACTATCAAATAACCTCTCTAATTCCTTGGGAAGTGGTTTTCTCTATTTCTCCTTCTTCTTCTCTATCTAGACTATTAAGTGTGAAATAATCAAATTAATCAATATCCCTACAGTCACAAAAAACATTATATCTTAAGTTAACATGTTATGCATCACAAAATGTGTGCTTTGGATTCTTCTATTAGAATCATAATTGTTCATAGCGTCAATATCATGAATTATAGATGGTGTCATTGATTTTAGTTCTTAGAAGTATCCTCTCAATAGCCATCTTGACAACAACCTTCAACAATATTGTTAGTTCCACCAATATGCATGTTCGTGCTACTTACTTGGATGTCAAGTTCTTCTATATTTGATTAGGAACACTGGATTGATGTCATTGGTAAGCCTATCAGTAGTCTCGATTGAAATATCTCAGTGTCACTGACTCTAACACAATGTCAAGTATAATCTTTACTATGACATTTGAGGAATTGTGTCGATTCCACCAACTTGAGGGTCAGTGGCACATACTCTTTGAGTTTCTTTTCAAAAAAATTTATGAGAAAACGAGTAATGTAGTTAGGCCAATAAGTAAAGGAAAAGAATTTCCTAATTATGTACAAAATGAGAAACATTGTTGTATAAATAATTATATAAAAGTTGATGATAGATGAGTGGAAATAATGCAACCAAGACCAATCAATACAAAAAAATCACCCTTACTGGCATATAAAAATTGCTATAAATGTGTGTATCAACTAAGCCCATGCACATTGCTTCTTATCATGTGGGTTGTATGTAGTTGGGATGTAGAGATCCATTTTCTTCTTCAAAACACTAAGTTGATACTTCACCTCCATGACATCCTTCAAATTTAGTACGCTCATTACTTTGCCTTAGTTGTCACATTCTCCCCCTCAAGACTATTGCATCACCATGTTTCTCATAATATCGTGCATTTGTCTACATAATTTTTAAGGAATCAACCTCCTCCTATAACATCTAGCATTGTTCTTTCTTAGTGTCACAAACCATGATACAAGATCCAACCTCCTTCAAGAATGTCATCCCATGATTGGGACTGACCAGGGACTCACACATGTTAGATCTGGTGCAAAAACTCAATCATTTAGATAGAATTATTTCTTCAACATGACTTCAATCAGAATATATAAACAAGTAGATTTTACATCCATGCTTTACATCTGAGTTCAAAGAATCCAGTATATATGGACTATAAATTAAAACATACATGAGTTCTTTCTACTTTTCAACCAACGAAGGACATCTCCTACACATCTCTTCTAAGTCTTCCATCGATCCCCTACCATGTATATCCCAAAGGGATAAATTCACCCACGACTTGGACCAAAGAGGAGAATGTCAATCAATGATAGTACTAAGTCATTATTATTGATCTATTTATAAATATACAACAAGCGAAGATTTAATGCGTTTACAAACTAGGTAAGCACTATATGGTGGATTTAGGTCAACAAGTCAAGGATTTCAATAATCAAATTATTCAAGGATTCAAGTTTATAAGATAGAACTCACAAGAGTACTCAAAATACCAAATAGGCAAGATTATTCACAAAAGCAAGATGTACTTAGAAATTTCAATAGTCCTAAACATCAAGATATCAAATTTTCAAATTCATTGAGTTATCCATTGGCACTTTCCATCTCTTATTTTCTCATCCCCAGGGCTAAGTGCCTTCTATTTCCCCCTATATCAGAGAAAGACACTTTCACCTATCAAGGTAACTAGTACTAGGGGACCTCTATCTCCATTATCCACTATGCCAGGTTGGAGAATATGACATGCCAGATCAAGGAGTCATAGATCTAGCCAATATTCAATTTTGGTTTAGATGTCAAAATATAATGTATTCCATATTCAACAATTTAGTGGTGACTTTATTTTAAAACATTGGAAACACCCCCGAGGAGGATCCACATCAGTGACCCCACCCCAACAATGTAACTCCCCGACCTCCATCAAGTACCCACACATCAAAATGGAATAGAGAATCCAATACCTCCATACTCTAAAGTTCACAAACAAAAACTCAAGTGGCTCCAAGTATTCAAGAAGAGTTAGCTAAAAGTATAACAATCTTGTTACTATTTGGCTTGGAATCAAATACTTTCTTATTTGTGCTATTTAGAATTTGATTGTTCATCCAAGATTAATACTTTATGATATAAATATGTTATCTCTAACTTGAGAGTAGATCTAACTTATTTTTGACATCAATCTTTATTTATATAACTTTTATACACATTCTTCTATTTTACATCTTGTTTTTTTCTCTATCTTTATATCATACAATCTGAGTTAGTCAAGTAGGGTCCAGTATATTCTCCTATTGGAGTATATTTGCAAGATTTATGTTATTGCAAGAACTTAGGGTTTAAGTCCTATGCACACTCATATGTGAATAAATAAATAATTCTTACTGTACTTATGAGTAAATTGATATTTCATATATCATCATACTACAAGTAATGTGTTGGAACAAATTGTATTCTCATATTTAAATTTACTCATAGACAGAATTAGCAAACTCGTTTGTAAATAATAAATTATAGTTATAATTCTATATTTTATCTTATTATTAGTCTTATTGTGAGATTAACATCACTTGTTGTGAGTATACAAATATATACAAGTCATGAGCCTTCAATTAGATATTAGGGCTATAGTCACTTTTCACAATCCATCTTTGTTAAACAAATATTAGCATTTAGAAATAATTCATTGTTCCCGTGTAGAGAGTACACTTTTGCATTTATATTCTTAAAATAGGATTATATTCAGTTCATTAGTCCCATGGGCATTACATGGGATGTTATCCACTAACATATCCTTGTTGTAATAACTTAGGCTTAACATCATCAAGAGTGTAGATCAGGTGACCAAATATCATTTACAAACCACAATTATGTTAATCCATTATAACTCCAATATCATATTACCAAGTATATGATGTTAGTCTTAATACTTAGGGTAATATGATTGATTATTCCAATGCATATTGTTATCCCCTTTTGATTTTTACTTATCATGCATATTGTTGTTGTAGTTTATCAAAGCCAAAATAAGAGAAAAGGGGACCAACCTACTAAAGTCTGACAAGATAGCTAATCACCAATGATCAACACTCTATATTGGCTAGACAATCACATAGGACTCTTGAGGTTGCTACCAAGTTTGTACTGACTTGATCAGTGTTGCCCAAGTGATGTTTGACTGAAGGTGGCGGCTATAGCTATTGGTGTTGTCTATAGGTCATTGAAATACATAAGAAAAGTAGAATCTGATTGTGGATTTGGGGATTCATATGATGGAGCTTTTGTTGCTTCATATTAAAGGGGGGTATTTGTAGCTGTGGTAATGGGAACTTGGCTTGGGGTAGCCCGAGATGCCTAGGCAATGTGGTGTCAGGGGGCAGAAGAGGTGTTAGATGGATTGGAGGGTGGAGGGTGATTTGGTGCTTGTTGGTGATTGAGAAGTATTTGAAGGAGGTTGAGGGAAGATTTGAAACTCTAAGGTAGCACTAGGATAGGTTGGTAGAGGTAGGGATAGCATGGGCTTGACTGTACAGGTGGTGCTCACCTCTTACCCCTCTAGGAGGATATATATGCTAAGGGGAGGCCCCTAGTTGGTAGGGGAGTGCCAAAGGTGGTAACTATGTCTTAATTAGTGGTAGGGTGACCACAATATGGGGAGTGACCTTATAATCAATTACCTTCTAGATCAGAGGGCTATAATGGAGATATGTGATTTTGGATCTGGGAGCTCACGAGACATTATCGTATAGATAGAGGGTCTAATGGAGACTTCAATGCAATCATAATCGCTGAAAATGGTGGATAGGGGAGGATTTTCTTGAATGTTTTGGTTCTTGTAACTTGTAACATACTGAAATTTGTGTACTAAATCTATTTTTGAACTATTCTTCATGATTTTCTTAAAAATGGCTTTAGAAACACACCCAAATACACTTACCAATATTAGATGTTAATAATTGAACTAATATAAACAAAGTAATTTAGACATCTCATCTCAAAATTGTAATAAGGGGGTGTTTTGTATTTTTATAATTTAGTATAATTGGAATTATAACCCATGGTCAAAACAACATTTAGAACCCAATGGTACTTTATGGCATATAAATTGATGAATTTATGTTAACATAGGAAGTTACTAGTGGTATTAATTAGATATAAGTAAAAAAGCGAAAAAAACTCGCCCGCGTTAGGTCAGTGAGCTCTGGCGATCTGGCGGACGTGTAGGGTGCTGACTCTTTCCCTGACGGCGGAAGCTTCCTATCTCCCAGTGAAATTCAGTCTTGATGGAGGAGGAGGTCCTGAGAAGGTGTCGCGACCTCACTATACAAGTGGAAGAAGACCTAGTGGATTTTACAGACGGAGGTACCAAGATTACAGTCGAGGAAGATAGAGCTATGGAGGCGAAGCTGCTGACATGAAAGAACTACTACTTTATGGCCCTGATGAGGACTATGCTGATTGCGTGGGGGCTAAAGGAAGTCACATCTTTTGAACAGGTCGAGTACAAAATAATTATGATCCATTTTATCAAGAAGAAAGACAAGGAGAAAGTCCAGAAAGGGGGTCTGTGGTGCTTTGACGAGAGTCTGCTGATAATGAAGGAGGTAAGGGCGGGTGAGCAACCCTCTAATATTACCTTTGAAGTAAGTAATTTTTGGGTTAGACTATACGATGTACCCTTGGGGTATAGGACGGATGAAGCCATAAGGAAAATCAGAGGAAATATAGGGAAGGTACTGGAAGTAGATGAAGCATAAAGGTGGGGATGGATAAGAGCCAGAAGAATAAGAATTGAAGTTAATATTACCAAGCCACTAAAGCAGACACAGCAGCTAAAGCTAATCGACGGCAACATGGCGGAAGTCGAGCTCAGATATGAACGGTTTCCCATCTTCTGTTTCTCATGTGGGCTGGTGGGTCATAGCACTCAGGAATGTGAAGAAAAAGAGGACGATGAAAGAGAATCAGAAGGAGAGTGGGGCCAGTGGCTCAGGGCATCGCCCAAAAAGACCAACAATCCCTTGTCACAGGGGAGTACCTATGAAGAAGCCAAGAAGTCTATGATCCGGGAAAGGGAAAAAGCTAAGATGGCCAGAGATAATGTGAAGGTAAAAGACTCCAGGGCCCGGAAGGAAGAAGGGAACAAAATAAAAGGAAAGGGGCAACTTGGGACCGGGGCGCCGGACATGGGGAGTGGTCAAAATGCAGTTGTTAAAAAGGCATGTAGCCCCAGGCAACCGACAGAGGAAGAAGAAACTATAGAGGAAACAGAGCCAGAGCACATTCAAAGTGGCATGGGGCAGGGTGACAAGGAGTTAAATGTTTTAGGACAAGAACAGAGGAAACTGTCATGGGAGCGCACAGTAAATTCACACAGGAGATAAGGGAGTCTATCGAAGGGGATAAGAACAAGAAGGGTAACAGCCACCAACCAGCTGCTACAAGTGCACCTAAGGTGCTCGATGAAATGACAGAGAGAGGGGAAATAACACATATACATAAAAAGGAAGGTATCGGAGAATTAGCAGGAAGTTAGCAGCAGATGAAGAGAATACTAGAGAGGGTTCCAAGAGGAAAACAAGGAGTCAGAGTGAAGACTCTACACATCTATGCAAGGGCAGCAACAGACAGGGGAAAATGTCTAGACTGGAAAGAGCAACCATGGTTGGGGAGTTATCCCAAGTAGCAACGACTGGCTGCGACCAGCGTCGTGAAGATCAATGAAGATTTTAAGTTGGAATTGTCAAGGGCTAGCCAAACTTGACACATCAAACAACCTCCGCATATTGATCAGGGAGGAAAGGTCGGATCTCATATTCTTAATGGAAACTATGCTCAATCATACTGACATGGAAACTATTAGAAAAAAGAATGGTTACTTGAATGGCATCAACTTGAGTAGAGAAGGAAGAGCTGGAGGTATAAGCATGTGGTGGAGAGATTTACAGGTCACAACTATTTCTTATTCACAACACCACTTTGTGATTGACATCGACGAAAACAACAACCATCCTAGATGGCGTTGTGTAGGAATTTATGGATGGGCGGATAACGGAAGCAAACACAAGACCTGGCGTATGATGCAGGATATCAAGAAGGATTGTCTAAGCCCTATTCTGTATATTGGCGATTTCAATGAGATTTTGAACCACAAGGAGAAAGTGGGGGCGGTGGGGGCTCGTAGACATATCAATAAATGCATAGAGGCAGTTTCTGATTGCAACCTAGTTGATATAAGCTGTGTGGGTGATTTGTTTACCTGGGAAAGAGGAAAGACGATGAAAACTTTGATAAAGGAAAAGCTTGACAGAGCTTTGGGGTGTTCGGATTGGTGTGGCTGCTATCCTCATGCCTGGGTGCGGGTGTGTCCTCGGCTGGGCTCCGATCACTCACCATTAATTCTTGATATACAGAAGAAGAAATCAAATTTCTATGGCCGAAGGGAGTTCAAGTGCGAGAACTATTGGCTCACCGATCCAGAGTGTAAGGCCGTTGTTGAACTAGGCTGGGGACAGGATGGAGATAATCACATTACTGAACGGATCAGCAACTGTGAGAAGAAGCTTAGGGAATGGGCTGAGCACAAATTTTGGAGCACAAAGAAGAAAATAAAAATGACCAAAAAAGAGCTTCTAAATGCCCAAGTTGAACATACCAACCAATTCTCCTTTGAAAAATATCGAAAGCTGAGTGAGGAGCTGGCAAATCTACATAGGATAAATGAGACTTACTGGTTTATGAGGGCGCGCACTACATATATGAAGGACGGTGATCGTAACACCTCCTACTTTCACAAAGCTGCCAGCCAAAGAAGACAGACCAATAACATTGACAGAATTAAGAACAACGAGGGGAACTGGGTGGAGGGGGAGAATGATGTGGAGAAGGTTATAGTTGATTACTACAGAGAGCTTTTCACATCTTTGAATGCAAGCAATATTAAGGAAGCTACTGATGATATACCTACTGTGGTCAATGAAAATACAAACAAAATCCTTATGAAGGAGCTTGATAGTAAGGAGGTGTGGGAGGCTTTAAACAATATGAATCCATCTAAAGCTCCGGGCCCTGATGGGTTTCAAGCGGGCTTCTTCCAAACCTTCTGGTCCATTTGCGGGAAGGATGTTGTTAGCTATATGAAGAATTGGTGGAGGGATAAGGAGGATATTAGAAGCATTAACAATACTAATGTTGTTTTGATCCCAAAGTGCAGGTACCCAAAAAGTATGAATGACTTTCGTCCTATCCAGCTTGTGCAATACTTATATTGTTGGCTAAATTGACATTATGATAAATCCCTTTGTTTCGATGATGACAAATATTTCATTCTTGTCGATCTAACGAGCTACTTGAGTGTTGCAGGAATAAGGTGGATGACAAAGTACTAGGGAATCTATATGCTTGAATACTTGTAAAATGTAATCAGTTGTAAACTTGTACAAGTATATAATGTACAAGTACTTAGACATCATGTAAATCAAGCGTTAGATCTTCCCTAGCCAATCACTACACTTAGATAGGTCATCCCCTTCAATAGTGTCACATATGCACACTCATACACACACTTAGTGCCTTAATTGAAAGATTGAAACAGGGTCAATCTCGGTCGACAAACTCCTCGACCGAGACACTCTCGGTCGACAAACTTCTCGACCGAGAAAGACCCAAGTAACTGTTAGACACAGCTGACAAGGTAGTTGGTAGTTGCAAATAAATGTTGATCCAGAGAGCCTGTCGGTCGACAAAACTTCGACCGAGTAGGTATCTCGGTCGACAATTTGTCGACCGAGATGGACTCTGACAGCAACTGCAGAATTAATTAACTAGTCGTTGCTAAAGCAACTAACTTGTACCTAACGGCTAGTTAAGCACTTAGAACCCCCTAGAAAGTGTCTAGAACGTCCTTAAGCACTTGTAGGTCATTCCTATAAATAGGACATGCCTTAGGACACTAAAAGACACCTAAGCTACACTTGTGCTACACTTGAGCTTGAATACTCATTGGCAATCTGTTTTGAGCAATAGAGCAAATTCCAACATTGGCTATTCATTCTCATTGCTCTAATTTCGTGTCCTATAGGCTAGCATCTCCTTTCCACAGCACTTACACTTCTACACTCATTGGTTAGGAGATCAATACGCTTGATATAGGCAAATCAAGCCTTGTGCTTAAAAGGATAAGTTGTAATTTCCATTTTCCTTCTTGTTCCTTTTATTCTTTGTATTCTCCTTGCTACTCCTAGGGTTGGAGGCTGCGTTTGGAGAAGGTTCTTCTCGGAGGAGAAGGTTGACTTCAAGCTACTTCAAGAAGGATATCGCAACGGGAAGCTACTTCAAGAAGGCTATTGCAACGGGAAGCTACTTCAGGAGGAAGGCTGCTTCAAGGTTGGTGCAATTACTTCTAGGTGAAGGCTGCTTCAAGGTTGGTGTGATTACTTCTAGGTGAAGGCTGCTTGAAGGGTTTAGGGAGAGAATTGTAATTTTATGTAAAGTCCTTGCGAGGTAATAAAATTAAATTCTTTCCAAATCCCGGTTGGGTAAGCAACCGGGTAGTGGACTGACAACTTTAGTATTTGCTAAAGTTGGAACCACTCTAAATCTTTGTCCCCTTGTCCAATATTTTGTGATTGGTTGTTTGAGTTAAATACTTGTTAAAATATCTTTAAAACTCTATTCACCCCCCCTCTAGTGTTTTTTCATATATAAGATCATTTCAAAAGTTATGGCGAACATAATGAAATTTCTCCTTGATGATATAGTTACGGAGAATCAAAGTGCCTTTATACCGGGGCGGTTAATCACTGACAACGCATTGATTGTGTTTGAAATGTTCCATAAAATGAAAAGGAAGAACAAAGGAAAGAGAGGCACCATGGCACTCAAGCTGGATATGAGCAAAGCCTACGACCGGGTTGAGTGGCACTTCGTAGCACAAGTCATGATGGCTTTTGGATTCGACAGAAGCTGGTGCAAGAAGATATCCGAGTGCATTTCAAGCACGTCCTTCTCTATTATCATAAACGGGAGACAGAAAGGGCACATTGTACCACAAAGGGGACTTAGACAGGGGGACCCAATATCTCTTTATCTGTTACTGGAATTGTTTTGGGAAATGGAAGAGCAAAGAAGCTGAAGCTACGACGATTTTGTTGGCATTAAGGAAAGCGATCGAATGGGGTTTTCTTAAAGTTGAGGTGGAAACGGATTCTAGCTCTGTTGCTGCAGATATCAACATGCTAGCTTCCGGGTGTACTCCTTACTTGAAAATTATTGAGAAGATCAAAGTTACCAAGGCTTATTTTCAGTTCTGTCATCCTTCTTCTTCTTCTTATCTGTCTCCCCCTCGTTTCCTAGATCCCTAGCAGTCACTCCCTTCCTCGTCGGATCAACCATCATCGTCACGACAGCAACAAGAAGTGTTGCCACCTACTGTAGTAGCCTTCGACAACTTCATGAGCCATCAATGGTCCCCTTCATCTGCAACTCTGTTGCCCTCATCCCAGGCCTCGTCATCCTTGGCGATCTGCGAATCAGAGCAAGCCTCACCAGGAACATAACCCCGCCACCCCTGGCAACCACCGTAGCAGCCTACATTCTAGCCCTGTCATCATCGCGAAAGATGCAGTGACCATTCTCACCTCCTTCACCCGACCACCATGTGGGACCCATCCAACCTGGACGCAGAACAACGCCGTTCAACCTGCAACTACCGTAAATGACCACTGCCCACTCCGATCTCCATCTGCCCTGAACAGATTTTGATTTGCAACTCAGCCTGAATCTGTGGTCGTGTTGATCAGATCCCAACCCTCCTCTTCGCCATGCCTCAGATCACTACCAGTTCTTGGGCCATCATATGATCGATCAGCAAACACGCCAACGTCATCCACCCAGCGTCTGCAACGCCAACTACTTCATCACCAGTTCGGCGGGCTGATGATCCCTGGAGTTGACGCACATGAACATCGAACAAGAGTCATCTATAGAGACCGTTGTAGCACATGCAACATCAGGGCGCTTCTTCCATCCCCTCGACAATCCTCAAGGCGCCCCTTTGATTGATCACAAACCCTACGAGGACCTGCAAACTCGGTGGCGCATAGGGGAGTCTACAAGAAGTAGGGAGTAGTTTCGATCCCACAGCCCTGCTTCATCGTCACCCCACTAGACCTGCAATTTATCTCGAGCCAGTCCTTTAGAGTGGACAGCACAGAAGAATACTCTTCATTGCCAAGACCTGCAAGTCCTCCCACCTTGCACCCTTGATCCCATCCCTCCTTGTTTTGACCACCTGGTACTGGCAACCAAGGATCTATACCCCGACATCTCCTACCCTCTAACAACCTGGTCGTGGGTCTCACTCCTAGATCCAACGATGAATAAGCTATGGATCTGAAGATTCTGCTCGATGTACAACCAAGCCAAGTTGATCCTATGTACTATCGATCCAACCTGAATCAACTCCGGCTGAGACCTTAAAGGCAAATCATGTGGGGTTGGACAAAGCGATAATTTAACCACCAGGAGCAATGTTTAGACGCAAGATGCCAACGCACTAGGTAAAAGTCTAAAACCTTATGCATTTTGTGATTTCTAGTTGTTAAACAAATTCACACCATGTCCATAGAGATATGAGTAATATTAACATGCCTATTTGTTTGACATAGAAGGATCCTAGCAAAGAGACTAGATGCATAATGCCTTACCTTGCTAATTGCAACCATGAAAGGTTCAATATGCATATATAACTAATTAAAAAGCCTTAATGTAGTATGGTGGCATGCTAAGTTACCCATATGTACAATAAGGAGTAGCTATGCATTCACATATGGAGGTATATGGAACTTAAACCCTATATGTGCAGACTTACATATATGAGAGATCAAAGAAAAATAATGATCATGATATATTATACCTTTAAAGACATGGTTATTAGGTTAATATGTCATAGTTTATCAAATACTTTAATATTAATCATGTGAATACTAATACATATGGATTAATAAATGGAGACATAGGAATTTCAATGATTATTAGTAAGTAAATTATGTATAATAAACTCACTTTTGTTCAAAACTAGAACCTGAGAACATATACATGATATGACATTTCAAAATACATCAAGGACCTAAGAACAATACTTTTATCAATTGATCTAATTTGTATGATTTGGTATCTAATAGAAAGAAGATATACAAAGAAAATACATTTACTAATAAAGTATTGGTAGCCTAGATAGATTTTGACTCACTTAGCTAAAAATGAATCTTATAATGAGAACGGATCTAAAACCCTCGAAAGGAAAAGATTGTGAAACAATTGAATCAAACTCCTAAAGTGAAAACCCTAGCCACCTATAACATTAGTAAAATGAAATTGGAACAACACCTAATTCCAAAACATATAGTGACAAATGTTTCTCCAAATTTGTAGATATCTCTTTTGATTGTCCTTTGGAGTCAATACTTGGAACATTTGCATTTTGGATACTTTCGATACAAAGGTAAGAAATTTCTATTTATATTTGGAAAGTTATTTCCCTTATTGATTGCATGCATGACTAGATAGGTTGGTTGGCCAAAATTGACTTTGTACCTTAGCATACCTCTTTGAAAGGCCACCAACACTTATTTTTGGAAAATAGTAGCACATTGTTTAAACGTCGAAAAAGGGCAGGTTATGCCCCTAGTTTAGTGGAATTACTCTTCCATGCCTCTGCGCAGAGTTAAAGGACAAAGAGTCCCTCAGTATACTGGGAATTATAGTTGGTGTGTTGTCGTTCTCTGTAGGAGAGAACATATGGCTTCCCCAACAACTAGACATTAACATATGCTAACTATAGAAAATTGAATGACTAGCTTTAAAATTTGGATATTGAATATTGTTGAAGTTGAAAATCCATTTCTACCTTTTTGATACTTTCCTATATTGTTCATTACTTTGTATTTTGTCATATTTAATCTTTATAGATAGATTCATATTGTTTTGCTTTCCAAATACCAATTTTGTACTAGCTTTGCTGACCTTAGTTTCCCTTATTGGGACCCATGCGTGGCTTTTGTTCCTTCTGGGAACTTATGGGCAGGTGACCAGAGGAGACATAGAAGAGACTGCACGAGATAGCCCTATGTTAGAAAATGACGATTTAATTTATTAAAGTTCTTATATTCAATGTATATTTCTCATTTTAAAAAAATCATGTACTTGAGAAAATTGTATGAATGAAAATATTGTTTATATTTTTTGATGCAAATTTTGTAAACATTTGATCGTAAAGATTGGGTCTTTACATAACTAGTGGTGTTGGTATTGGGACATGGGTTGGCATGGGCCAACCCTGGTTTAACCCCTCACTTTATCCACCATTAATTTTCTATTTAACCCTTTTAATCCTATTTAATTTAGATCTTATATATCTTAGATCACAAGTCTTTGTACCCTAAAATTTTAATCATGTTTATATTTATACTAAGATTGTTTTTAAAATACTAACACTCCTAACAATAATCCTGAGGTGGCTAACTAAATTACTCTCATAATTAGTTCAATTGTTAGTATCTAAATATAGAAATTGTGTTTTGGTGTGAATCCAGTGCCAATAATTCATAAATAGGTGCAAGTATTCAAGTGTGGATCTAGAATCAGATTATTTGATCAAGATGAAGCATAATTTGATTTTGGTGATCAAAGTCCAATGTGATTCAAAAATGTACAAATACCAATGAATATTGATCCACATATATTCAAGAGAAATTATTATCCATAATCAAAATAAATCTAGCACCGAGTTTCAATATGTTATTGATATCCACCCCATAAAGTGGATTTTTTCCTTGAAATTAACACATTATGGTCTAGTCGGGTACTAACCTCTACACCCCTTAGAAGGATTAAATTAGAAATCTAAAGTGGTGTAAATGGTATGTCAACTAAAATGTAGCATCCTTTACTTTCTCTTAACCATTAACCCTATACTAAAGTCTAAGTTTTAAAAGTTTTCATGTGACTCTCATCTAGTGTTTTACTCGTGTCTCCTTGATTTTTACTTAGCTTAAGAAATATTCCATAATTTTTTTTTAAATATATTATCATAAAGAAAATAATTTCTTAATGGGAAAACTTTTCATGAAAAACTAAAAGTGGCACCAAAATTAGTGTTAGATCTAAGGAACCATTTTTATCATATCAACATTCTAATTATCACTATTCCATCATACTAGTTATTGAGTCAATTGTGAGTTTCTTACTATTACATCTAAAGGAGTGCCTTAATTTATATGATGGTATCCTACTAATTGGGGATTCACAAATGCAAGGTCGGGGCATCTAGTCTCATTGTTCATCTTCCTTTAGTCGAACACAATCAACTACTAGGAGTGTTTAAAAGTTGTGACTACACATTCTTTCATTTATTAAGAAAATCATCTTTTCTATTTTCCTAGATTATGAATTAAAAGTTTACAAATTTCACTTTCCTTTAAGGGAGGTGTTTAGATATATTAGCTGAATTACCTAGTTTACTAAGATGCCTCATTATGATAGGTCAATAAACTTTTTATATCTTTTCAGCTCATGTTCATTACACTATTTTCACTTCATTCAAGGTTTATTTTTTAATTTACTATGATGTTTGTTCAGGAAAGATGGGGCAACAACAAGATTTATCAAATCATTTTTATAACTAAATATGTTGAATAGGATTTCTTGTATGTTTTATCATATTTTCTTTTCTCTATGGGTTTCTTAAGACTAATAAATCAGTTTACTATTATGTCAATTTATGGGATGCCAACCAACTAATATATGTTTTATAAGCGGTCCTATACGTCCATAGAGCATCATTGAGAAATATGCTCCAGTTGGTCTTGATGGTTGAAACTGTCTTTTCCAAAATCTTTTTATCTCCCTATTGGACACTTCAAGTTGGCCTTGAGTTTGGGGATGCTATGGAGTACCTACTCTATGTTTCACGCCATATTTAGTCAATAGAGCCCCAAATTTCCTGTTAGTGAAGTGAGAACCGCCATCACTAATTATCACCCTAGGCACCCATAACATGTAGAAAATATGGTCTTTTACAATTATATATACCACATGAGCGTCATTGGTGCGGTTTGGAATTGCTTCCACCCAGTTATATACATAATCTATAGCAAGTAATATATAAAGATTAAAATTTGAAGACATGAAAGGGCCCATGAAGTCTATGCCCCATTAATCAAACACCTCTATTTCCTGAAAAACATTCAGAGGCATTTTGTGTCTTTTTGAGATATTACCTACACTTTGACACATATCACACTAGCCAACAAAGTTATATGCATCTTTAAAAATTGTTGTCTAATAAAAACTACATTGTAAGACCTTAGTTGTTGTCCAAGAACTAGCATTATGACACCCTATAGGTAAAGAATGACAGAGTGCCAAAGTACTCTGAAATTCACAAATTGGCACACACTTTCTTAGAATATTGTCCCTACATTGCCTAATAAGAATGGGGTCATCCCATATATAGTACCTCAAAGAATGGAAGAATCTTTTCTTCTCCTAGTACCCCCAATCTCCTACAAGCTCTCCACATACCAAGTAGTTCACTATGTTTGTGAACTATGGATCTTTGCTTTTCATAGCAAAGAGTTGTTCATCAGGGAACTCTTCCACAATAGGTATTCTAATATCCTTTTATCCACCCTTTCCAGCCTAAAGAGATGATTCGCCAACACATTCTCAGTGCCAACTTTATCCTTGATCTCTATATCAAATTCCTGCAATAACAAGATCCACCTGATCAACCTAGGCCTGGCATCTTTTTTTTCTACAACAAGTATTTGATAGCTGCATGATCTATCCATACCATGACCTTAGCCTCAATCAGATATTGACAAAAAAATTTCAAAAGCAAAAACAACCGCCAACAATTCTTTTTTATTTGTTGTATAATTCATTTGGGCATCATTTAAATTTTTAGATGCATAATAGATGATGACAGGGACTTTGTTTCGACATTGGCCTAGAATAGCCCCTGTCATGTAATCTGATGTGTCACACATCAACTCAAAAGGTTGGTTTCAATCTAATGCCTAGACAATGGGTGCGGAGACCAACTTCTCTTTAACACCTCAAAATGTTTCAAGCGTCGCTCATCAAATTGAAAGTCCACATCCTTTTCTAATAATTTAGAGAGAGGTTTAGCAATTTTTGAAAAATCCTTAACAAAGCGGCAATAAAATCTGACATGTCCTAGAAAGCTCCTTACTCCCTTCACCAATGACAGTGGAGGTAATTTGGAGATCGCCTCTATTTTTATTGGGTCTAACTCCATGCCTCTATTGGAGACTTTGTGTCCGAGGACAATTCCTTCACTCACCATCATGTGACACTTTTCCCAATTCAACACAAGGTGAGTATCCTCGCATCTTTGCAAAACTTTATCCAGATTATAAAGGCAATCATCAAATGACTTCTGGTGTGTTTCCCACCAAGGCTACACACTAGCCAACTAGATGGGCTAGATGCAACCCCAAGGGAGGACACACATGTGAGAAACTTTCAAAATTTGTATTGGACCTAACCAAGTCGATCACAAAACCAAATAGGTCACCTATAAGCACACAGGGTACTGTTGTAGTATAGGTGATTGGCAAGAATAGGGGTCAGTCCTCAATGATAGAGGAGGACAGTAGAGCTAGGCTAGTGTTTGCTATGTTCCTAGTGCGTACATCAGGGTTGAAGGGTTTTAAAAGGGGTTTGCTTTGTGATTACTCTAAGTGAACAAGCAAGAAAGGCAGGATTAAACCTAAGTTATCTTAAACAAGAAAGTTTGGAAATCTAGGTTAACTAACAAACTAAGCAAGAGCAAAGGTAAGTTACACTACACTACAAGAACAAGAAGTGATTTAGAAGATAAGTTAACCACTAGAGAAAGAAAAGATCTAAATTAACCCTAACTATCAAAACTAAGCAATTGACTAGATTAAGCAAAAGCGACTAAACTAGACTAGCATGAACAAGCAAGCAGAGAAAGTTAGGTTTTAAACAAGATCATTAGGGTAGGTGGGCCATTTGGGATGTAACTTTGATATTAGTTGGGGGAGTTTATTGGGCAAGCATGGTTCTCATCTTTCATCTAGATTACCAAACCAAACAATAAGGAAAATACTATTAGAATGTACCCTATACTACTAGTGGAAGACTAGGGTTAGGTGTAATTCTAATAGGATTAGCCAAATCTAGGTTTCTAGGATAAGTGGTATTGAGCAATTGAGGGTTGAGGGTAGAGATGGGAGTAGAGATGAGGGTATATGACCTCATGCCACTAGCCATTCTAGCCTTTAGAACACCATAGGCAATCACATCAATCCCACTTATACTAGTAACTTAGGTCTCATACCAAGTAGTAGGAGAGGGGTTAGGCATGTAGGAACAAAGGGGAGTATCTAGGGATCCCCTATTGGGACCTAGGATTCATGCCTAAGATTTCCACATGCATCCCAATTCTCCTAGAAACATGGTATCATCAAGCACTAACAAACAAGCAATTCATAGCAAAAAGCATAAATCACAAGCATGGCAATGGGATAAGAGACACAAGCATGGAGCAATCATCATAAATAAAAATGAGTTCATTACAAGACAAAATTCCCCCAACATGGTATCAAAGTCACATTTTATCCCCAAATAGCCCACCACTAGGGGCTTAGCTACTCATAGTCAAAGAAATGGCAAAAGAAAGGGGAAGAAACTCCATGGAGCTTGGGGAAGTAGCCTTCTTCTTCACCTCCTTGCTACTGGGACGTCCTCTCTCCTCCAAGGGTGCAGATGAGCATGAAGATATGGGGGATTATGGTGGAAAACCTAGAAAACTTGGTTTCTAAGGTGAAATGGAGATGGAAATGGTGGGTGGAGAGCATTAATGCAAGGGAAATGCACTAAATGCTCAAGGAGTAGGTGGAGAGGAGTAATGGAGGCTAGGAGCAGCCAGGGGGATCTAACCTTGTGTTGTGGCTACTACCCATGTATATATAGGTGGTGGTGGAAGCACTAGGGTAAGTAGGGGTATTGTGGGAAAATTAGTGCAGAAAGTGGTAGGTTTTGGGTGGTAATACAGCCGTGTTGATGAGCCATGACCGGTAGGGGTAGATGAGAATGGTCATGGTGCTTGGACATGGGCGTGTTGTAGAAGGGTGGTGAAAGTGCTAAGTAGGAGGTGGCCACGGTCGTGTTGGGTGAGAAACACCACGGCCGTGTTGGGTAACACGACCATTTTGGAGGAGGAGGACTGGGTCGTGGGGTAGCAGCACGGGCGAGTTGGTCTTCAATGGCCACGGTCGTGGTGGATGGGGTGCGACTCTCTATTGATTCTGGGGTTCTTGCGCTAAATTCCCACAGCCGTTGTGGGGGGCCACGACCGTCTTCTCCTCTGCTGGCCACGACCGTGGTATCTTCAATGGACTACAGTCGTGCTGATGGGACATGGTCGTGGTAAGTTGGGGGTAGCTCCCTATTGAATCTGGCACTTCTTTACCAAAAAAGACACGACTGTGGGGTTATGCCCACGGTCATGTTGGGGTCTGCATCAATTAATTGACCTACAAACTTCATCATTCATGGATTTCTTTTCTTGATGATGACTCTTGGCCATTGGGGGTAGGTTGAGGGAGCTTTTAGGGCCTTCTTTGGACCTCTCCATGAGTGGAGGACCCTAGAACTCCTTCCTTCTCTCTCATCCATCCAAGACATGGTCCAAGTACCTGAAAACAGTGCAAAGAACATCCATAAGTGCATTTGGCAATTATAAACATATTAGGGGAAATAGCTTGTAATATAACATGTTTAGATGTGATTTAAGTACAAAATGGCACAAGATGGATCCCTAAAATAGGGCTACATCACCAACCCAAACTTAAAACATACTTGTCCTCAAGTATGCTCCAACTCAATCTCTCTGCAAAATTTTCACAAGCAAGAAATGACAAATGCAATGTAAAGGATGGTTATTGCAGAATAGGATCAATAGTAACTAAGGACATGCATTCCACCTCTCTGCTCTCCTACTTTCACAAACTAATCATGAAAAGAGCACAAATTATATGAACTTCAAATATAGTGCATAAAACACACAAGCTATCCATATTTCTTTCATGTAGTTTTGGGTAGACCGTTTCATGATGGTGTTACTCAAGGATGACTAGGAGTGTTGTTTCATCTTCATGAATTCAACCTTATGTTTCAAATCACACCAAATGACCCAGTGGCTGCGGAAATGGCAAGATGAGCTAGGTTTTATGTTTCCTAGCTCATTGGGTATGAAAATGGAAGAAAGGATTGTGGTAAGATTTTGGAGTGCTATTACATAGAACACTCATCTTCTCTTTCTTTAGATGCTCTTAAACAAGAGCATCTTTTATTTTCTTTTTGCCTTTTCTTTTTTCTTTTTCTTTTTTCTTTGCCCTTAGAGTAGATAGGGCATATGGTGATGGGAGTGAGGCGGTGAGATGTAGGTGTGGCCACCCCAAATTTCTGGAGGTGGCCACGACTGATATGTGCACTTTGGCATCCTTTCATGAGGCGGAGAGGTAAGAGGATAGTGAGTGAATTGTCGGGTCAAAGAGGGGTCATTGGCGTGATTCTTAACATAAGGTCTCCTGCTTGAAAATTAATCCAACACTTCATCCAACAATGTCACACCACATGAATGAACAACTTGAAATTGATACTTCAATCAAGTGATTTCATATACACTAAGCGCTCATAGTTTGCTCAAATCACAATTCAACCAAATCATCCACAAACACAAGAAAGGTGATGCACATGTAAAAAGTTAAGTATTGATACCATTTAGCAACAAATAATGATAATTCACTTGCATTTGTCAAAGGTCCTCATTTTTAATCCAAAAAAAAGAGTAGAGATTGGGTTGAAACACAGTTTTAGGCAAGAAATCTCAAATTTGGGCAAAATTGGCCAAAACGGTGCCAAGTTGCCTTCAATCACATCTAAGCCTATATTATTAAACTTAAAGTAGTAAACAAGAAAATACTAGCTATAACATGCAAGAATTACCAAAAATTTACATGATATGCAATGCATGGCAAGAAGAGCAATTTTTTTTGAAAATTACGCAAAAATTGCAAGAAAGTAAACTATATGACATGCAAGTATGCAAAGCAAGCAAACAAAGAATGAGATATGGTTATATTGTTTGATCATCTTGACCAAAAATTTAGAACAAGGAACATTTAGGAAAGTGGGGGTAGAGAAAGGGCTTACTGCCCTACCACCCCAAACTTTTAAACCATGTTGTCCTTAGCATGAAATAGAAGTCTAGGATGATAGGGTAGAGGGCATGGAGTTGTGGTAGACAAATGCCAAGAGGGATAAAGATCTCAAGGTGTCCAGTGAGAAGGATAGAGCCACCATGGTCGTTCTATGCAAAATGGTCGTTCTGGCTTGCTAGCTCCACGGTCGTGCTATGTGGAACGGCCATGTTGGTAACCTTCATGTAGCTTTTCTACCGATTTGAAATTTTCTATCAATTTTGATCTCCTACTTAGTGATACCAACCATGCATCCTCCTCCTCCTTCCAATGCGCCTGCCCTAACATGATTCACATACACCTAGAACCATCAAGTATAAAGTGTGTGTGTGTGTGTTTTTTCTTGGAATGTGTAAAAACAAAAGTATCAAAAAGTAAGATTTGAGAATCTCAAACCACATGGGTTGCCTCCCACTAGCGCTAAATTTTATGCCTTTTGTTGGGCTTATTGATTCTTGAATTCTTTCACTTCTTTGGGATTCTCAAGGCATCCTTGTAGTATATCTCTTTCTCATCTGCTTCCAAGCACATCTCTTCATCGGATTGTTGTTCTTCTACAAGCATCACAATGTCAAATTGATTGGCCTTGTCTAGGCCTACTTCCACCATTGGTTTCAATCTTTGTCCATTGACGACAAACTCTTTTGTTCCTTCTTTCTCACATATCACAACAGCCCCGAATGGATACACTTTCTTGATAAGATAAGGTCCTTCCCATCTAGACTGGAGTTTTCAAGGAAAGAACTTGATTCTTGAATTATACAGCCATACCCACTTGTCGGGCTCAAATTCCTTCTTTTTTATCATCTTATCATGAAGAAACTTAATCCTCTCCTTGTATCTCTTGGAGATGTCATACGCCTCATGGCGCATTTACTCCAACTCATTCAGTTGAAACTTCCTTTTCATTCCCACATTTTCTCCATCAAGATCCATAGTTTCAAAGCCCATAATGCCTTATGTTGCATTTCAACTAAAAAATGGTATCTTTTTCCATAGACGAGCTTGAATGGGGTAGTGCCAATCGGGGCTTTGTATGCAGTCTGATATGCCCATACAACTTCATTTAGATGGAGTGACCAATCCTTGTGGTCCGGTCTCACTATTTTATCTAGGATGAGCTTTATCTCCCGATTGGACAACTCAACTTGGCCACTAGTTTGAGGGTGGTAAGGAGTGTCTACTCCATGGTTTACTCCATGCTTCTTGAGCAACCCTTCAAAAGTGCGGTGAATGAAATGACTTACTCCGTCGCTTATCATGGCCCTTGGGATGCCAAAATGATTAAAAATGTTTGATTTCACAAATTCACACACCACCTTGTGGTCATTTGTTTGGGTTGCAATAGCCTCGATCCACTTTGACACATAGCCCACATCGACCAAAATGTAGACATGCCCAAATGAAGGAGGGAAAGGACCCATGAATTCAATTCCCCATACATCAAACACCTCCACCACAAGAATGGGTGATAGAGGCATCATGCCCCTTTTGGAGATAGTATCCACTTTTTGGCACTTCAAGCATCTTTTGCAAAATTAATGGGAATCTTTGAACAAGGATGGCCGTAAAACCCACATTGGAGAACCTTTGCAGTCGTGTGTTTTCCTCCAAAATGACCTCCACATATTCCAGAATGGCACATGGATAGGATTTCTTGCTATTCTATTTCCGGAACACATCTCCTCATGAGCTGATTGGGGCAATATTTGAAGAGGTGAGGGTCATCCCAAGCATAATTCTTGACCATGGCAAATAACCTTTTGCTTTCCTCCCTTGTCCATGTTCTAGTTATCCTCCCACTAGCCAAGAAATTGGTTGTGTTGATACCATATCCTTTGAGTGGATGAGAGTAGGAAGAGTTGTTCATGTGGCATCGTTTCCTTGATTTGACTTGTATCATCAAAGGGCTCATCAATTTAGGAGATATGGTCGGCAATACCATTTTCCACTCCCTTCTTGTCTACAATATCCACATCAAACTCTTGAAGTAATAGAATCCATCTGATCAGCCTTGGCTTTGAATCTTTCTTTGACACGAGGTATTTTAGTGCAGCGTGGTCTGTGTATATCACTACTTTGTTTTGCAAAAGATATAATCGGAACTTGTCAAGAGTGAAGATGACTGCAAGCAACTCCTTCTTAGTGGTTGTGTAGTTTCTTTGGGCTTCATCTAGAGTTTTTCTTGCGTAGTAAATAGCATGTGGAATCCGGCCAATTCTTTGGCCCAGCACAGCCCCCACTACCATGTTGGATGCATCAGTCATAATCTCGAATGGCAAAGAGAAATCCGGGGGCTGCATGATAGGAGCAAAAACTAGTCTTTCCTTCAAGTTGTTGAAAGCTTCAACACACTTGTCATCAAAATGAAATTCAACATCCTTCTCAAGCAAGTGACATAGAGGTCTTGAGATTTTACTAAAATCCTTGATGAAGTGGTGGTAGAAACCTGCATGTCCCAAGAAAGACTGAACATGTCTTACGGTAGAAGGAATTGTGAGATTAGAAATGAGGCCCACCTTGGCCTTGTCAACTTCAATTCTATCCTTCGAAACCCAGTGAACCAAAACTATGCCTTCGGGTACCATGAAGTGACTCTTTTCCCAAGATAGCACTAGGCGAACCTTCACGCATCTCTCAAGAACAACAGCCAAATGTAGCACGCACTCATCAAATGTCTTACCAAAAATTGAGAAATCATCCATGAACACTTCCAAAGATGAATCAAGCATATCCACAAAAATCAAGGTCACACATCTCTGAAATGTAGAAGGGGCATTACACAACCCAAATGGCATTCTCCGGTAGGCAAATGTACCACTCGGGCAAGTGAATGTTGTCTTCTCTTGATCTCTAGGATGCACGAAATTTTGGAAGTATCCGAATACCCATCAAGAAAACAATAGAAGCTTTTCCCCGCTAGCCTCTCTAGAATCTAGTCAAGAAATGGGAGATGGTGGTGGTCCTTTTTGGTCTTTTCATTGAGCTTCTGGTAGTCAACACACATTCTCCACTTTGATTGTTCTCTTACCAGCATAAGTTCACCGTCCACATTTTCTGCTACAGTGATCTCACCCTTCTTTGGCACTACCTGGATGGGGCTCACCCATGTGCTATCAGAAATAGGATAGATAATTCCAACATCAAGAAATTTCACAACCTCTTGGGTCACCACCTCTTTCATCTTTGGATTCAACCACCTTTGCATTTGGTTGGTCGGTCTTGCATCATCCTCTAGATAGATCTTGTGTACATAGATGGAGGGATCAATACCCCTCAAGTCAGCTATAGACCATCCAATGGCTTGGATGCTCTTCTTCAAGACTTTCATCAATGCCTCCTCTTGTTCTGGTGAGAGAATGGAGGAAATTATCATTGGGAGAGTGTCATTTTCACCTAGAAAAGCATACTTCAATTCTTCTGGAAGTGACTTCAACTCAAGAGTGGGAGGTTCTTCAAGAGAGTTCTTTAATGGTTCAAAAATAGAAGGAAGGTCTTCACTTGCAGCCACTAAGGCTAGCTCATTCTTTTCATCAACTTCATCATCATCATTGGGGAACTCAACTATTGGCTCTAGACCTCTACCTTGAGTGGCATTTTGAATCCACGTAGGTAGGAATTCCTCCAAAATTTCATCTAGGCACTCAATGAGATAGAAATCTTCTTCAGTGACCCCTATTACCTCGGTTGTGGCTGAAGATTTAAAGATGTTCAACTGGATCTTCATGTGCATGAATGTCACATACATCGTACCAATCCTTACATGAATTATCGCATCCGCAGTGGCTAGGAAAGGCCTCCCCAAGATGATAGGAACCCTCCTTGTGTCTTTTTCCATGTCTAAGATAATGAAATCAGTAGGGAAGAAAGAAGATGTCTCATCATCAAGCCTCACAAGCACGTCATCCACACGCCCTCTAGGCGTCTTTACTGATCTGTCAGCCAACTATAAAGTAAAATGAGCCGGACTCAACTGCCCCATTTGTAGCTTTGAAAACACATCATACAACATTAGGTTAATGCTAGAGCCCAAGTCTAGGAGGTCTTGGTCTATGCGATGTGCCCAAATGTAGCATGAGATGACAGGAGCACCGAGATCTTTTCTTTTCCTTGGCATGGTGTGCTGCAAAATCGAGCTCACTTGCTTGGTGAGCTTGACTTTCTTTGGGGTCATCCCCATCGTCTTTCTCTTGAAGGTACATAGATCTTTCAAGAACTTAGCATAAGAAGGGATTTGGTTGACTGCATCAAGCAAAGGAATGTTGATTCTCACCTATTTGAAAGTCTCAAGGATGTCTTCAATATGCTTCTTTCTTCTCCTCTCAGCAGAAGGCTCCTTAAGAGCCTCAGGAAATAGGGGGAGTTGGGATCCCACATGGTTCGGATCAACAATATCATCAACAAGAATCACAAGAATCGCAATATCAACACCCTGTATCACAGTATCAACCCTGGCTCTCGTCACAGTATCATCAGGCTGTATCTCAGTATCAACTTGTCCAGTCTCAATATCACCTCTGTCAACAACAATGGTATGATGGGGGTGCTCTAACGTCCAACCACTCCTTAAAATAGTCACTGCTTTCACATGCTCATGGGCAGTGGAATAAGAGGCTTGTGGAGGTGGTTGTGGATGTTGGGGTGGTGGTGGCCTTTAGGGAGATGAATTTGGGTTTTGGAGGATGAATTAAAGTGGTGGTTGTTGTAGTGGTTGTTGTTGTTGTGGATGGGGGTGGTATTGCGGGGGTGGATTCTGGTATGAATGAGGTGGAGGTGGAGCATATTGGTAGTTAAGAGGTGCATGAGGAGGTGGTGAAGCATAGGGGTTCAGTGGTTCTTGGTATGATGGCGGAGCATATGGACTTGGAGTGTTCCCTAGGAAAGTACCATCATTATTTGGGTTGGGTATCGATTGAGACAGAAGTCTTCCTTCTTCCCTCCTAGCAAGAGAGAGAGAGAGATCTAATCCAGACTTTTCTCAAGTTAGTTGATGAACTGCCCATGTGAGTTCACATCCTTCTTCACTTCATCCAAGATTCTTAGTCTTCCATGAACCTCCTCTTCAAACTTTGAACTATAGCGTGGCTTCGGCTGCTCTTGTCTTTGCCCATCCTCATTTTGTTGCTTCCAAGAGAAATTTGGATGGTTCCTCCACTCAGGAGTATATGTGTTCGACATGTGGCCTTGATTGTTCTTACCACCAAAGGAGTGCAAGGCATTCACTTCTTCATCAATAGAATAGACTACCATGGTGGGTTGGCTAGGAGAGCCACTTGCTTGGTTTTTCATCATCTTCATCATATCTGCCATCATTTTCATCATATCGAGGTCGGCAGCATTGTGGGTTGGAGCCACGGAAGAAGGTGGAGGGATGTAGCTTCGACCACAATGCTCTCCTTTTGTAGAAGTTTGATGGTGTGAGTTTTTAGCAAGATGCTCAAACAAAGGCCATGATTCCTCAGGTGGATTGATGGAGCTAGAACTTACACCAAAAGATTACTCTTCCAATGGAAGTCCTAATATGCACCAAAAACCCTAGGGAGTTGATGTTCTCTCTAGGTTTACCTACAACTGGTGCTAGATAAATGCTCCAACCCCACAAGAGTGTGGAAGCCTTATCATAGTACAGGTTTAGGATCGAACCCAAAGGACAACGTTAAGAATCTGAGTGTCTTTTTCTTATTTCGTATCAATCTAAGTTAATCATCTAAGACCAGAAGTTTGATTTGAGTTATTTAACCTAAAACATGCAAAAGTAAAGGCAAGAATAAAAACTAGTTTAAGGATTAAAAACTAAGATTAGAAAATGATGATGGATCACTGGGGTGACGCGGGTATTCGCCACCACTACACATGAATTGCACTTGTACCAAACATAGCAAGACTTGTAAGCAAGATACATGGATGTTGTACAATACTGATGTCTTATAGGACAAGAGTAATGCACAAATCCTTCACGGGTTGAGTAACTCTCATTCGGTACGTATCTACGTGTCAATGAAGATATGTAGTCTCCGAAGAGAAAATCTTACTCAACCTCGTGAAACATGCATCGGAAAACTAACAAGCGAGCGATAATTACCAAATCGATTAGTATCCTTATAGACTATCCCTCTTTCGAGGATATAGCTACGAGAAACGTGAGTGTTGCAACGTCAGCCATTCCCGAATGAATGGTCAAATACTTTACACCACTCTCTCCTCAGAGTGTGTTCCTCGACCTGTCAAGGTTGCACTTTTGTACGTCAACTGATTCCATTTCATAGTACAAAAGTACAACGATGGAGGTGAGTTTACTCCACTCCTTAGAAAGCGTTCCTAGATACCGAAACGGATGCGCGGTGGATACACACACCAGAAACCAACACTAAATCAGTATTCGAGTCTCAAGAGCAGTCGTAGACAAACCACAACGAAAGACAATAGATGCACACAAGAATGCGGCCAACATCCAAGCATGTATGAAATGATTTAGTATTGAATCGGAAAGATAATATCTTTTTGATACAAGTTACAAAACACGGGCAGCGGGGCTAGTCCCCGCACCCCAGTGAATGGAACTACTCGCTCCTCATAGAGGGAGCAACAAAGAAAGAGAAGAGAGAGAAAGAAAGCATCGTCGGAGCAGAAGAGTAGATCTGTGACAGCCCAGTGTAGATCATCGCAGTCTCTGGGACTGCTCCGTCGTGGTCAATGTCGTTTGTCTCTCTGCCTCGATCGTCGTGTCTACCTCCAGGATTGCACGGGTAGAATGAGGTAGAACAATGGTAGAAGTGAGATGATAGAGGTGAGATGGCGATGGAACAGCCTTCTAGATCTGTCCCCAGTCTGGCAGCACACCGGATCTGGACTCAGGATGGGATTCTGAGGTTGTGGGTGAAGTTTGGTTGGAAACGGTGCTCGGGCATTCTGGCGGCGTTCCGGCACTGGTCCCAGTCCGGCAGCCTTGGGCCGTAGTCAGATCCCCCCCAAGTGAGGACCCTTGGGGTCCTATTTATAGGAACAGGGCAGACCTTTAAACGGTCTTGGATCAGGTTGGTAAAATATCTCTTCAGCTCATACGGTTTGTGTTTGCTACTTTAGCAAACGGTCTTGCTTTGTTTATTCCAAACGGTCCTCACATGGCAATTGGCTATGCGGTTTTCATGTGCATGCGATCTTTCTTTCTGTTCTCCTCACGGTCTGTTGTACACTCCTTTATTAAATGGTCTTCGCATGTAGTTAACAGCAAACGATCTGCGATTTTGCTTTGGCTCACGGTCTCTGTTCCGCAGTCTTGGTCATGTGGGTAGCTCCCGTGATTGCTTCATTCGGTCTCGCTGCTTCTGCGGTCTCGTTCCTTAATTAGCCATTCGGTTTCGTAGTCATGTGGTCCTCACAATAGTTATCCAAACGGTTTGCTACTCGCTTCTTCTTTCTTTCCTGCGATTTTGGCTTCTAAATAACTCATACGATCTCAGCAATCAGCAAACGGTTTACTCATGCCAATGCTTCATGCGTTATGCTTGGCTCATACTTCAAGTGAATAGCTGATGTGAGTAACTTATTTTAATTGGTCTTGCATGCAGTCTTGCATTTCATCTTTTGGAGTCACGTGGACTCATGCGTTATTCACTCCATGTTGCTTCATACGGTCATTACTTCCTAGCAACTGCGTGTTCTATTACCCACGTGAGGCCATGCGGTCTTGGCTTGGTAGCTCCATGCGGTTTGCTGTTTTGGAATATTCACGTTGACCATTACTGGTTGGGGCCATGCGTTCTTCACGCATGCATTAAAGCTATCGGCGATGCTGGTCCTTGGTTATGTGATCTTTGACAAAGTGCTTGCTAATTCATTTGGTCATTCACGATCACGTGCATGCATGCACTCTTGAACTTCAAATGGTTTGGTGTCCAGCAGCAACATCAAACGGTAGCTCAGCCACCCTATCAGTCTCGTCGACCAATTGCAAGCTGCTGTGTGCGGAGGAGTGGATGACGGCGGCATAGGTTCGGAGCTATGTGATTGGAGGTAGACGAGCGGGTGCCGTCGTTGCTGCTGACAGTGACGCCGACGCTTGTGACCGCATGGGCTCATACGGTCTGGAGACTGCATGGGCTCATACGGTCTCGAGACCGCATGGGTTCATACGGTCTTGAGACCGCATGGGCTCATACGGTCTGGAGACCGCATGGGCTCATACGGTCTCGAGATCACATGGGCTCATACGGTTTGGAGACCGCATGGGCTCATACGGTCTCGAGATCGCATGGGCTCATACGGTCTGGAGACCACATGGGCTCATACGGTCTTGAGACCGCATGGGCTCATACCGTATGGCGCTCAAGACCGCATGGATGAAACCAAATGGATCAAGACCGAATAGTGGTCAAGGCCGAGTGGTTGGATGAAAAGGAACCGTTGGATCTCGATCGGATGGTTGCGAGTGATCTGCAGAGGGAAAGGAGAATGTGTAAGAGATAATATCATCGAATAAACTAGTAATTAGAACTATTTAGGCAATATTTTCAAGGAATTAATGAAACACTCAAGGTGAACCAAAGAGAGGGTAAATCACTCAATATGAGGCACAAAATCCTTAGAATTGGCGACTGTGCAGATGAATCTAGAGGATTCATCATGGATTTGCCATGAAAGTACCTCCACATGAGGAGTCAACGTTGTTTTGGCTCTGTTCTTCAAGCCCAGTGTAGACAGCTTGAACTAGTTGCCATAATGACACTTAATGGTGAGGGCAGTCATGGAGAAGTTTTTGGAACCTCTCCCACACCTCGTGGAAGGGTTCATTCTCTTTTTGGGAAAAGGAAGTGATGCATTTTTCATATAGGATAGCTTAGTAATAAGGAAGAACTTCTTGAGGAATTCATTCTTGACTTCATTCCAGGTTACTAGCTCTGGCTTCAAAACATACCACTCTTTAGCTTTTTCTTTTAGGGAGAACGGAAAGAGGGTTCTCTGAATGGAGTCGTCGGTGGCGGTGGGAGTACAGAAAGTCAAGCACGTATTAAGGAATCCATCGATGTGATGGTAGGGATTCTCATTCTCCATCCCATAGTAAGTGGGGAGGAGTCCAAGGAGTGTGGGTGGAATGGAGAACTATTGACCTAGAATTTGGTCAACTGGGGTGGTGATGGGTTAATTGTAGTTCCCTGGGGTGAAATACTCATGGAGTGGGCGGTGCTGCGGTGGAGGTGGTTGAGCATCCACATGAGGGTTGTTTTCTGCCATCTCAACTTCTCGGTGTTGGTTGCGACGACATTGGCATATCCTTCTACCTATCCCGGGGTCGTACAATGCCAAGTGAGTACAAGTGGAACACGTGTTGTGCATGCATAACTATCACCTGCACAATACACAAACAAGAAACAAGAAACCAACTTAGAATGGCAATATGCAAAGTGAACAAAGAATAAATAATAGCAATGATGAGGGCAAAAGGAAAGGCTAAGCTACACTAACTAGCTAGGTCGAGTGCCTCTATCCCCGACAATGGCGGCAGAAAGCTTGGTGTGTTTCCCACCAAGGCACCAAGGGAGGACACACGTGTGAGAAACTTTCGAAATTTGTATTGGCCCTAACCAAGTTAATCACAAAACCAAATAGGTCACCTGCAAGTGCACGGGGTACTGTTGTAGTATAGGTGATTGGCAAGAATAGGGGTCGGTCCTCAGGGATAGAGGGGGCACTAGAGCTAGGCTAGTGTTTGCTATGTTCCTAGTGTGGAGATCAGGGTTGAAGGGTTTTAAAAGGGGTTTGTTTTGTGATTACTCTAAGTGAACAGGCAAGAAAGGTAGGATTAAACCTAAGTTATCTTAAACAAGCTAGTTTGGCAATCTAGGTTAACCAACTAACTAAGCAAGAGCAAAGGTAAGTTATACTACATTAGTAGAGCAAGAAGCAATTTAGAAGCTAAGTTAACCACTTGAGCAAGAAAAGATCTAAATTAACCCTAACTATCAAAACTAAGCAATTGACTAGATTAAGCAAAAATGACTAAACTAGACTAGCATGAACAAGCAAGCAGAGCAAGTTAGGTTTTAAACAAGATGATTAGGGTAGGTGGGCCGTTTGGGGATGTAACTTTGATATTAGTTGGGGGAGGTTATTGGACAAGCATGGTTCTCATATTTCATCTAGATTACCAAACCAAACAATAAGGAAAATGGTATTAGAATGTACCCTATACTACTAGTGGAAGACTAGGGTTAGGTGTAATTCTAATAGGATTAGCCAAATCTAGGTTTCTAGGATAAGTGGTATTGAGAAATTGAGGGCTGAGGGTAGAGATGGGAGTAGAGATGAGGGTATTTGACCTCATGTCACTAGACATCCTAGCCTTTAGAACACCCTAGGCAATCACATCAATCCCACTTATACTAGTAACTTAGGTCTCATACCAAGTAGTAGGAGAGTGGTTAGGAAAACCTAGAAAACTAGGTTTCCAAGGTGAAATGGAGATGGAAATGGTGGGTGGAGAGCATAAATGCAAGGGAAATACACTAAATGCTCAAGGAGTAGGTGGAGAGGAGTAATGGAGGCTAGGAGTAGCTAGGGGGAGCTAACCTAGTACTGCGGCCACCATGTTGGTATGTATGCCCTGAGAGCCAATCATGAGATGATTGGTGGGATACATTAAGATTGATTTGATAAACATCAAAGGCAAGCTTCCAATTCTTTCTGGTTCAGTCATATGAGATAGTGATAGAATAGATTGAATGTCTAGAGAATGACAGTACTCAATGACGTATGCTTTCAGGTTGAGGACCTGAACGATGAGATCATACGGATGCTAAGAGTTTGTACATTCTTGTTATGTCCCTAGTCGGATGTCATTGTGGAAGGTAGATAGACAGCAATGACACACAAGACTAGATTGTGGTGTTGGTTGATGACAGAATCTCATTAGTCATGATATAGAGATATCAAACCAAACACATAGGTACTTGTTAGAGAACAAGTGTACCGGACAGACCCACCGTGAGTTTGACACATGGAACCATGACATGGTAGTCACAGTCAGTACTCACAGTGATGGTGGTGAGTGTGATTCTTTGACCTGAAATCACTACACTCAACACATGTCGTTGGGCACACTTCGACATCATCAAACACAGTCTTGAAACATGGGTTGTTATAAAGGTGATGATTGGGTGTCTTTGACACATGGGGCTTTTGAGGGGTGAGTGATAGATATGGGATTTGTCCCTCCTGAGGGAGTTTGATATCCAAGGCCACTTGATGAGTAGGATTGAAATAGGCGTGTGCACGCATGTGTGAATCAGTATGTGATATTGATGTCATACATATCTCTTCCAATCTACTCTGAGATCAAGAAAGTGAATGAACGTTGACGGGATGACTGTTCCATGCCTCGAGTTCATTCGGGATATCAGTGACAAAGGAATTATACATTCACTGTAACACCATTCACGGATTGTAGGATTGAAATTTGTTCTCCAACTTTCTATTTCACTTGGGTAGCACTGATGTGTGACTAGGCACCGCTCTTTGCTTGTGAAGTCATAAGTGTTATGGACTTTCACTGCCAACGTGAAAAGGACATGCAGGGTCACACACATAGGATTTAACCTGGAAGAGGAGTTTTGTCCACAAACAATGTTTAGATTGATTACTAAAGGAGTTTAGTAGTTCAATTAAACACTCAATCAATTGGTAGCTCAATGTCATAGTGTTCAAGGTGTTGGACACATTGATTGGAGTATCGGATTGATTGAAACTGCAATTGACTGATTCTACACAATCTACACTCCCAACCGATCGGCTCATGAGATGAACCGATCGGCTCAGCTTGGTGAACCGATCGGCTCAGGTTGTGAGTCGATCGGCTCATGGACAGGGTGAAATGATTGCTTCAAGTGTTGAAACGATCGATTCAACTGGTGCAACTGAGCAAGTTGGGAAAGTAGGATTGGTGAGAATTTTCCTTGCATTTCACTTGCCCAATTTGATTGGAACAAGGATTGGTATTTGATACCAATTAGAAACAAAAGAAGAAAAGTCAATCGGGAACTGATCAGGACCACGAACCGACCGGTTCAGAAGTGAACCGACCAGCTCATGGGTCCCAACCGATCAGTTGAGGTGTCAACCGACTGGCTCAGGTCCCCAACCGACCGTTTTAGTTGTGAAACGATCGGTTCAGGTTGCGAGTTGGTTGTTTTTTGTGGAAAAATCTCAAACCCTTCTACTCCTGCTTTAGTCCCGCATTTCTCGGGATGGAGAACCTTATCCCATGACCCTCATATATATAGGGGTATTGGGGGCTTCTCAAAGTACAACTCAGTGCAACCAGTTGCTCTGTAAAGTTGTCGTTCTCTCTGGTTTTGGTAACCGAGAGAGCCCGAGCAAGTGCTACACGATAAGGGAGGCACAGCAAGGGAAAGACAACTGCAGTTGCGACTGGTGGCAGGAAAGTGTGTTGGAGACTAGTACGCTGACAGGAGGGTGTGAATCCTTCCAATTCCTTGTGGGACAAGGAGATTGGAGTTCCAGGTGGTCCGTGTGGACTACTTCAGAGGCGGGAGGTTTCTGTCGCTCGGAGGACAACTGTCAATCCCGACAGTCCCAGTGAGACCAAGAGTCGTCAGTCCCGGTGTGACCAGGAGCTGCACAGACACCGTCCAAGACCGGAGGTGAAGACCGCACAAGCCGTGAGGTATTGTCGCCGAGCAAGCCTCGGGACAAGGTATGATTCCACAAACCATCCTTTCCTATTGTATAGACGTTGACGCGTTTCCTTGTTTTGGGTTTGGGGGAGAAAAAATTTGTGTTTCCGCTGCCTTCTCTGCCTCCCCTAAAACCCAACAGTGGTATCAGAGCCACATCAACTATTCTATACTTTAGAGATTATCGATATGATCAATTTTGGTTTGTCGCCTTTATTTATTGCATACGATGCGAATAAAATTGGCTTTATGCATGTCCAATCCTAAATCCACAAATCCCAATTTACATATATGATATGTATTATGAATGCACTCAATACGCGTCACCCTTAAACGAGTTTTGTGGTGGATGTATAGCGTGGTTATGGCCAATAAACTCTATTTGTGTATGGTTGTATGTGGTTGCTTGCATCTCAGTCTGCGCACTGATCTTCCTTCTCCTATTCCTGATGTAACTCGAAATGATTCAAGATTTCTTTCCTACCTTTGCTCCCCTCGAATGTAACTCGAGGTTTCTCTTTTTACAATGTAAAATAGGATAGATTTTGTTTCCTGTTATGTCAAAGAACGGAGGACATTGAGATGACAGCTGAAACGATCGGTTCAAGGTGTGAACCGATCGGTTGACGTTCCAGACGATCGGTTCAAGGAGTGAGCCGATCAGTTGATGACCGGTTCGAGGAGCAAGACGAACGGGTGGAGGCCATGAAGAGATGCACGACGACCAGGCGAACCGATCGGTTGGAGGAGCCAACCGATCGGCTGGTGGCACCCAACCGACCAGTCTGATGGCGAGTCGATCATTCATGTGATGAATTGATCAAACCCAGAAAGGCAAAGCACAGAGATCATCTTGTACAGGTTGCATGTGATGTAGACCTAGATGACCGTGATTCCTCTTGGCTTGAGGAATCACACTAGGATGGCCATAATCATCGCTTTTATCATTTTGCATGTTTTCTATGGGATATAGCATGTATATGATACGTACTATGTATTGTAGTGATTGGATATGTATATGTATATAAAAATCAAATCCATCATTAAAATATTGAGTCTCATATGCCTTCCATTAGCGGCACACATGAAAAACTCGATCGACCAAGTGTAGGTTATGCCAAAGCATGGTGCGCTGTCTATCTTGTGGAAGTGTGAAGGGTAGACATGTAGGTTCTGCCAAAGTAGGGTGCATGTTTACCGTGTCAAATTTTGGGTTAGACTTAACTGGTGATTCTTAGAGCGTCTAAGCCCAGAGGCAAGGAATGTTCATGACAAGGTGTTGCACATGTTCATTCATCAAGAGTTGCATATGATGCAATTGGCATGATGGCCTACCTAAATAGTCAAGATTGTGGGCGATCAGCCAAAGCTGACTCATAACTTGATGAAATACGGATCTTGCCCACTAGAAGGTTGTACGCTGCAATATTCCGAATTGATGGTGAGGGTTATCAATTTGAAGTAAAATAGTGGGAGCGATAATTAATTAAAGGCCTAATTTTTATCGTCAACTTTTCAAATCAATCAAATAAGTCAAAAGAGTTTTGGACTAAAATTGCATATATTTCCTTTTGTTAAAATAAATGGTTAATCAACAATAATCACTTTATTTGCGATCGGTCTTTGAGACCAACAAATTAAATGTGAATAATTCCACGAATGGTTAGGATGATGAGAAGTGGTCTCAATCAAAGAGCGTAAGCTCTAAGTCCTAGTTATACCAAGACCAGATGAACTCAATCCCACCACATCAATGGCTGAAAGTATGCTTATGGAAGCATACCGAGGATGACATTGATGAGGAGTGCTTGATGTTGTGTTCTCTGAACTATGAGTTGCACAGACAACATGAGACATATGATGTCTCAAGGACACTGTCCAAGTATGTCATGACATAAGGAGATCCAGTAAGGTATTCACGCACTCAATATGATTGGGTATGTGGAAAACCTGACTAAGAAGGATTCCCTCTAAGCCAAGAGTTGTCTATTGGTATGATACTGCAAATGTTGTGAGAATCATACAATTCATGGTAAGCTACAACATGAAAAAATTTGACAAGCGTTGATAGAGTTATTGGACATGTTGAGGATACTAGAGGTAAAGATGAAGAAAGACAAACCATAATCTTTGATGTGATCAAAGAGAAAGGTAATTCTTAAGGGCAAGGATAAGGGCAAAGCAAAGAAGTGTTCTGATGCTATCCAGCAATCCAATCCGTCTTCAGCCTCAAGGCACATGGGGAAAGGGTGTATGATGGATTGCCCTCTATATCTGGAAGAACAAAAGAAGATGAAGGAGGGTATGGAGATCTCCACCTAAGATATCATGAAATGAACCGCTTCTTTATCTGAGGTAAATGATACCAAGATATGGATCTATCATATATGATATGCAAGATCCGCAAAGAAGTGATGGCCTTTGTGAAAGGACCAAGAAAGAAGTACCCATCATTTGAGCAAGTGTTTCTGCCATAGATAGGAGTATCTTTCAGTTTATTTCAGTCTAAAGGGCATGAAATAGAGATGAGAACTGCTATTTCATATATTGCCAATAGATAGAAACACTTTATTTTTGCATATTGTATGACAATGATGGCAATTAATAAAGTTAATGTTTCAATCTTAAAGATATGATCTTTGTGGCAATGCCTTGTTTATCTTGTGACACATGGTATGCATAAGATAAATTGATACCTAAAAGTTACAGATAACTCAAACAATCAAATTAGCATCAATCATGAGAAATTCATTTCTAGTGTCCATATGATGGATAAATCTAGACTCTTTTGGTTAGAGAACAAGTAAGAGACATGAATATCTTGGACATGATTAATCAATCTTCACTAATGGTAGTGGGAGAATGATTATCCTATTAGGTATAATACATGTGATGTATTTACATACCTATTGGAACAAATGCTAATACTTCAAAAGGTGTTTAGAGAAATACCAATATGAATATATTGAAGTGTTCAAGATTATCATAGATGAAGTGCAAATTTGGTAAAGTGTTAATTCTTGATGAGATCAATGAATGAAACACTTGGACCAAATGTTTGAGATCCTTTTGAGTGATTATGATAGTGTATCATAGTGAACTCATGATTAAGGCATGGTGATGTCTAAATCAAGAAGGAATCATACTCTAAGGAGTTAGATAATGATTATCAAATAACTAAATTCTTCTTAATAAAGGAATACCCCTCACTAATAAAAGAAATTAAGAATCACAAGGGTTGTGAATTCTTATATCCTTACACCTCAATTATCTATGGGATGAGTTGTTCATGTGATGAGTCAACATTCTAGATGAATATGAGGAACCAAATTTTGAGTTATGGTTTATGACCATTACATCCTAAATGACTTCCATATAAACCATAAGGTATGACCTTGATGGTAGCACCCATTGGATGAAATCCATAAGTGCAAATGAGTCTTAAATGTTAAGATACATGGATAACATTTTGAGAAGGATGATGATTGTTGATTGCAACTTAATGACTAAGACATTTGGCATATGGATACTAAAACCACATTCCTATGAGGAATAAAACAAGAATGTGTATGTGACACAACCTATAAGGTTTATGAATCCACTAATGCAAATGAAGTCTATAAGTTACAATGGACTAATCAATGTGATTGATTGAGTACAAGCAACTCAGAATTGGATCTTTACTTTGATGATATAGTCAAAGGGTTTGACTGATATGTTAAAGATAAAGAAGGGATCTGTGATTTAGTGGGAGCGTGTTCACATTCCACATGTTGATGTGAAATGGAAATGTTCTAGAATGTAAATCCAAAAGTGGAAATTATCTTTAAGGGAGATAGAGATGTTTCCTATGTGATAGGAATATAGATATATAGAGATAGTTCTCAAAAACCTCTTGACCTAAAAAGAGAAAGCATACATTGGCAATATGTACTGAAGGGTTCAGTATGCACAGATTTAGTGGGAGAAAACTTGTCCATGTTACATGGAGTTAGTATCCCAAGGCCAAGTGTCCAATTCTTATGAAGAATGGGAACACTAAGAATAGATATGGATCTATCATGTATGTAATTATCCCATTATCTTGCATGTATCGACATGGTAAGAATAAAATGCATTCATCATCTTGTATGTAGGACATGACAATATGATGTGCTCATCCTGATAACTCGTATGTGGGACATGATGAGTGGATGTTTGTCTACTTCCAGTAAGGGTTATTGGAAACCATAAGAACTTGATAAGTACTTGAGAAGTACTAGTTCTGTGGTGATAAGGAAGAGTTTGATGTAAAGAGTTACATTGATGCGAACTTCCGAAAAGGACAAAAAGTTAATCGCAAAATATATATGGGATATATAAAGTGAAAGTTTGTTGATAATTGGAAACGTTCCAATAAAGCCGTTTAAAAGGAAATGTCGAGTATCCATGTGTTAGAGAACAGCAGTGGATACTATATGGATCTGGAAGTTCATGAGATGAACTTATAGATATTCCGATCATTGATGACAAGTATGGAATCCTTGATCATGCAATGTGGCTAAAGTTTAGTAAAGGAATATTGGATTGCATATTACGGCAACTCCATCTCATACGTGTGACGTACAGTGAAGAGATGTGAGACATGCAATTTATACTGACTTTGGCAAGGTGTTGCCATAACTCACTATGTTGGCACAAGAGCACAGTAACATGTGGGACATGTTTGAAGATCACTATGAATATGATTCAAGGGTGATTGGCTCACAGTGCAAGTGGGAGTCTGTTGGTATGTATGCCCTGAGAGCCAATCATGAGATGATTGGTGGGATACATTAAGATTGATTTGATAAACATCAAAGGAAAGCTTCCAATTCTTTCTAGTTCAGTCATATGAGACAGTGATAGAACAGATTGAATGTCTAGAGAATGACAGTACTCAATGACGTATGCTTTCAGGTTGAGGACCTGAATGATGAGATCGTACAGATGCTAAGAGTTTGTACATTCTTGTTATGTCCCTAGTCGGATGTCATTATGGAAGGTAGATAGACAGCAATGACACACAAGACTAGATTGTGGTGTTGGTTGATGACAGAATCTCATTAGTCATGATATAGAGATATCAAACCAAACACATAGGTACTTGTTAGAAAACAAGTGTACCGGACAGACCCACCGTGAGTTTGACACATGGAACCATGACATGGTAGTCACAGTTAGTACTCACAGTGATGGTGGTGAGTGTGATTCTTTGACCTGAAATCACTACACTCAACACATGTCGTTGGGCACACTTTGACATCATCAAATGCAGTCCTGAAACATGGGTTGTTATAAAGGTGATGATTGGGTGGCTTTGACACATGGGGCTTTTGAGGGGTGAGTGATAGATATGGGATTTGTCCCTCCTGAGGGAGTTTGATATCCAAGGCCACTTGATGAGTAGGATTGAAATAGGCGTGTGCATGCATGTGTGAATCAGTATGTGATATTGATGTCATACATATCTCTTCCAATCTACTCTGAGATCAAGAAAGTGAATGAACGTTGATGGGATGACTGTTCCATGCCTTGAGTTCATTCGGGATATCAGTGACAAAGGAATTATACATTCACTATAACACCATTCACGGATTATAGGATTGAACGTTGTTCTCCAACTTTCTATTTCACTTGGGTAGCACTGATGTGTGACTAGGCACCGCTCTTTGCTTGTGAAGTCATAAGTGTTATGGACTTTCACTGCCAATGTGAAAAGGACATGCAGGGTCACACACATAGGATTTAACCTGGAAGAGGATTTTTGTCCACAAACAGTGTTTAGATTGATTACTAAAGGAGTTTAGTAGTTCAATTAAACACTCAATCAATTAATAGCTCAATGTCATAGTGTTCAAGGTGTTGGACACATTGATTGGAGTATCGGATTGATCGAAACCACAATTGACTGATTCTACACAATCTACACTCCCAACCGATCGGCTCATGAGATGAACCGATCGGCTCATGAGATGAACCGATCGACTCAGCTTGGTGAACCGATCGGCTCAGGTTGTGAGTCGATCGGCTCATGGACAGGGTGAAATGATTGCTTCAAGTATTGAAATGATCGATTCAACTGGTGCAACCAAGCAAGTTGGGAAAGTAGGATTGGTGAGAATTTTCCTTGCGTTTCACTTGCCCAATTTGATTGGAATAAGGATTGGTATTTGATACCAATTAGAAACAAAAGAAGGAAAGTCAATCGGGAACTGATCAGGACCACAAATCGACCAGTTCAGAAGTGAACCGACCGACTCATGGGTCCCAACCGATCGGTTGAGGTGTCAACCGACCGGCTCAGGTCCCGAACCGACCGTTTCAGTTGTGAAACGATCGGTTCAGGTTGTGAGTTGGTTGTTTTTTGTGGAAAAATCCCGAACCCTTCTACTCCTGCTTTAGTCCCGCATTTCCCGGGATGGAGAACCATGTCCCATGACCCTCCTATATATATAGGGGTATTGGGGGCTTCTCAAAGTACAACTCAATGCAACCAGTTGCTCTGTAAAGTTATCATTCTCTCTGGTTTTGGTAACCGAGAGAGCCCGAGCAAGTGCTACCCGATAAGGGAGGCACAGCAAGGGAAAGACAACTGCAGTTGCGACTGGTGGCAGAAGAGTGTGTTGGCGACTAGTACGCTGACAGGAGGGTGCGACTCCTTCTAATTCCTTGTGGGACAAGGAGATTGGAGTTCCAGGTGGTCTGTGTGGACTACTTCAGAGGCGGGAGGTTTCTACTGCTCAAAGGACAACTGTCCATCTCGACAGTCCCGGTGAGACCAGGAGTCGTCATTCCTGGTGCGACCAGGAGTTGCACATACACCGTCCAAGACCAGAGGTGAAGACCGTGCAAGTCGTGAGGTATTGTCGCCGAGCAAGCCTCGGGACAAGGTATGATTCCACAAACCATCCTTTCCTATTGTATAGATGTTGACGCGTTTCCTTGTTCTGGGTTTGGGGGAGAAAAAATTTTGTTTCTGCTACCTTCTCTGCCTCCCCTAAAACCCAACACACCACCCATGTATATATAGGTGGTGGTGGAAGCACTAGGGTAAGTAGGGGTATTGTGGGAAAAACAGTGCAGAAAGTGGTAGGTTTTGGGTGGCAACATGGCCGTGTAGATTAGTCATGATAGTGGTAGGGATAGATGAGAATGGTCGTGGAGCTTGGACACGGGAATGTTTTGGAAGGGTGGTGAAAGTTCTAAGTAGGAGGTGGCCACGGCTGTGGCGGAGTGCCACGGTCATGTTGGGTGAGAAACACCACGGCCGTGTTGGGTAACACGACCGTTTTAGAAGAGGAGTGGGTCGTGGGGCAGCAGCATGGGTGAGTTGGTCTTCAGTGGCCACGGTCATGGCAGACGGCCACAGTCGTGGCAAATTGGGTGTGTCTCTCTGTTGATCATGGGGTTCTTGCACTAAATTTCCACGACCTTTGTGGGGGGCCACGACCGTCTTCTCCTTTGCTGGCTACGACCGTGCTGATGGCCACAGTCGTGGTATCTTCAATGGACCATGGTTGTGCTGATGGGGCACGGTCGTGGTAAGTTGGGTTAGCTCCATGTTGAATCTGACACTTCTTCACCAAAAAAGACACGATTGTGGGGTTATGCTCATGGCCGTATTGGGATCTGCATCAGTTAATTGACCTTCAAACTTCATCATTCATGGATTTCTTTGATTGATGATGACTCTTGGCCATTAGGGGTAGGTTGAGGGAGCTTTTAGGGCCTTCTTTGGACCCCTCCATGAGTGGAGGAGCCCTATAACTCCTTCCTTCTCTCTCATCCATCCAACAAATGGTCTAAGTACCTAAAAATAATGCAAAGAACATCCATAAGCGCATTTGGCAATGATAAACATATTAGGGGAAATAGCTTGTAATCTAACATGTTTAGATGTGATTTAAGTACAAAACGGCACAAGATGGATCCCTAAAATAGGGCTACACCAACTCCCCATACACTGAGAAATCATCCATAAACACTTCTAGACATCGCTCTACCATATCAAGAAAAATGGCAAGCATGCATCGTTGGAAAGTGGTCGGTGCATTGTAAACGCCAAACGACATACGACAATAAGCAAAAGTGTAGTAGGGACAAGTGAAGGTCGAATTCTGTTGATCTTGTGGCTTTATAGAAATCTAATTGTATCCTGAGTAACAGTCAGTGAAACAAAAATGAGAGTAGCCAGTGAGCCACTCTAAAATATGATCAATAAAAGGCATCAGGAAATGATCTTTGAGCATTGCGGTGTTCAAACGTGTATAGTCAATACAAACACGCCACCCAGTCACTAGTCCAGTAGAGTCAAATCATCATTATGATTAGTGGTAACCATTATTCCTCCCTTATTAGGAACCACTTGGGTCAGAATAACCCAATTTGAATCATAGATAGCATACACAATACCTACAGATAAAAGTTTTACTACCTCTTTTTTCACTACCTCAGTCATGATGTGGTTGAGTCGTTGTTGAGGTTGCACTACAACTTTTGCTCCTTCCTCCAATATGATATTGTGTTGATAGAAACTAGTGGAGATGTTCTTTGTGTCTGCCACTGACCAGCTGTATGCAGCTCGATGGTTCTTTAGCACCCCGAGCAGTTGCTCCTCTTCTTTGACCCTTAGTGAAGATGAAATTGTGACTGGAAGTTTCTCCTCTGCCGCAAAGAAAATGTATTTCAAATGAGGTGGAAATGGCTTCAACTCTAACTCTAGGGGACTCAATAGAGATGGAACTAGTGGTGGGGGGGTGGTCCCAAATCTTCAAAGTGCCTTGTACAGTAACACGGCAAGATCTTGAGAAGCAAAACACACTTTTTCAAAGAACATTGTAAGGCCCCTAAACTTGCTTAAAGTGTTGAACAATCTTAATTACCATAAATGAATGCTTATAAACTTAATATAAGCTTGTGATATGCTTTGGAATTATAAGACAAGCTTAAGTTCAAATTTGGTCCAATTTGGACATTGTTTGAGCAAGTTATGAAATTTTATATACATTCTCGACTTTTATACAACTTACCCAATTGGGAGATTTTCTTTGTATATTGTCACAAGAATTATGATCCTTATAGGTTTCCTTATCATTCACGACTTTTTTGGGCTATGGGACTCCTAGTTGTTCTTGATTTGGAGGTGTTCCTCTTCAAGGACATTTTAGGGGTTTCCCCCTTTATGGATAAGGATAAGAGTAATGGTAAAGATAATGATAAGGATAAGGGTCAAAATAAGGATAAGGATAAAGAGAAGGATAAGGGTATGGATAAAGGATATAAAGTGTGGGTGGCAAGTGAGGAAGGTGTTGCATGGACATAGAAGCTCTAGGCTATGGACACATGGAAAACTCCATGGGCACCTCATGCTTGACCCCTTCCTTATTTATGAAGCTATATATACCCCTTCCTATCTCCAAATCGAAATTATTGCTCACTCCCTCTTTCCTCTAGCTTAGAGCACTGACCTTTCTCTATTTGTCTGTAGAACAAAGTTGTCTAAGGTAGAATACAACCTCTTTTTGGATAAGAAGGTCTCCTAGAGCTCCATCTATCCCTACCTAGGGTTTCTAAGGTCATCTTCTAGGGTTTTCGACCAAGGCAAGTTGTTTTCTTCCTTCCTTATCCATTTTTCTTACTCTTCTCCTTCCTTAGACCTTCCTCCACATCGGAACTCTACTATTCCATGGTAAAAGTTGCTTTAGAGCTCAAGATCCTACCTTTCTTGCTTCTTCATCTAGGGTTTTGATTCCTTGTGAAGAAGAGTGCCTGCTTGGCCGCGTTCAGAGGTTCCTCTTGGGTTTTCTACCTTCTTGGCTTGACTTTCTTGCTACTAGAAGTCTATTCTTCTTAGCAGTGGTGAGTTTTATAACCCTCGTTACTTATATTGGTTACTATAAGCTTTTTAGCTCATGTTCTTGCTTAAAAGTGGTGATTTAAGCATTTAGAAGCTCAGCTTGTTTGGGATTTCAATTTTTTAGGATGTTTCCTATTTTGTTTCTAGTTCTGAATGATCCTACAATCATGTGCACATTCTTCCTAAAGAAGGAGATGACTTAGTTTAGGTTGGTATCACGACCTTTGGTGCTAAGCACCTATCAACCGATGGTCCATATTAGGGTTCTAGGTTGTTTCTTCTCTAAACACATGACCCAATGTTGTGGCTTTCATAACAACCGAAGGTAGTGACCAAGGGTGATGAACAATGATGTGATCTGATAGTCCCACTGTAGTTCAGTGTCAAGCTCTATTAGAATCTCAATAAGCAATGGTTTGATTCTCTAATGATGCTATCAATCAATGATGACATTTGCTTAATATCCGATGGTATTAAATGAATATAGTGTTGATCTAACATCCGATGATGACTTAATGATCACAACTAATGGTGGATCAGGTCATCACCACATATGGTAAGTTAGGTATGTAGTTGTAGATTTGACGAAACCTTAAACCAATGGTTCCTGGGTTCAATTGATCTAATAGTTAAACCTATACTTCAATTGATAACTTTGAACAATGAACCCGATTCAATGAATAAGATTGGATGCTTAAACATCCAATGGATTAGAATGAATTCCATGATATTATATGTGGGTCCTAGTGATGAGAATTTAATGATTCATTATCATTAATTTGTTGTCTTACCTTTTCTCTCGAATAGTTATATTTGATAAATTACCATAATAAGTGGGTGTGTGTAACTTTAGTGTTATATAGTTTGTTATACCTAACCTTAATGTAACTAGATGATGGTGATTGGTTATAATCAACCCTCTTGAATGATTAATGTGAAAATGAATTACACTCTTCTTGTGTTTAAACCACAATTTAGTGCTATTTGAATATCATAGTGCCTTGCCATAATAATACCTATGGACACATAATTGTTGATGATCTTTTGAGCCTTGTTTAAGGCATGGAATGATGAATGACCTTGATATGAATAATTTGATGGTCATAATGACCTTTGGGCATGTTGAGCCCAGATTGAGGTGAAATCCTTTTCATGTTCCAATAAGGGTTGAAACCCTAGAACTTGTGATAAGAAATGGATATCTTGAAATGATATGATGATAATGTGGTTCATTACGATGCAATGGATGATAGAATATGGTAATGTAATTAAGATCTATACTTCAAACATTTTATATCTTCTAAAGTTGCAATGCTTATACACTTGATAGAAATGAATTAGGGTTTGTATGTTCATTTGTATGATGAAGCCTTAATTCATCCAATTGACAATAACTAATCAAGTATAACCCTAATCATGTAGTGCCCTATGCCATAGATCCATCTGAGTGTCAGGACTTGCCAGATGATGAAATGAGTATTCCTAAAGGGAAACTTAGAGCACATACTATTGAGTGTGGGGTGCTTATCATCCTAACTCCAAATGATTAGGAGGATGATTGTGGTCTACCTCAGTAGGAGAACAACTATGGTTGTGTCTCAAATACATATATATGATAAGAATTAAGGACAACTGTAGTTGTACCTTAGGTGGTAGGGTTTGTATTCCCACCTCCTTTCACTAGTGTTGTGACCTATACCAAGGATGGACTAGGCTAGCTGTTAGCAGTTCAACCTGATGTGTCATTGTGGCATACTTGGATCGACCAAGAGCGGAGAAGATCTTAGGAATCCAGTTATCCTAGATCTTGTATGGCACCTATTTTAAATTATTAGTGGTCATTTGGGACTTGAGTGGTATTCCCCAAATCCCTGAGGGCAACATCACAAAAGATGGAATCCAAGTCATGTATTATATATCTATTACGGTTAAGTACGTCTCACATTGATTGAGTAACCCTTGTTTTATCTCTATACCACGTACTTCTTATAGAATGCAGACTTATGAAATTTTAGTAATTCTACTTGTTGCTAAACCTTATTTGCTTAATCACTTAGTATGCTTAAATTGTTCAATATGCTTAATTGCTTATTCAATACCCTATATGCCCAATTTATTTACTATTAACTAATCTATTTTAATCAATATTTGTTGAAGTGTTATATCTCTTGTTGGGATTGGGTCTCACTCGTGGGTCACCACATCTTTTAGGTGATCGAGGGAAATGAGGTTGAGGTTGTGCTGTGAAAGAAGATCAACCTGGTGATTAGTAGTTTTAGAAGGTAGGTTAGTTGTAGATGGTAGTAGTAGAGTCCTAGTGTCATCCCTGTACTCTCGGGTCTGGGAATGGGATGTGTTTTCTAGATGATATATTTGCATCGACATGAGATTTTGGCAGTATGCCAATGTTTGTAAATGTACGACATGTACATGTGAAATATCTTTTATATAAAGGATGTGGCCGAGATGTAAATACCTATTATAGTATATGAAAATGGAAGGATGGACCTTTATGTATATGTTCTAGAGTTTGTTTACATCGTTGAAATTGGTTTTTAATACTTCCACATTTTTTACTATGTGATTAATTAGCAGTTGATCATGTTTTGTGTTTTGAGTAATATCATTTAGCGTGACGAGGTATCAAAAACATTGTCTGGTATAATCATCTATCAGATTCATGAGACATGCCTCTAAAGGTAGTTGTGGTATGCCTGGACAAGAACGATTGAGGTCACCTCTTCAATTGTTCCTAGGAAAAATTCCTCCTCTTCATCGTCTGGGTGTTGCACCACCTTTATAAGAGATATCTCCTTTGTATTGTCTATGATGTCCACCGCTAGTGTGCCCCTGTGCACCTGGGTCATCACATGTGCCATCTCAATAAATGGCTTCCCCAGAAATAGTGACACATTTTCTTGGATCTCCTACAACATATGACATTGTGCTTTAGCTTTTTTAGTCTATGTAGGCTCGAGCATTAAGATTTTGAATCGCTCCTCCCTGTTGCCCAAGGTTATTCTTCCTCTTCCCATCTCCAGAATCATGTCAGTCATGGCTTGGAATGATCTCCCCTGTAATATCTCGTTGCCTAGTACATCATACATTTCCATGACAACAAAGTCTACTGGAAACACAAACTTATCCACCTTGACAAGAACATCCTCACAAATCTCGTAGGGCCTCACCACAAAATTGTCTGCCAATTGAATAGTCATGATTCTCTTTTTGAACTCCTATAGACCTAAGTTTCTAAAAGTGGTCAAGGGAATAAGGTTGATTCTAGCCCCTAAATAACATAAAGCCTCTCCAAACTTTGTCCTCACAATAAAACAAGATATATTGAAACAACTCAGATCCTGTCTTTTTGGTGGCAATGTTCCCAGAATAAATGTGCTAACTTGCTCTTTTAGAAAAACTACCTTAGAATCATCAATCCTCATTTTCCTATTGATCAAATCGTTTAGAACTTGCCATAGGAAGGGATCTGCTCAATTGTGTCATTTAAAAGGATATTGACATGCAATTTTTTGAAGTTGTCTAAAAATTTCTAAAATTGTTGATCATCCTTCATTGCCTTCAAACTATTTGGAAAGGGAACTGACTTCACCACTTTCCTTTGATGAGGTGGGATATATCCCCTTTTCCTTGTTTATTCTGTATCATCAACCTATTCATCAACTATCTTTTCCTCTGCTATTGTGTTTGGTTCAGCTCCATCCACTATCACTACCTTGTCTGTATCTTCTATAGTTTCACTTGCATCTGAACTAGATGGTGAATCATTCAACAAATTTTTTCCACTGTGGAGTAAGACTGCCTTGACCTGTGGATTTGTAGAAGGCACATTAGTGTTGGCTGGGAACCCCTGCTGACTTGGATTCTTCAAGGTAGCCACTTCCGCTGCTATTTGAGAAATCTGTGTTTCAATACTACATATTTGCACCCCTTGGTTCTAAAGTTCTCTTTGACTCTGACCGATAAGTACTTCATTTTGGATCACCATCTTTTTGAGCATTTCGTCAATACAATCTATCTTATTGGGACCCCTATCCTATTGATATTGTGATTTGCCACCAAAATGATGTGGCTTAGACTGTTGCGCCTGAGATGGGTGTTGTTGAAAATTGTTGGGATCCTTCTAGGAGAACTTAGGATCCTTCCTCCAAGAATATTCATTGTTCCTGTACTATTTCTATTGGTGTGCAAATTTGCACTCCTCATCCTCTCCTTCTGAAGAATGTCCATCCTTAGCACACAACTTTTAGTAATTAAGTCCAGCTTTTCATTCAGTGCGGAAATGAACTTGGACACCCCGACACTTTTGAGGGTTGTCAGGTGCTCTCTCTCATCTCCCCATGTCTGATTCTTAGACACATTCTTTAAGCTCTCATGACAGTAGACATGTTCGTTGTTGAGGAAAAAATGTTCTCCTGCACTATCCAACATAGTCCTCTCTCCCTTATGCATACCTTGGTAGAAAATCTTCACATGTCCTTACAAATCAATGCCACGGTGGGGGACCTTCCGCAACATATTTTGGAATCTCTCCCATGCCTCAGAATATGACTTGTCAACCTACTGTCTAAAATTATGGATCTTCTTTACCAGGTCATTTGTCTTTTGTGGAGGAAAGTAGCGCTCAAAGAAAGCATCATTCATTTGCTCCTACCTCTCAATGCACTGATCGTCAAGGTTATGAAACCAAGACTTAGACTATCTGCCAAAGATGATGGGAACAACTTCAAGTATATGATGGTCACCAGTATCCTATCTATCTTGATCATATCACAACTTTTGAAAAAATTACTGATGTGCATCATAGGGTCCTATAAACTATGGCCATGATAAGGCATGTGATTTGACTAATGACAATGATCCTGGATTGATCTTGTATCTACCGACATTCATTGCTTGTCTTTTGATTGGCCCTTTTTGAGAAGAGGAAGAAGAAGCCTTGATTCTTTCCCAGATTGTTTCCTCTTCTGTTTTGTCACCCATTTCTATTGGCTCAGGTTCCTCATGTGGCTCAGGTCCTTCAGGTGGAGGTGTAGGTGGTGGATATTGGTTGAATATGTCCACAAATCTTCCATACTCCCATTCTTTATGAAGGAGTTCTGCTTGACCTAAGCATAGTGAGGACGACTCTCCGTAGTCGTGGGTTTGGGTATGCACCATGCACTAGTACCTAAAAGTAGTAAAAATAGTTGTAGGCACACAACACTAATAGTAGAAATAATAAAGATATGATAATTCAGCTTTGAATGAAATAAAAAAAATTAAAATTAAAAAGGGTTGGCCTAGAATGGTAGACTATAGTACTCATAGTGTTGAAGTTACTGTTTCCCCGACAACGATGCCAAAAACTTGATAGGTATTTTTATATGCTCAAAATGCAATTATTCACTATCATAGTAATATAGGACTATGAGGCTCGGATGTCGAACACAAGAAAATGTTACTTCAGAGACTCGTACTAATTGTAGTGTGACCATCTTAAGCCGAAGAAAACTTGAGTGATTGGATTGGTTATCTGAACAGAAAAGAAATCTAAATTATGTTTGTTGTTCTAAGTCTTAGTTAATTCCTTAGGATAATGGTTTCACCACAATTAACATTGCTTTAATCCTAGTACATCAATAAAAACTTCTCCTAACTCTGGATTAAGAGCCTATAGCAAGAGTTACCTACTCTTGTGGTATAATTCACTACCTCACCTAATACCAACCCCATTCTCGTATGAGTTGTTTTATTAGATAGGTGCATTACTGAATTCTTTGGGTATCTCCTCACGTTTTTAATACACCTTTCCCAAAGTATTTTATGAAACTATATTTGTATGAGTTCTAACTATTAATTTCCTTTTTCAATGAAACTAATAGTCCAAATAATATCCATGATGATCAAGCACAAATAGTTCATTCATTCACATAGAAAGAAATCTAGAAATTAAGAGAAATTAATTGATTAATGCATAAGAGTCAAATACAATACATAATCGGGCTACTCCCAGGTCCTAAGGAATGTGGGGATTAGCCCCTCATAGTTTCTATAGTTAAAAACATTAAAAGAGAAAGGAAAAACATGGAGAACATGAAGAACCCCTGAAGTAGATGGTTCAAATGCCCGCTCCTCATTTACATGCCAATTTGCTACCTCCGACTGCAATTTCATCCGCTCAAAGTGTCTGGATCGTTTGGTTTGCCTCCTTCTCCTTTATCATCTCCTTACTCTCCCTTCTCATGTAATGGAAAAATAGTAGATCCTTAGGTCTGGCCATAACCCCCCTTAGTCATAGGCATGACTTTGGGCGAGTTAGAACCCCACTTGTTGGATTAAAGACAACTTTCAGATTTTCCTGATCTTGATCCATTAATACTACCGACGAGGTGTCGATACTACCGAGTTCTTTAATTTTGTGGCTACATGTCAAGTTGTCAGTACTACCAACTGTTTATTGATAGTACCGAGTTGATTCACTTTTCTTTGATAAAAACACTGTGACATTGTCGGTAGTAGTATCAACAGTCCCATTGGTACTATCGAGTATCCTTGATTCAGTTCCTCTTCTATACTGATCAAGTGTCAGTACCATCGACTCCAAAGTCAGTAGTACCGGGCTGTGTAGATTCTTGAATAATCCTCAAATGCACAAAATTCAAACATAAGCTCTAGAAAATTATTAAATCACTCAAAAACATTAAAATTATGCAAATTTGATGCAATTCAATAACACATGCTAATATCAAAAAATCATGCACAATTAATATGAGATTTGACCACAAAGTGCACAAAAAATCAGTATAAAATAGCTTGTGAAAATGACAAATAAACAGTGCATCGTTACTTTCTAGTTCAAGTGTGGGCCAAACTTCTTCACATGTATGTAATTCCTACAATGGCATCAGATCCTCACATGGAACTAATACAATATAGAGTTCCTATTGTTATAGGTTCACACTACCTCTAGTTATGAAAGTTTGGGTGGCCCTACTACTGACACCACTCTTGAGTTGTTCACCCTAGTAGGTGGGAAATCACTACATCTACCTTTATTTGAAGACCAATGTGATTGAACTTGTTGCCTCGGCTCTAAGACTATTGATCTATTCTATGACTATTGATATTGTTGTTGTTGGTGTGGTGCCTAGTACCTCTGTTCTGATAACCACAAAACTACCGACCCTAGAACAAAGTTGAGTACTTGTTTGGATCAACATCAAGATGGTCCATAGTGCTCCTTTCTATCCTACATATATCCTCCAAAACTGTAGATAACTTCTCACATGATTCTAGAGTGGACGCGAACTAGGGCAACTCCACAATCAAACCCTTATTAAACCATTAAAACCTCTCCTTCTTTGTAGAACTAAATAAAGACAAAACCTGAGCAGCTCAAAAAAATTGCACCTATTAGTCATTCACACACAACTTTCTCTAGAGAAACTGCTCAAACCGAGTCATCTTTTCCTCTAGATAAAACTAAGGAAAGTATCATCATTCAATCTCCTTACAAAACTCAGCCCACATGATCTTTTCGATGGGCCTCTTCTCCTCTTATATAGCCTACCAGTGGCAAGTACTACCCTTCAACAGTTAGGTCACATGCTTGATCTAATCCTCCTCAACTATATTCAAGAGTCAAAAAGCCTTCTTCAACTCCATCGACCATAGATCCACACCTTCAAGATCAATGGTACCTACATACCTAATGACCACAAATCTTTTTAACATCTCAAAGGTATTCCTAGAACCTTGTGAAGACTCTGCATGTGGTGGGGCACCCTAGGAGGTGAAATCAATATGTGCTCAGCCTTGTGTGTGAAAGTCACCATTAACTACCCAAACATTTCCTAGAAGACTGGGTCAACTAATCCTATTGGGTTCGTGGAAGGCTATATGGGCTACTCTATCCTCACGCTGGGTACTCTCACCTCAGTACTATATAGCACTTGTCACCTCTTGGCACTACATTATTACTCTTTGCATGCTCTTCATGTGAACCAACCATATCTACAAAACCATAAATGATGGTTAGACATGGAAAACATGTGATAGCAATCTCGACATATCCTATATCCTTGTAGACTCACAAATCTAAGGTTTGATACCATAAAATGTTACTAACCAAAAAACCACAATGAGATTACTCAAAACAAAATACTAAATTAAATTAAACAATGTCAACTAATATAGTACTCAAAAATAGAATAAAAATTCTGAATTCATTTCCATAAACTTCACATAAGGACCGATGTTCATTATTCTAACATGAAAGTTTAAAAGATGAAGTTTAGTGACCACCGCCATAACCTGTATGCAGAAGGCATATAACTACCATAGTTACAACATGTGGATCCATACAAGTCATGCAAGACCAAACACAATTCATAGATACATTTGATTAAATCCACCTTGCACCTAAGAGTATAGGGAAAACTCTAGTACACATCACAAAAGATCACTAGTAACCTCCAAGATGTTGTTGACCATCTTTTAGAAGAAGCATACTCCTCATAAAAGCATTGTTTAGGCTACTATCCACCTAAACATGTTGATAACCATGAGTTGATAACCATGTCCTAGTGATATGATATAATAATTGATAGCATTCTGTTGGGTTTTAGGTGAGGGAGAAGGCAGTGAAAACAAAAATTTGCTCTCACCACAAAACCATAACCACGGATGGCATCAATGACTGAAATAGGAAGGATGGTTTTAGTGAGGTGTACTTGGTCCTAAGGCTTGCTCAGTGACAATACCTCATAGTTAGTGTGGTCTTGAATCACCTAGTCTTCAACGGCATCTGTGCAGCTCCTAGTCCTGACTCGCACTACGGTTGATAGTCGTCCTCCTGAGCGGCAGAAGACTCCCATCTCTATAGATAGTCTACATGAACCACCGAGAACTCTAGTCATACTATCCTATGGGTACTAGAATGAGTCATCCCCTTCTATTGATGTACTAGTCACCGACACACTCTCCCACAATCAGTTGTTGTCCTGTAGTTGTATTTCCCTCGATGTTCCTCCCTGGATGGGTAGAACTTGCTTGGGTTCTCTTAGTTACCACAACCAAAGAGGACAACAACTTTGTAGTGCAATTGATGTTCTGAGTTATGCTATCTGAGATGCCCCCAGTACCCCTCTATATATAGGAGGGGTCAGGGTTCTCAGCCCCGGGCAATGCGGGACTAAAGTGGGAGTAGAAGGGTCCAAAATTTCCATGAATTATTTACACTATGATAGGCGAATCGGTCATTTCACAAATGAACTAGTCGGTTGGGAGTGTGAGTCGATCGGTTCACCAGTTGAACCGGTTGTTTCACATTCCTGACTCACCTCTTTCGTTTCCAATTAATACTAAGATCGATTCTTGTCCCAATCTAATTATAGAAGTGAAACGAAAAACTTTTCTCACAAATCGGGACAACCCAACCTTGCTCCTTTGGTCCAGTCGAACCAATCGGTTCACCAAGTGAACCAGTCGTCTCACTGACCATGAGCCAATTGGTTCACCCAGTGAATCGGTCGGTTGGTGGTCTAGATTGTGCATAACACAGTCAATGTAGTTCTCAATCAATCCGACACTCAAATCAGTTAGTTCAACACTTTAAGTCGATGATTCTGAGTCAAATCAATTGATTGAATGTTTGATTGAGTGACTAAACACCTTTAGTAATCAATCCAAACACCATTCATGGATAAACTCCTCTTCCACATAAATCCTTTGTGTGTGACCCTATAGGTCCCATTTCACGTTGGCAGTGAATGTCCATAACAACTTATGACATCACAAGCAAAGAGTGGTGCCTAGTCGCACATCAGTGCTACCCAAGTGAAAAGGAAAGTTGGAGAAAAACTTTCAATCCTACAGTCTGTGATTGGTGTTCTAGAGAATGTATAATTCCTTTGTCTCTGATATCTTGAATGAACTCAAGGCATGGAGTTGTCATCCTTTCAACATTCATTCATGTTCCTTGATCCAAAGTAGACTGTCTGAGATATGTGTGCCATCAATATCACATATTGACTCATACATACATGTGCATACCTTTCTCAGTTTCGCTTATCAAGTGGCCATGGACATCATACTCCCTCAGGAGGGACAAATCCCATATCTATCACTCACAGTCAAAACCCCATGTGTCAAAGTCACCCAATCATCACCTTTATAACAATCCATATTTCAGGACCGCGTTTGATGATGTGAAAGTGTACCCAACGACATGTGATGAGTGCAGTGATTTTAGGTCTAAGAATTATAATAACCACCATCATTGTGAGAGTTGACTATGACTATCATGTCATGGTTCCATGTGTCACTCTCACGGTGGGTCTATCTCATACACTGTTCTCTAACATGTATCTATGTGCCTAGTTTGATATCACATATCATGACTAATGAGACTCTATCATCAACCAACACACACTCTAGTCTTGCTATGTCATTGTTGTCTATCAACCTTCCACAATGACATCCGACTAGGGACATAATAAGGATATACAAACTCTTAACATATGTATGATCTCATTCTATAGGTCCTTAACCCGAAGACATACATCATTGAGTATTGTCATTCTCTAGACATTCATTCTGCTCTATCATTATCTCATAACTGATTGAACCAGAATAAATTGGAAGCTTTCCTTTGATATTTATCAAATCAATCTTAATGTATCCCAATCCAATCATCCTATGATTGTCTCTCAGGGCATACATACCAACAGACTCCGACTTGCACTGCAAGCCAATCACTTTTGAATCATATTCTTAGTGATCTCCAAACATGTCCCACATGTTTCTCCTGCTCCAGTGCTAACACAGTGAGTTAGCAACACTTTTCTTTAGTCGGTATATTGCATGTTTCACATCTCTTCACTGTAAGAAATATCGTATGAGATGGAGTTGTCGTAATATGCGATCTGATATTCCTTGCCTAACACTTAGATCCATTGTTTGACTCCGTATTACTACTTGTCATCAATGGTTGGAATATCTATAAGTTCATCTCTATGAACTTCTAGGTCATATAGTATCCTCTGTTGTTCATAACACAAGGATACTCGACATTCCCTTTTAGAATTAACCGGCTTTTAAATCGAAATGTTTCCATTTATCAACTCATATTCACTTTTATATTTTATATTTTGCGACCATTTTCTATCATTTCGGAAGCTTGCATCAGTATAACTCTTTACACCCAACTCTTCCTTATATTACCGTAGAACTAGTACTTGATAAGTTCCAAACAAGTTCTCCATGGTATTCTAGTGACTCTCACTGGAAGCAGACAGACATCCACTCCTCATGTCCAATACATATGAGTTAACAGGATGAGCACATCATATTTTCATGTCCAATACATACAAAATGATGAATGCATATTTTCTTGTCATACAAGATGATGGGATGATTACATACATGATAGATCCATATCTATCTATGTGTTCCTATTCTTCATAAGAATTTGGGACATTTGGCATCTGAGATACTAACTCCATGTAGCATGGACAAGTTTTCTCCCACTGAATCTGTGCATACTAAACCCTTCAGTACATATTGCCAATGTATGCTCTCTCTTTACCAGGTCAAGAGGTTTTTGATAACCATCTCTATAGATCTCTATTCCTATCACATAGGACATTTCTCTATCTTCCCTTAAAGAAGGTATTTCCACACCATTTTCTAAAATAATATGCTCCCACTAAATCTTTGTAATCACAGATCCCTTATTTATTTTGACAAATCAATCAAACCTTTTGGCTATATAATCAAAGTAAAGGATTCCAGTTCTGAGTTGCTTGTATTTAATCAATCATATTGATTAATCCCTTATAACTTATAGACTACATTTGCATTATTGGATTCATAAAACCCTTTAGGTTGTGTCACGTACATAGCCTTATCTTATTCCTACCAGGAATGCAGTTTTAATATCTATATGCCAAATTTCATAGTCTATCAAGTTTCAACATCAAGCATGATCCTTTCTCTAAATATCATCCATGTCAGTCTTAACTCTTAAGACCTAATTGCACTTATGGGTTTTATCCCAATCAAGTGCTACCATAAGGTCATACCTTAATTGGCTCACATGGAAGTCATTTTGGATCTTATGGCCTCAAGCCATGACTTAAAATCTGGTCCCTCAACATCATCTAGATTATTGGCTCATCACATGTCCAATTCACCACCTAGACATATGAGGTGTATATGTTACATAAGGAATTTGAGAAACCACAACACTTGTGATTCTTAATCTCCTTTATTTAGTGTAAAGCATGTTCTTTAGAAGAAGGTTAGTTATTTGATGATCATGCTCGAACTATTTAGATTATGACTCCTTCTTTGATTTAGACATCATTATGCCTTAATCATGAGTTCTCTATGATACACTATCATAATTACTCACAAGGTCCTAAAACATTTGGTTTAAGCATCTCATTCATTGATCACATCAAGGAGTTAATACTCTTACCAGGTTTGTACTTCATTTATGATATTCTTGAACACTTCAAGATATTCATATTGGTATTTCACTATACATCATCTGAAGCATTAGCATTTATTCCAATAGGCATGTATATACATCAATATGTATTATACCTCATAGAATAGTCATTCTCCCACTACATCTAGTGAATATTGACTTGTCATCATTCCTAATAAACAAGACATTCATATCTTTTAATGGTTCATTAACCAAAAGAGTCTAGCCTATCCATTAACATGGAAGTTAGAAATGAATTTATCATGATAATGCTAATTAATTGTTTGAGTCATCAATAACTTTTAGGTATCGTTTTATCTTATGCATACCAAGTACCACAAGATAAATAGGGAATTGCCATAAAAGATCATATCTTTAAATTGAACATCAACTTTATTGATAGACATCCTTGTCATTACAAGATGCAAAAATAAAGTGTTTCTATTTATTGGCAAAATGAAATAGCAGTTCATAACTCAATTACATGCCCTTTGGGCTGAAATAAACTAATAGGTACTCCTATCTATGGCAGAAACACTTGCTCCAATGATGAATGCTCCTTCTTGGCCCTTTCACAAAGGCCATCACTTCTTTTTCAGATCCAGAATATCATATATGTCATATCTATGTATTGGTATCATATACCTCATATTAAAGAAGAGTTTCAAGTTTATTTCATGATACCTGAGGTGGAGACTTCCTTCCCCTCCTTCTTCTTCTTCTGTTCATCCAAATAGAGAGGGAAATTTCTCCTCCAATGTCCTGGCTCTTGACAATTGTGACATTTGCCTCCCTTGTTCACTCCTCCTTTGGCCTTGAGAGCTGAAGATGACTTGGGCTACCGGCTAGCGTCGAAACCCTTCTTTTCTTTGCCCTTGCCCTTACCTTTAGACTTACCCTTCTTTCTACTGATCAACATCACAAATTTTGGTTTGTCTTTCTTCATATGTGCCTCGACTGTCCTCAACATGCCCAACAACTCTGTCAATGGCTTTTCAAAGTTATTCATGTTGCAGTTCATCACAAACTGACTGTAAGATTCTGGCAATGATTGCATTATCACGTCAATAGACAACTCTTAGCTCAGAGGAAATCCCAGTCTTTTCAGGTTCTCCACATACCCAATCATCTTGAGTGTGTGAGGACCAACTGGGTCTCCTTCTATCATGACACACTTGAACAACACCTTGGAGACATCATATCTCTCTTGCCATGCTTGGTCTTGATACATGTTCTTGGGATGATGAACAATCTCAATGACGTCCATGTTCTCATGTTGTCTCTGCAACTCATAGTTCATTAAGCACAATATCAAGCACTTCACATCAATGGCATCTTTAGTATGCTTCTTGTAAGCATCCCTTTATGCCTTTGGTGTAGTGGGAGTGGGTTCCTCTGGCACTGGTGTATCTAGGACATAGAGCTTTTGCTCTTGAGTCAGAATAATTCTCAACGTCCTAAACTAGTTGTGGAAGTTGTTCCCATTTAGCTTGTCCTTCTCAAGGACTGATCACAATGAAAAGTGATTATTGTTGACAACCATTTGTTCTACAAAAAGGAAATTTGCAATTTTAGTCCAAAACTCTTTTGACTTAATTTTATTTGAAAATTTTTGATGATATAATTAGGCCTTTAATTGATTATCTCTCCCACTATTTTGTTCAAATTGATATCCCTCGCTATCAATTCGAAAGATTGTAGCGTACAACCTTCTAGTGAGCAAGATCCTAATTTCCTCTCAGTAATGGACCAACTAGGGCTATCACCCACAACTAGAATCTTTCAGGTAGGCAACCTTTTCCAATTGCATCATATGCAACTCTTGATATATGTCATGCACAACTCCTTGCCATGTTCATCTCTATGCCTCAAGGTGCTTGATCCGATCAAGGTCACCTTGTTAAGTCTGACCCAAACACCAACACGATGAATATGCACCGTGCTAGGGCAGATCCACATATTCACCATCACACTTCTACGAGATAGACGATGCACCATGCTAGGGCATGCCCACACTTGGT